>VWZG01005397.1:655113-666897 GCA_013396735.1 Grallaria varia | reverse complement strand
ACTGGCACATCCCTGGTGAGACTGGCACATCCCTGTTGACATTGGCACACCCCTGCTGACACTGGCACACCCCTCCTGACATTGGCACATCCCTGATGACATTGGCACACCCCTGCTGACACTGGCACACCCCTCCTGACACTGGCACATCCCTGGTGACACTGGCACACCTCTGCCAGCACAGGCACATCCCTGCTGACACTGGCACACCCTGCTGACACTGGCACACCCCTGCTGACATTGGCACACCCCTGTTGACACTGGCACACCTCTGCCAGCACAGGCACGTCCATCCCAGCACCCCCCTGAGCTCAGAAGCAGAGACCCCCACGCTGGGACTGGGCGCAATTGGGGTCATTATAACGACACAGAGATGCCAAACGCTCTCTGGAAGCCCCAAACTCAATTTCCAGAGTCCCCAGCACGTGCCTGCTGGGTTATTTATCTGAGTTTTAATAACAGCACCCTTCCTGTGGTATCAAACATCCGTCGCTGCCTCGAGCTTCTCAATCCCCTCAATGAGACGGGAACAAATGAAGTGGGTGCGGAGCTGCCGGCCCTTTGTTCTCCCTCATCTGCTCCACTCATTACTTTGAGGAGCCCTATTTTCCTCCTCTTTACTGCTTTCTTCTCTCGAACAATGGGCTCCGAATGTATTCAAGTAACTCTTTTATCATTCACTTCTGCGGAGATCTTTAAGTTCTCCACCTGAACAGTTGGTATTTCTATTTATGAAAACTTTCTTGCTGACTGCTGAAATCGGAATTTTACTCTTGCAACGAGCGGTTAGCTCAATTATCTCCAGTTTCATTCCCCCCTTTTTATATTTAATAGCTACAATTTATAAACGCCAGCCTTTCCTCTTGTTTCCTCATCCCCCACACACTGTCAGAGAACCCAAGAGCCTCCTGATCTCCCTCTGATGAGGATCTGAGATGGCCAGGACATTTTACTTACATTTTTTGCCCTCGTAAAAGAAAACACAAAACAAATTCAGAAAAAACCTCAGTACACTCTCTCCCTTTTCATCCTTTTCCCGGCAGCAGAACTCACAAAGTGCTTTATGGGATGCAGGAAAGCCCCCAGGTTCCCCGGTAATTCAGAGGATGCTACACGGTGCTCCTTTACCCATGGCTGTTTATTCTTCCAAGCCTGGCACAAAATATTAAAAAGCTTAATGGCTTTTTCTTCTCGCATTCACTTCAACGGCTCCTCTGAAGCTCGTTCTGCATCGTGCTGGTTCCTGGCCCTGCTGGTGGTGGAGGAAGTTTCCCCTCCCCGGTAATTGCTGTTTGCGGTGCCCAAATAGGAAATATCCCTGCCCTGCCCAAGGCACTTTTAGCTTGCTTGCGGTTCCTTCCCCGCTTAGTGGCAGTCCCCACTTTGTCATGCATGGTGGTAGTCTGGGCTGACATTCCACAGCTGGGCACCGCTGTTAGGGAGCTGCTTTCAGCAGGGAGCTGCTGCAGGGCACTGGCCAGGGCAGCAGGCAGGGATGTGCTGGCTGCCCTGGGTGGCAGCGATGGCATGGGCTGGGTGCCCTGGGTGGTGCTGACAGGGGTTATTGGGTGCCCTGGGTGGCAGAGATGGCATGGGCTGGGTGCCCTGGGTGGCAGCGATGGCATGGGCTGGGTGCCCTGGGTGGTGCTGACAGGGGTTATTGGGTGCCCTGGGTGGCAGAGATGGCATGGGCTGGGTGCCCTGGGTGGCAGCGATGGCAGGGACTGGGTGCCCTGGGTGGTGCTGATGGGGGATGTTGGGTGCCCTGGGTGGCAACGATGGCAGGGACTGGGTGCCCTGGGTCGGGCTGACGGGGGTTGTTGGGTGCCCTGGGTGGCAGCGATGGCATGGGCTGGGTGCCCTGGGTGGCAGCGATGGCAGGGACTGGGTGCCCTGGGTGGTGCTGATGGGGGATGTTGGGTGCCCTGGGTGGCAGCGATGGCAGGGACTGGGTGCCCTGGGTCGTGCTGACGGGGGTTGTTGGGTGCCCTGGGTGGCAGCGATGGCATGGGCTGGGTGCCCTGGGTGGCAGCAATGGCATGGGCTGGGTGCCCTGGGTGGTGCTGACAGGGGTTATTGGGTGCCCTGCATGCCCTCAGTGGCATTGATGGCATGATGAAGAAGAGATTTCAGGGCAATTATCAGGGATTAAGACCTCCCATTTCAAATAGCGGATATTTGACACTTGCACTTCAGCCGTGAATGTGTAAAATCATTGAAGAAAGTGAAAATCAGGCCACATTAGTACCAAAGGAACCTCAGCTGGAAATAATGCTCTGGTTAACTCCAGCCCATCTGTTATGTCTCTCCTTCGCTAGTGGAGCTCCTGTTCTTTACGCTTTATTAACATTTATTTAGTCTGTTTCAAACCTAAGCCTGTTGCAGGAGATTTGGGATACACCTACAACGATTTTATCTCCCAGCTCAGGCACTGCTGCACTCTCAGAGAGCAAACAGGGGTGGCAAAGGGATTTCCCTTGGAGCTGGTGGCTGGTGCTGAAACCCAAGTCCTTGGGAGCTTCCTCTGCACCAGGTCACAGGCCCCACAGTCACCACGGTTCTTCTTCGCACCACCCATTGCCTTCCATTTGTAGGCATCTATTTCAAATAAAACCCCCAGGGACATCAAGGTGCTTGTGCTGGGACCCAGAGGGTGCTCCCTCTGGCACGTGGCAGGGCAGTGAGACCCTGACCTGCAGCAGAGCGAGTCCCATCCACCCGCACCACCAGGCTCCTGGGGAAAGAGTGTGTCAGTGCCCTGGAAAAGTCACAGTTGGGGAAGGAGATGAATAAAGGAGCTTTTCCATGCGTTTGATAAGTGTTAACACACTGCAGGCTCGAGGTGAGTGGCGCAGACAGCGGCTGTAACGAGCTGAGCAGCCTCTCAGGAGGCCGCAGGAAATCAAGTTTAGCATCAATTTTTAACTCTTACTCTGCATTATTTAATAAGTGGTTTGAAACCTGCCTGGCATCACGAGAGGTTGGAAATCGTTCCTGCGCTGGAAGGAGGGAAAAAAAATATTTTGTTTTGCAATTAGAGGCGCGTCCCCTTGGCTGCAGAGGCAGCATCGACCGGCTCGGCAGTCGGGGGATTATGAGGAGCCCCTGGCAAAGCTTTTCTGCACATTTAATGAGATCCAGCAAGGGGGGAACACGCAGAAACTACTCTGCCCCAGAGCACTTCATGCCTGTGCCTTGGCTGGTGTACACACCTGGACAGGTTTGGAGTGGCTGAAAAATAAGTGCCCTGTCCCTTCTCTGCTTCCCCATCACATGCTTCGGGATTAATCCCACATCCTCGCTAATATTCTTCTGCCAAGCTGTTACATCACCAAAAACTGCTCTCTGAATCCTCATCCTGGAGTGTCTTATCTGTATTTTCCCTCGCTGGTGACTCCTCCCAAGGAGGACCTCCTGGCTCTTTGCTGGCTGCAGCTCATCAGGGCCAAAACTCCATGTGGAGAGCACCGGGGTTTGCGAACTCCTGAGCTGACACCAAAACCGGATTTTTTTGGTAAAGTGGCATCTTCCTGCTGGGCCAGACCAGAGATGGTGAGAGGAATCCCTCACAAAGTTGCTGCTGTGCCCAGAAAGGTGGGATTTCCATGCCTTCCCATCACCAGGCGGGGCACAGGCTCCTCTCCAACTTCTGCACATGAAGGGTTTGATTTCCAAGTTATTTTCTGGTCAGACTATAACTCACCTTTCATGGAGCCATTAAGCTGTTCATGCTTTTCTATCCCTGTTTCAAGGGAAGCTTTAGTAGGTCGCGCCAAGGATTTTCCAGTTAAAATAATTGGTGTTTTACACTGTGGACATCAATAAACATGTAAACACAAGCAGGAGCAGCAGCGGCAGTGATTGGTGTTCTGGATTTGGCTCCTGAGCTGACTTGGCAGGTCTCAGGTCCTGATAACGAAGCGTTGCAGGGGGTTGACCAGCTTCTCCATGGATCCTCCCCACCAAAGCCCCCCACAGCTCCTGTGCTGATCCGGGGGCTCCCCTGCTTTCTGCTGGGAGCTGTGAGGAGTGCCAGCAGCCGGCAGGGCAGCACTGAGCTCCAGCAGGGATGGGCTCCAGGCCCCCTGCACTCTCAGTATTGCTCACACCCTGCCTGGCCATGGCCCTGCCAGCTCAGCTTCTTCCCTAATTAATGGGATGATTCACACGAGAAAGATGAGTACCTGCTGCTTCCAGATTTCCATAATGATCGTGGCCCTGGAATGGAATAAATCGCTGCTTGGCTGGAAATATTTATAAAGTGATGAGTTTTAATCCCTGCATGACAGTATTGGTCTCCTGAAAGGCAGGGTCACTGTGGGCAAAGCCAGGGAAGTCTCAGAGGGAGAAAAGCCCCTTCTGGAACATCCATGTGGACATCCTGGCCAGATTTCATCCTCCTGAGCATGAACCAAACTGATCCTGGTGGGAGGAGATGCTCTGACCTGAGGGCATAGGGATGGGCACAGCAACCACCCTTGGGCTGGGATCTGGGCCAAGGAGCCTTTCCATCTTCTGGAAGGAGCTGGATAATATACCCCTGACAGCAGCTTATGGAAGCACAATTCCAGTTCAAATGTCACACCAGTATGTGCCATTCACACACTCCCTACCTGGGCAAGTGAACTCACATCGAGCTCTCTGGTAGAGGGGGAGGGAAGCTCTATATGCTATTCCATACTTCCTCCTCCATTTAGATGGATTAATTGACCTTTAAAAATGTGCCCAGAAAATAAATGACCTAATAAAATGAATTATCCTCTTTCACAGTGCTCAAAATCCACTGCAACTTGAGAGGAGACTAATGAAACATTGAAAGCATTGAAGAAACGCCTAATGAAAGAAATAACCCTAATAAAGAATAATTGATTAGCCATTTAGAAGCACTGCAAAGCATGGGGTGAAGGCTCAGCTGGGCCACTGGCTCAGGGAGGTGGGGGCTGGCTGGGAGACCCAATTTTCCCTCATTTCTCCCCCTGGCAGGATGGGAGGAGCTGCTGCCAAGGCCCATGTGGGACCTGTATGTCACCAGCATGTGCTCACTTCAAATTATCCTTTCTTGGACAAAATTAAGGGTTAAGGAAAAGCTTAATAAGACTTCTGGAACTGCTGCCACTTCTGTAATTGCAGTTTACAAGAATTTGGTAAACTGGACATGGAAGAAGGCAGCTGGCACTGCTGCCATCGCCTCCTCAGGCTGGAGCAATTTTGTGCTTAATTTTTGGCACCACAGAGCCCTTATCTCATTGAATTAAGCCAGTGACTTAATTTTTACGAGCTCCTCGGCAAGGTTGGCGGAGCAGAACAACGGCAGTATATCCCAGTTCAGCACGAGGGGACATTGTTCCCTGGGTGGGAAATAAACGTGGAAGTGTCTGTGGTGAATTTACAGCTGGTGATAAGCAGGGTTTTATCAACAGTCCTCCAGCAAATTCCATTTACTGTCAACCTCTTACTGCCCAGAACTGCGTCCAGGATGGAGCAATTCTGTGACACTGTAATTGTCTCCCATCAACCGGCCAGAGGTGCCTGGGAACGCTCCTGCTGCTCCCTCCAGTCTCCCTGTCAAAAGATGCTCATCCCAGTGCTCACCCCTCTGGAGCAGTAACAGCACCAGAGAGTCTCTCCCTTAATGCCCTTCTTGAGAGCCCAGCTAAGCTGGGGGAAGAGGAGGATCTCTGTTGTCCGGCCTCCCCTGGTGCTGGTGTGGCCAGAGAGGCTGGAGCTCCCTGCGAGTGACACCTGGCACCACATTGTCCTTGCACAGGGCATTCCAGAGGCACAGGAGGGACGGGCTGGGGAGAGGGGCTGCAAACTGCCTGCAGGCTCTGGCTTGGGCTGCAAGAAACCCACCAGAGCCAGTGGGACAGGGTATGGGGAGGGGCAGTGTCCATGGCAGAGCCACCCCTGGACACTGCCATGGACAGAGCGTTCCGTGTTGCTGCCACACGCCGTTAAAACACAAACACCGATGCTTATTTACGTATTTATTAAACAGCCATTAGAAATTCTGCAAAAGAAGGTCCTGCCAAAGCGCTCATTAATAATCCCACGGCGCACCAGCCCACAGGTCAGCGATGCAGTAGTTTGCACAAACAGCCATGTACCCCGATCCCAATAGGATGTTCTCCCACGATGGTGCCATCCATAACTCCATATTAAAAGTGTCACACGCAGCACGCTCTCGTTCCTCAAACCCTGCTCCTTCTGTGTGTTTGTTTGTTTGTTCTTCCAGCACAAAACAATTCAACCTCCACAGTTATTTTAAGCAAATCAGGTTTCGCTCAGTGTTTCATTTCCATTTTAAAATATATCCTTGCAGGAGCTGTGAGAGGTGCGGGCGCTTCCAGCAAATCCATCCATTCTGGTTGAACCACCCTTTTAACAGCAATATTGACACTGGCAGCGATAGATGGGCTTCAGTACAGCAAACCAATGGATCTGCAGTGCAAGGGGAGGGAAAAATCAGGTTCTCGTGTAGTCTGATGTCCCAAAAGTGAGTGAATCTCATGCCAGGGATGGGAATGCAGCTATGTCCAGGGATGCTGCTACAGAACGAGTTTCATGCGGGGTGCTCCATGTCCACATGCTCACCTGGGATGCCCCATGCTCACCCAGGATGTCCCATGGGAGGCTCTGAGCAGAGAAAAGGCTTTTCCCTCTGCCCCAAAGCGTCTGCAAATCCCTCTAAGTCCATACTTTTCATCAGTCAGGGGTTCTGCTGGGAAGATCCATGGCCTGCCTGCCCAAGGCTCCAGGGCAGTGGCTACAGAAGGCTTTGGGAAGCAGCTCCAGCTGCCGGATCACTCTCCATAACTTCAGCCCTCACCCACTGATTTTCCTACCACCTGCTCGGCACATGATGTATCTGGTTAATAAAAGCTAAATGGGAGCTACTGCTTATTCCATGAAGACCCAGTGCTGCTCTACATCCCTGTCGCTGGCTCCTGATGTCTCCAAAGTGACCCCACCGACCATCTCCTGTGTCTCTCTGGGGCTGGTGAGATTCATCGTGGGGGCAGCACAGCCCTGCCAGCTCCTATGGTGCAGAGATATGGCCTGCTGGGGCACTGATAGGGGCATGAGTCATTGCTCAGTTCTTGTGGTCTCCCTCCTGATAAAGATGTGTCAACGATAAAGGGAAAGCTGCAATTAGTGTTAACCCGACACATGTCCTTAAACAAGTGTTGGAGTCACAACAAAAGACACCTGGGAGCCCAAGCTGAAAGACTTCCAGCACGGGGATGGGACCAGGCTGGGAGAAGGTGTAGAGTCACCTGTGACAGGGACTCTGGGGTTGCTCACAGGATGCCTCGATTGCCCAAAGCCATTATCAGTCCTGAAGGTCCTTGCATCCCATTTGGAATGAAATCCCACCCTTCCTGCCGCTCAGTGGTTGTGGAGACCCACCCCAAGAGGAACAGAGAGCTCCTCTGGCAGGTCAGGAGAGCACTGGCAGGGCTTGGGATTCGGCAGCTCCAGGTACTCGAGATGCTGAGCCGTACAGCCCTGGGCTAATTCACCTCCACATCCCCCTTGGTGCAGCCCTGGATATTCTGGGCCGAGGATTAATCATGTGCTGAGTCTCAAATCACAACGAGCGCAAATTGAACCACAGTTCAAACCCAGCACCGAGGTCATGGCTCGAAGTATTGAAGAACTGTCTGTGAGGCACCATAAATCCTAATGTGGGTTCGTTATGGCTTTATTAGCAGGGGGCCCTGCTGGCTGGGGTGCTGTGGATTTACTGCTGCCTGTGTGACTGCCCCGGGGTCCCTGGCAATGAGGGCATCCCCCAGCCCTTCGGAGTGAGCACCAAGCCCTCGCCAAGTGGCCTTTAGCGGGGACTCCTCATATTTCACACAGAAACTCATCTTAAAATCTCAGCTTGATGAAGGCACTTGGCACTAATGAAATGAAAAATGTTTCTGTTAAGCACAGAACGGTTAGGAAGCTTTAAGTGTTGTGCTAGTCTGTCAACTCCAAAGTGGACCAATTTTCCACGAGGTTCTTTGATGTATTTGTTCTTAACCTTAAGAATATGATTGCAGGGATAATCATTCAATCCAGTGAGCAGAGAGAGAGCAAACAGAGAGCTGTCCTGCTGTTTGCTTTGGGAAGGAAGAGCCCACAGCTGCAGCTGCCTTTGCCCTGGGCACCTCCTTAACCCAAAACTGGAGACCTGAAAGAGCCTCTTTGGGGTCCCCAGCTGCAGTCCCATGGATGATCCTTGACATGGGGAATCTTAGAAGAAACAAGTGCCTTCTCCATTGTGGAGTGAGTAATGTGAGAGTTGTGAGTCCAATGCACAGTGACAGAGCCCCACTATAAATGAAATGAATTCTTCCTCCAGGTAGAGCGTAGGTAGGGAACTCCTATTCATCACTACGGAAATGACACTCAATGCAAATTTCCCAGCTCTGTTGGCAATCCTTAATTGGCCAGTCAATCAAACCAGGTATTGGTGCTGTTCCATTCCAGGGAGATGATACTTCCCTCCAGCTCTCAGAAGTGGGTTTATGTGTTTTCCAAATTGTTCCTCAGCTTTGAAAAACCTAATGTAGCCTGAACAGCCGAAATGAAGGACTGCAAACCGAGTGCTGGCTCTGTGCAGGATCCAACTCCCCCAGCAGCAGCATCCCCACGGCTGGGGAGCGATAGCACAGAGCAAGGGTTATAAATTACCCAGGAGTTCCTGCTACTCTTTTTTCCTCTTTTTTAGCAAAATGTGAATTTATGAGCATGGACTTTGAATTATTATCCCAAAAAGGCACATTAGGTATTTTACAGCATATTTCATGTAGTTTCTCATCTAAAAAAGGCAGAGAGGCAGAGGAGTGTAAGAACAAACTGTTCTTCACTAATAAAGTGTCGCCGAAGATAATCGGCAATTTCCTTCTACTGTAAAGCCTGTACATCAGCTGGATATTTATAGTCCCGTGTCCCATGCTGGCCCCACCATGCTCCCCAGCTCCAGTCACCACCAGCCCTGCAGCCCCACTGTCTGCACTTTTGAGGGGGAAATTTTCCTTCCTCCCAAGCTTCTCTAGGGTGACAAAAATCTCTATTAAGTCCCTCAGCAGAGCCTAAAGCCTGTGGCTCTGCCTGACATTATGATATAGCCTGGAACAGCTCAAAATCCACCCTCGCAAAGTCCACAGGAGTAAGAGGATTAGGAGCAATGGGAAATTAAATGCCAGTTTCTCCAGAAGATGAGCGGAGGAGGCTCTGCTGGTGCCCTCCTGGCCACTGGCTTGGTGCTGAGAGATGCTGGTTGTTGAAAATGTCCTTCCACAGAGAAGGAGCCAGTGTTGGTGCCCTCCCTCTTGCCCTTGGGTCTGTCCCTTGGCCTTGGTTGGGTTTCACCTCTCCCAGAGAAATGGCCCTAGCCCTTGGCTTTGGCTGCCCACCCCAAGCTGCTCCTCTGGTACGAATGGACAACATTTGCCTGAAAACATAAGGCTGAGGCAGAAAATGTAAACTGGGTCTATCCATCTGCTATGAAATGCAATGAATTACTTGACCTGGAGAAGAGCTATGGTGGCTTTGGGAATTCGCAAGGAGAAGCGAAACATTGGGCAGATCGGTCGAGGCAAATGGTAACGAGGATTTATGGGGTCTGCCGGTGGCAAGAGTTTATTTAGGCTCCTACAAAGTGCTCCTGAGAGAGGAGTATGGTTGTGTAACAACAGGATGGCAGAGGCCATGGGTAGTGTCGCTCAGTTCAGTCCGGATGCAGGCACTGAACTGGCCACAACAAGAAATAAATGATGGCAGAAGACTCCATGGTGGCTTTTCCACTGGAAAATGACTCATTTTGTGTTTCTTTGGAGCACGCAAACCACACAGGCACCAACCAAGCTGCCCATGCTGGTGTTTCCTTCTGCTCCTCCGAATCACGGCCGCTGGAATCCACCTCCCCATATGTGGCAGCTTCCCAAAACTGTGCAATTAAACAAGTGGCTGGTAATGAAGCAGGAGAAGGGTCTGCTCTGCGGATATGGGAAAGGAAACAAATGTTTTCATATAAAGGGAGTTTACACTGCATATAAATCTGAATGCCAGAAGCTTAATACATTGTGGACAGAAGCTGTTCCATCATTCTGGGGCTATTAAATTTTTTAATCAAACGCTTTAGCTATTAAACTACCAGGGGTTGGCCAGGGCTGGCTCTTCCTGGACGTTAAACCCACCACGGTCCAAACAAACACAAAATTAATTCCAGGTGCCAAAGGAACAGAGGAGCAATATTTCCCAGGGGCTGGCTGGTCCCACCCACCTGATGCAGGGTGACCTGAGGTGTCCAGTTGTCTCTCCAAAGCCACTCAGGGAGCATGTGGCAAACTTCTGTGAGCACTTGGGCTCTCCCACCGTGCCCTGACTTGCTGTGCCCCCTCCTAGCATCCCAGATACCACCCAGGTGCTTCACAGTGGGATGCTGACCATGGTCATGGCTGTCTCTGCTGGGAAATTTCTTGCAGAAAATGGACATATGAGCGACCTCAGTGCTTTAGATGCAGTTATGCTGCGAGGCCTTTAAGACTGCAGTGAGAAGCTACTTTTAAGAAGCCTCTATGGAGATCAGCAGGGAGAAGAATGTAAACTTAGAGAAGCTGAAGCAGAAGACTGAAAAACAACGGCCACAGAGAGAGATCACGAGGACTTTATGTTACACCAATAGAGTTGTGTGTTATTCGCATTAACCAGTCGCAGGGAGGTTTGCAGTGTGTGTGCTATCTGGGTTATTTAAGGGGGGATTTCACAACAATAAACAGCATTACCTTGATCATATTGGTCAGTTTGTATTGCCCATGAGTATCCCTCGCGTTATTTCTCCATGTTGTGTCCCAAGGGTCACAGCTGGGAGGTCTCACCCCAGGAGGACAAGAGCTTCTCCTGGACTGTCGCAGCCCCGGGAGGAGCTGCTGCTTCTGTTGGCCGCTCTCACCCGCAAACAGCAGCCCTGCTCTCGGCAGCTGTGCTGCACAGCTGGATGCCCTGCTAGTCCTAACCCAAGCACACCTTTGGGAGTCCAGCAGAGCTCCAGGAAGGCAGTGCCATGGGGAAGCCCACGCCGAGCCTGCCCATCGCAGCGGCCGTGTTGGCAGCGGGGGTTCACCCGTCCATCACTGCTGAGGAGCTGCAAGCAGGAGCACTGACAGGCTGTGAGGGAAAGAACCAACACAGAGGAAGCTGTGGGAGGAAAATATCTGCAGCCTGGCGGTTTAAAGCTGGTTTTAAGGATACAGAGATAATTCGTGGTGGGTGAGAAATGTAGAAGTTCACCTTGATGAAGTCGCCTGAAACACGGTGGCTCGCTGCACTCCTCCTCTGGCAGCTGGGCTGGTCATTACTCCTTCTGACATTGCCCACACTTCCTGAGCTGAAGAGATGCTCTCCCACCCTGAGATCTGCCTGCCTGGCCTGTCTGCAGCACGGCCAAGGCTGAAGCATGTCCGTCATCTCAGTGTCTTCTCTCCCAAAATAATCCGTAACTGATGGCGCAGACAAAGTTTCAGGGAAGGTGGCAGCAGGTAATTATGAATTCCTGCCTGGACCTTGGTTTCTAGTCTCACATAACAATACCCTTGCAGGTTTTCCCTCAGGCAGAACTGTAGCTTTGGATTTGCTCTTTATCCCTCAGAACACATAATCCACCCCGAACCCCGCTGGTCCCTTGCAGCTCATCCTGACAAGGTAGCGCTGCGTGTGCCTAATAACTCCGTCTTTTAAAAAACATTGGATTTTATCCCTTATAATTGTTTTTACCTTCAACAGGGTGGG
>VWZG01005397.1:633327-654867 GCA_013396735.1 Grallaria varia | reverse complement strand
GGGAGGGGGGGGGGCGGGGAGTGGAACCCACATGTAAAGCTGCCAGCTTCCAAAACTGAGAACCTGTATCTTCGAGTTCCCTGAGTTCAGGAGGGAGACTGTTCAGGTGTCGGAGGGATGGATGGACAGATGGACAGACACAGGCAGAGCTGACCTGTGGGGCACACTGGCATCACCACACACCATCGCCTGATGTTCCCATGGGTGCCAACCCTGGCTGAGAGACCTGGCAGCCCCCAGGCATTGCTGGTGGCAGAGGTGGCAGAGCTCTGGTGCCACTGCAGGAGGTCACTGGTGGTGGCCAAAGTCACTTGCTCACCTCAGCTGCAGGTAAAGCAGGAGCCTCAGGGCTGGTGTTCACCACTGCCATCAGATCTTGGACATTTCTCTCCTCAGTGACCCCAAAATCTAAGTCACTCTGTGTCTTATCACACAAAAGAACTCCCCCCAAAACTTTTTGTCCTGGATTTCCAAGCACTGAAATAAGCTCGGAAAAGATTAAACCTCATTTTGAGGTCTCCTGGGTGGAGGAGTTGCTCTCTCTGCCCTCAACCTTTCTGTGGGTTCTCAGCTGTTGAAGTTGTTAAGTCATGACCCTGAGAGTCCTGACACTTCCCTTGGTAACGTGGCACCTTCCCACCCCAATCCCACCCCCCAGCCCTGCCCCTTTGGCACTGTGGGCACTGACATATTCACCATTTTCACTACGCTCTGTACAATTAAGCTTAAAAAATATATAATGTTATCAAATTAGAATAATAGCCAAGAAAAGACGGAGGCACTTAAGTGGGAAATGGCATTGTGAGCATTACAGCAGCACAGAGCACAGACAGGCCCTCCAGGAAATCGAGCTGAGCTTCAATCACTGCAATGACACCTTGTCCAGCCACGCAGGGAGAGCACGAGCTGGAGAGAGGAGCAGTTGGCAAACAGAGACTGGCTTTAAAAATGGTCATTTGTTACGGGCAGGAGGAGGCTGACCTGGGGAATTTGGGCACTGGAGCTGAGGCTCTGGGACTTTGACAGCTTTCCCTGTCATCCTCCAGCATGCACAGACCTCGTCAGTGCTCAGCACCCACCAAAAGAAAGGTCATCAAGCATCAATGTGTTCATGGAACATCCTGGGGAGCAGAACCAGACCCAGAATTCCAGCAGGATGTGTCTCAGGAACCCAGAGATGGATGTGAGCAGAGTCAGGGGCTGTGGACTCATCCCTGGAGCAGGAACAGCCAGTGGCCTTTGGGATCACACTTCTCTTTGGTCTGGGCAGCTGCAGCAGCAGAAGAGGTGGTGCCATCAGGTCAGGAGTAGTTAAAACCAGGAAGGTTCAGAACCCCTTGAGCTGCGTCACTGTTGCAGAGGTGACACCAGCTGCCATGAAGACTGGAGCTGCTGGAAGCAGGATCCCATATACAGCCATGTCCACTCGCCCCCTGCCCACCCTGCTCTGACCTGCCCATGGAGTGACATCCTGGCACCAAGGTCAGGCCACCGAGGGCAAGGTGACCTGCTCTGCTGTGCCATGGAGTGAGGACCCACGTGCTGCCTCCCTCCTGGAATTCATGGCTCAGGAAAACAGGGCACTGTGTAATTAGTGTGTGCAAGGAGGGAGATGTGGTTTCTGCTTATCGGAGATCTCTGACTGAGCTGAAGTGATACACATGGCTTTAGGGACAGGGGAATATTTTTCTTTTAAATAACAGCACCTACATGTTTAATTTAGGTAGCACAATAGCCATAAACCCTAGAAAGCAATTCTTCCTATTAATAATTCATCTCCTCAAGTTTTACTGTGATTGATCAAAGATATTAAATTTAATAAGAGAATTTATCAAGGTTATCTGATGCCAAAATGAAAGAGAGCTGGGCTGTGTTCTCTGGCCAGGGGATGCTGTGTGTTTGTGAGTGTCAACCTTATATATCCGGGCACCAAATACGTGTGGGAGAGGAAAAACTGAGGCCACACTGCTGCAGCTTCCTGGGAGAATCCTTCAGGAGCGTGGTCTGGATTCAGCCTCACACCCAGTTCCCGGTGGTGGGGGCTGAGCCGTGTCCCCTGGGGCTGCAGGATCCAACCCTGATGTTGTTTTTGTGATAAGCCTGGACCCCTGTGGGGTGCCACAGACAAACACGGGGTCGAAGGTGCCTGCAGATCCATCGAGGCACGTATTCCAGGAGAGGACAGGGAGCAAGGGTAGGCAGTGGTGGAGGATGCTCCCAAGGGCTGTAAGGAGCAGTGGAGGGCAATGAGGAGCAGTTGGGAGCTCACCAAGGGCAGAGAGAGAACCTGAGCTCTTCCTTGGCACGTGGCATTGGATGGGGAGAAGAGCAGGGACCGGGAAGCAGGATCCCTAATTGATGTCCCCAAGCACTGGCGCTGACTCCAGGAGTTCACATCCATCACCCAAAACTGGTGGTGATTAACATCATTTTGACTTCAATGCTGTAGGTGTAACTCGATTACGGAAGGGAAAACCCGCGACTCTAATGCAGTTATCAATCTGAATTACACGGAGCATTTTTAATCGTGCAGCTCATTCCGGGAGCTTTTCTGCGTTGGCTTCAGCACCGTTATCCTTTCTATACTTCTAAAAACATCCCAAAAGGAAGAAACAAGCGATGTTGGGATCAGCACACAGGGCAGAGCCTGTGTTTGCCTGCACACAGCTCTGCTGCTGCCACTGGCCTGAGGCAGGAGGGGCCAGGCTGAGTAATGTTGGTGCTGCCCCTGCCTGCTCCTGCCCATACATCCAGCCCCGACCAGGAATTATTCTGGTCATGAAGAGGCCAAATTGCATTTTATATTTCTTTTTAATGCTTCATCCTCTCCTCGAGCTGAAGGATAAGCTCCGTTTATGAACGAGGTTGAAGACCCATCAAAAATTGCTCAGATGGGTCAAGCGGGAACAGATGTATTCAAATAATAACTGTAAAAAGTGTCCATTATCTATAAATTAAAGCCTGGATGGCCACAACTTCTCTCACCCCTCTGCTCAGGAACAATTCTGCTTTGGAAAGTCACGTCTCGCCCAGCTTTCAGCCCAGGAGGAAAAAAACCCCTTAATTTGCATCACTACAATATTGAATTACCATTACGCTGCTGAATAAATAAAGAATGTGGTTTCTGGAAATTCCCATAGATCAACAATCACCATAAAATGCCTCATTATTGTCGATGTGGTTTATTACGGGGGCTATTAACAGGGAATGGAATCAGTAATGAGACGGAGAGCAGGGAACAGGCTGTGATGGGAACTCCAAGGAGAAAGGTGGGTTATGGGGACAGGGAGCGTGGCATGGGCAGGTAGGGGTGGGTGGGTGGGTGCCTGGGGCCTCCTCTCCTCCAGCATCCCCCAGACAGCAGTATCTATTCCCAGCAAGTGTGAGGTGACAGGAAGCTCTGGACAAAGGTGCTTTTCCAGGTGCAGAAGGAGGAATTTGGGGGCAGCCCCCGGGCACCCCTCCCTGGGTGACATTGCTGGCTCACCCAGACAGAGGTGGAGTGTGGCCCAAGGCTTCCCAGATGCAGGGTGTTTTCCAAGGAAGCAGGTCCTCTGCTGCCCAGAGGGGTGGAATCATTCATTTCAAAGACTAAAGTACATTCTGCTAATCAGGATCACAAAGAGAAGGGAAAGAGAAGCCAGCAACAACTCTGTCCTCTGAGTGCTGAATTTGCCCTTGGACACAAAGAACAAATTGATAATTATTGTTCTAATTCTTTTCCCTGAAGGTCTAGCTAGAGAATTAAATCTGTGAGTTTTCTAGAGACTGAATACCCCAGTTTGTAATTTGCTGCTTCCCAAAGCACATTGTCCCATTGCTTCCTGCCTGTTCCAACCTCTGCTCCATCAGTGCCCACCACCCTCACTCCTACCTAGGGGGGTCACATGGAGCCCCTTTGTGGTTTGTTCTATGCTATAACAAGTAAATAAAGTTGTCAGCTGGCGGTGCAAGCCTGTGGAGATGAGGGGTGAATATGGGAGCCCACCACAGCATCAGGAGAGGGGCTGGGACAGGCACTGCAGGAACAGAAACACCAGGGAAGGGCCGACCTCAAAGTGTCACCAACAGTCAACTCTCCTGCTCCATTCCTTAAAAATCTCATCTTGAGAGTCATGCCAGACCCATCACTCCTGCTGAACTGGGCACCATGAAGGCCACTGACCTGGAGCAGCTCAGCATCTCCCGGGTGCTAACAGCACCTCAGGGTGCTCGGGGACAGGGTTGATGTAGCCCCCAGCTCCCTTCCCAGGACATTCCTTACCCTGGCAAAGGGAAGTGCTGCTGAAAGGTAATTGCTTGCCATGTTAAGAGAGAAGCCCCAAAGCGTGAAGCAAAACTGCCTTCAAACCCTGGGAACACAAACACTGAGGTGGCAGAGCACACATGGCTGAGTGACAGTGAGGACAGTCCCATCCATCTCCGGGCTCAGCCCCTAAAACCTGATCAGCGCTGTTAAAAGACAGTAGATTTCAAAGATATGCAGAGTCCAATATTATTTAAAGCTTCATAAGTCAGCAATAACACTTTAAAATCCTCCTTAAATCTCGCCAGGAGCCAGGGCAGGCTGGTTTGAGGCTGGGAGCAGATGCAGGTAATTTGATGTGCTGTGGGGATCCATTTGATGGGATGGAAGGGAGCAGAGACCATGGTCAGGGATGGGTTGCATTGGGGTGGGGATGGGAGAGACATCCAAGACCCCGAGGGCATCTCCTGCTCCCGGTGGGAAGGGCTGTGTTGGTGCTGGCCAGGGATGCTGGTGTGCCATGGTGATGTGCCCCAGCTCCTTGGCACCTTCCCGGCAGAAGTGTGTCCAGCTTGGTGATGCCACTGGCTGTGGCCGTGCCCTGGTGGCCTCACAGGGATGGACTGATCTTCCTCTAGGATCCAGAGTGCTGCCATTGCTGGGCCCATCTCCGCAGTGCCGAGCGGTGACCCGGCTATTTATAGCCTGGAAAGGACACTGAGAGCCTCGGAGACAAGCGATGTCGTCTGGGGATGGAAACAATACAAGTGCATTACACGACAGCCAAAGTCGTGTCTCCTCCCGGGGACCGAGGGCAGGCACAGGGAGCATCACCCGGCACCCGCGGGCGCTGCCGCGCCGGCGAGGACTGGCACGCGCGGCGCAGGACGCGGCACGGAGCCAGGCGGCTGTCAGGGCGCTCACCGCCGCCACTCGCTCGTCACAACGTGGGCTGGAGATGGGAGATCTGTTTTTCCTGGTTAATAAGGTTTATTTTTGTTCTGAATGAATAATACATGATTAGTGTCAAAATAAATTACAGTCCTTCCATTATAAACCACTTTGCTGTTCTGTATCTTCCCCTCTCCCTGTCTTTCTGCTTCTTTCAACTATCTTTCTTTCTCTTTGGCTTCTTCTCTCTCTTTAAAGCTCCCTCTTCCTCTTGTCACCGTCACACCATTCATTTCACAGCAGCAGAACAGAATATAAATGCGCTGCCTTAGGGCTCGGGGAAGTTAAGCGCGTGTTGCGTGAGGAAACGCTGATTGGCTTCAATTATGTAAGAGCAACCCGACATGGCTGGGAATTCGCTCCTTTGATAGAAACAATAATAATATCAAGATTTAAATGCCTGCATTTTCCAGCCACACTGGGGTCCCAGGATGAGGGAGGGAGCAGGGCTGGGTGCTTGCTCCCACATGGAGCCCACCTTAGGGCTGAGTCCTTTGGGAGTGGGAAGTCCAGTTGTGGTGGCATTGTTGAAGCATCCCTGGCTCTGCCCTTTCATAGAATCATAGACTGGTTTGGGTTGGAAAGGATATTAAAGTTTATTTGGTTCCACCCCCCTGTCATGGGCAGGGACACCTTCCACTATACCAAGTTGATCCAAGCCCTGTCCAACCCGACCTTGGACACTTCCAAGGATGGAGCAACCAGAGCTTCTCTGGGCAACCTGTGCCAGGGCCTCACCACCCTCACAGCAGAGAATTTCTTCCTAATATTCAATGTAACCCTACTTTCTGTCAGTTTGAAGCCACTCCCCTGGTTCTGTCGCTCCAGGTCCTTGTAAATAGTCTCTCCATGGGTTCTCATCAGCTCCCATCAGCATTGGAGGCACTGCTGCCACTTTCATGCCACTGAGGCAGGAGGGAGCTGCTGCCTCTCCCCCAGCAGAGCCAGGGCACACCAGGCTTCAACCAGAACCTGACTGCTCTGTTGGCAGGACAGCCAGCTCTGAGATTTATAATTTAACTGCAGACTCCTTGCTAAGATGGCTGGAGCAGGTGACTCAGGTGAAGTGCTGCAGGCTCCGAGGTGGGATCATCGCATTCTCGTCTGATGCCGAAGAGCCAAGTGGCCTTATTTTTCTTTATTCCATCATTACAAAAAGAAGCAGCTTCATAAAATATTTATATTTCTAAAAATAATTGTTTTTCTTTTAAGACCCTTGAAGTGAAACCTTGGGGTGCTGTAAGTGCTGGCTGGGGCACACTCCAAAGGGAACAAACCATAATGAAACTGCCGGCACAGCCACTTCAGAGGGACGACCAACAGCTTTATTTAATTACTTCATACAATCCAGGCTCTGCTTCTCAGCCTCAAACAATGGGGAATGATCAGAATCTCTGCAAGGACTCACAGTTCAAGGCTGCTGTGGCTCCTGACAGGGCTGCTGAGGAATGTGGGGCTGCAGCAATGCGGGGAGACTGGGAGAAGGGGAAAGGCAGTTTGGGAATTCGGGGCTCTGAGGGTATCTGGGAGCCTCAGCTCAGCCAGGGGGAGCACTGGCATGGGAACACCCACGTTACCTTGCTCCAGTAAAAAGAAAAGACGATCCTCTTTAGGTGCTTTGAAGTTTCTTCGAGTTTTCCCAGATTTTTCCCACCTCTGGACACCCGCTGGCACACGGCTGGGCGGCGGGTTCTGATCAGCCTCTGTGAGAGCAGCACAACACACAAATGCTGCAATACAGAGATTTTTCACGGCAAAGGAAGGGCTTGCACGGGCGGGCAGCCTGATATGGCCTCACCTTGGTTTGCCCATGCCAACCTGCCCATAACAGCCTCACTGCAGCGAGGATGATCCCTGCCTGCTGCACATGGAAAACTGTGGGATTCATAAGGCTGCCGAGGTAAAATGGGATGGGAGCAGGCTCACTGGGGGCTGAGGAACCCTGTCCTTGCTCTCCATCATCCTACTGAACTTCCCAGGAACAACGCCTTTCACATACAGGTTTTCTAAACAGACACTCACCCACACCCCAGGGCAGCCATCCTTGGCCTTTTGCTCTCCATAAAACGAGGCACACCCTGACCTTTCCCAAAAAAGAGACGGTCTCAGTTTGATAAATTCCAGGGAACAATGCGCATCTCATTCCAGTTTATTACCCTTGTCGGAAGGTTACAGAAACGCTCGCTCAGATTATGGTGCTTAACCTGCTGCCAGCACTGGCAATAAATCCTAGCCCCTGCCTGCGCCAGTACCCAGGGCAGGGTTTGGGCATCAGGTGGATCTCCAGAGCTCTGGGCAGCCTGAGCCAGTGGGTCAGAGACCCACTAGTGCTTTAACCTCACATATCCCAGTAAATCTCCTTTGGAGCATGAGGGTATCAGAGCTGACTGTTTTACAGGCATGATGTTTCTGCCTTCATGAGGTACAAACCCAGCCAGGGAAACATCTCCCGGGTTGATCTGTGCCAACAGCTGAGTCATTTAACTGGTGGGATTTATACAGGCAGGGACAAATTGGACACCTGTGCTGAGAAAGCGGAGTTCAAGCCAAAATAAAAATCAGCCCCCGATTGTTCAGAGGTGGCTCTGCTATTATACATCAAGGGCATTGTCTTCGGGGAGACAATTCCTGTTCTGAGCTCGTCCCCACATCATCTTTCACAAATTCTTGCCTATTGTTTGAGATGACGGCATGTACATAAAAATCCTGTAAATTCCAGCGCGTTTAAGCTTTGCTGTTTAAGCGTCAGCAGCCAGTGAGGGAGGAAGGTTTAAGACATGGTTGTTGTCTAACACAAAGCTCTTGCTGCCGTGGAATGGGGAGGCAGGTAGTTCCCAAACTGCAGCTGGCCGTGGATATGGCTGTGCTGCTGGATGGCTCTTTTTGAGCATGGCTGTAGAATCTTGCTCAGAAAAAACAAAATACCAGGAGAGAGAGCAGTGGCCATGGGCACTGATTTCCACCACAGCAGCAGAACGGGCTGAGCAGGTTGGAAGGTCCTGCATGGGGTTGGGTGTGCTGGTGCCAGGGAAGCCGAGGGCTCTGGGGTCTTGTCCTTCCAGCCCACAAGGGCTGCAGCCAGCTGAGCACCCCCCACATGGGCTCCTCGCTTCCCTTTTAATCATACTTCAAACCCAAGGTAACAACTTAAAAATCCGCAGAGGAAGCAGCCAGGGGAGACATAAGGGCTTGTTTGATCTTTTTCTGAAAGGAGAGTAGGAATCAATTCCTACCAGAAAAACGCACAAGGATGGTGGTGGAAAGAAAAGCCAGAAGAGAGCTGGGACCAGCCACATGTAGGGGGTTTGTGCTCCCAGGATGTGCTTGGCACCCCAAGGGCAGCAGCCGAGCGGGCGGCATGGCCAGGCAGTGACTCCAGCACCAGTTCCCCACTGGGCTGCATGTGCAGGCAGGGAAATCCATGGGTATGAGGCCAAACCCCACACTGGGGTGGGAGACCTGCCCACCGTCAGGCACGTCTGTGCCACAGCCTTCCCAAAGCTGCTTCAGCAGGAGCCGAGGCTGTGTGGAGGAGGAGGAGGAGGAGGTGAAAAAGAAGGAGGAGAAGGAGAAGGAGGATGTGGAGGAGGAGAAGGAGGAGGGTGAAGCCCACACAACGTTGATTCTCGCTGGCACCTGGGGTGCTGTGGGCAGGGGGCTGAGAGGGAAGCAGTGCCAGCCCCCCTGGCTGTCCTGAACGCCCGTCCCCTGAGAGCTCTCACTGGCTCTCCTGTCTCCACCAGACTGAGCCTACCAGCATGAGCCTCAAGTGCTGCCTCGGGTGGTGCTTTTCAGAGCCAGGATTTAGAAGAATGAAATCTAAAAGCTGGCAAGAGGCACGAAGGGAAGTCGCTGCCTCCAACAATAACAGCATATTTCAGTAGCTGAATTGAATATGACCCTTCCTATGCAGCAGGTCAGCAAACAAATCAAGGGATTAATTGCTGCTGTCGATACATATCTCAGCCGCATCCAAACACTCATAACTGTGAGTTAGCGCTGCAGTCGCACTGCCAGAGCTGGTGTGTCCACTCCTGGCCCCAGCGACTGCTCCTGCTGCCGTCAGGGACCTCGTCTGGGTCACTCTGCTTTGTCCCCAGCCCCATGTGCACAGTGACTCCAGCTCCTTCCAGAGCCAGCCATGCTCAGCGCAGTGTTTCCCCGAGCTGGTCCTGGCCCTGGGCAGTGCTCGCTGCTTGCTGCACACCCACGGCCACGCAGTGCCACAGCGCCTTGTCCCCGTGTCACCTCGCTAATGACAAGGCTTTCCGAAGGGGGTGGCTAATAATCCCAGCATGCTGCTCCTCACGCTCTCCTCGGCTGGCAAATCCTGCCAGCAGCCCCATCCGCCGCGTCAGGAGCAGGAAAAGAGCAGGGATGGCTCAGCTGCGTGTTCCGAGGGGAGCTGCAGGCTGGGCAATGAGGACACTGAGCAGAGAGCGTGGAGGGGAGCCGGGGGCTGAGCTGGCAGGGCTGGGCTCTGCATGTGCATCCCCAGGAGCTGGACTCAGCAGACACAGGGGTAGCAGGGACCCCCCGGGATCCAGCCTGCAGGCTTCAGGAGACTGCACACGGACTGCTTCCCCTTGTAATTTTAATTCTGCATCTTAGATTTTATCACTAATAGAGCCAAACATTATTGAACTGGAAATGCCGTTTAATTATTTTTTAAAAAATAGACCATGGAAGGGCAGTAAATGGAAATACCAGTGAACACGGAGCAGGGAGCCAGTCTCACAGCAACAAATGGGGCTCTGCTCTCAGGGCAACTCAGCTGTGACTCCATCGAGCCACTCAGCTGCAAATTATTCCTGTCCTCTGGTGACCATAGTCAAGAAATCACAAGCCCTTCAGTTCCTCAAAGAGCACATAGGCAGCTAGAATGACCTGTTTGTATTTAGGCATTCATCATGAGGATTGTTAATTAATATGCTTTATTGGTTTTATTAAAAAGACCTGGGCTAATTTTAGGGGGAATTTTGAGAATATCATCGCATTAAGGGCAAATAACCTGGAACTAAGGGATAGGTTTTGTGAATGTGGATATTAATGCCTCTTCTGGAGCTGCGCTGCAGTGGGGAGGGGAGGCATTAATGGTCCCATTACGCTGTATTACACAAATGACATGGTGCCCTCATGGAGGGGATTTAATGGCTTGGTGCAATAACAGGCTAAAAGCTGGCAAGAGTAAGATAATGGACTGTAAAAAATATATGTTTATTGACACTTTTCCTCGTTGTTTGGATTTCTGCAGGGTGAATCTCCTCGGCGGGCTGTGTGATGCTATGTGGGAAGGTGCCTGCACAGGATAAGACCCTCCTCCAGTGGCTGGGGTGGGTGGGAAGGGGCCTGGCACATGGCCCCTCCAAGCTACACTTGATGCAGCTCTGCCATGACACAGCAAACTCTCCCATGTAGTTCTGAGTGAGACAATGAGCCCTCCACTGAAATCAGACGGATGCACCCCATGAGCAGGGTGTCACAGCTCAGCCCCCAGCACCTGCACATGGTACCAGAGGCAGGAGGGATGCCCGCCGGTGTCCCACGGAAGGGGCAGGTCCTGAGCTCACTTCCCTCTCCCCTGAGCACCCAGGGAGGTGATTGGCACCCCCAGCTCTGTTGGCAGCCAAAAGCTGGCCAGCCCCATGCCCGTGAGCACCGGCTGACACCGAGGAGAACCTGTGAAAGGAGGGTTCCAGCACCGTGCACAGGCTCTAAACTCAAACTTGGTGATGATGTTGTGACAACGCTAGCTCCAGGTCCTCAGATCCATTCAATCATCTCCCTACCAAAACACGGAGCCTCCCAAATGACACTGCTGCCAGCAAGGAGATAAAATCTCCACTAAAGATGCCACAATCTGGAACTGCCTCATCAGCTTGGCCCCTGAAGCCCAAGACACATTTTCCAGATGTATCCAGAACACAGTTTTGTTTCAAGTCCCAGTGGCTGGGCTGCAATTCCATGGGGACACGAGGCTCTGCTCCCAGGGCTGTTCACCTGTGAGCAGTGGTGGCAGCAGTGCCAGTCACCATCCACACGTGCTGCCCCGCTGCTCCCACACCCTGGGAAGCCTTGTAAAGGTGTTGGAGCAGCCAGAACTACAGGGCTTATTTCCTGACCCGTCCATGGGGTCTTCCACCACAGAGATCCAACTTCAGAACAGGCATTTGTCTTCGGCTTCTGAATGTGGGGAAGAAATCCCTTGGCTGCTTTCCCAAGCAAGAAAATGCTCTCCCAGGCCTTCCCTGGTCATGACAGCTCCAGTGCTGTGGCTGGCAGCACAGGAGGGTGCTGGAGCCATGGTGGAGCATTGGAGCCACTTGGAGCTGTCCCAGCCAAAGGTTGGGAGATGTGTGTGGAGACCCAGGCAAGTCAGTGATACGGCACTTGTGATGATTGTTCTGCCTGGAATCTCATGCACGGGTAATTATTACTCTCCTAATTCCATTATTCACAGTTGTGATAGGTGGTTTCACCTCTATTTCTCTCTCTCACACAAACCCCTTATTAGCATTCCTTGCAGTGAGAGTATTCCCCACCCTGCAGCCAAAACACGCCAGCAGCAGGCTGATGCAGAAGATCACCATGTCACAGTCACCTTTCTGTGTCTCCTGTCTCCCATACCTGCTCTGATGCCAAAAGTGGTGTCATGCAGATGTGGGACACAGGTTCCTTCCCGGGAGAGCACGGCCAGGGAACCCAGCCTGTCACACCACTCCCTGCTCCAGACCACACGAAGCTGTTCGAGTCAGGCTGTTAGATCTGCGTCCAAAACAAAATAAATAAAAAAAGGAAAACTTCCACTTAGCCTTTCTTATGATCCATAAAATGCTGCTGGAGGCTGAGACAGCTGCTGATATAAAAAGTTACAGTTGGGAAAGAGAACTTAATGCAGTTGTACAGGATGCCTGGGACTGTGCATGCCTGGGACTGTGTGAGCACCAGGCTGCTACCACTGCTGAAATAAAGCACTGCTGCTGCTGCTGCCATTCCCAGATCCATTCCTGGAATGTCATGTGCCAGCAAGGCTGGGTGTCTCCAGACTTCACTGGCACCCATGGCTCTCTGAATCCCTGGCCAGGATGTTAGGTGCTGTTGGCATGGTCAATGAAGAATCACGGAATCATTAAGACCTCCAAGATCACTGATCTTTGCCCCAGCTGGAGGAGGAGGGGGAAATGTGGCTGTGTGGAGGCTGAAGGGCAATCCTGCTGCCCACCTGAGCAGGCTGGAGGTGAGGCTGGGCAGGCTACACGTAGCTCAGTAAAAGTCCCTGCAATCCTTCCCATTCAAATCGGGAAAGCCAGCAGTCCCCAAACTCACATCCATGATCCATCATCTTGTTTTGCCTCCTGGCAACTGGAAAGGGGGAGGCGTAATGTGGAAGGAGGGAGGTGGTGCATGGAAAACTAATTGCAGCTGCACCTGGGGACCGTGGGCGCTGCAGGTATTTCAGATGGAAAAAAGTCATTTTCAACAGCAAATTGGTAACTGGCTCCTTAATGTCAGCCTTGAGCTCCAGAAAGAACAGCGACCTGTGGCGATGCCTCGGCAAGTTTTGCCAGGCAGGGAGTGGCACGAGCCCACACAGCGACCAGGACCAGGACCAGGACCAGGAGCTGGACCAGGACTGGGGTCAGGACCTGGATTGGGTCCTGCCAGGGCTGCGTCTCCCGTGATGATGCTCACAGGGGGCTCATGATGCTCACAGAGCCCTCGATGCAACTGTTTAAGAGCAGTGTTTAAGAAGAGGAGTTGCCATGGCAACTGCTACCCGGGATGTGCGTGCCCTGGTGCAGGAGATGCTGGCGCTGTGTGTGCCCAGCGGTGACGGCTGTGTGTGCCCGGCAGTCACACTGCTCTGCCCTGAAACAGCCCATGGTGCCCGCTCTCCTCCACGGGCACATCTCTGGGAGCTGCTCTTGGGGTCCGTGCCCCAGAGGCTCCCACAGCTAAGCTCGCAGCAAGGTGGCCGCTCGTGGTCCACATCTCTGAGCTCTTGCCCGAGCTGTGGTTTCTTCTGCAAAGAGTTCCTTGCTCTCCCAGCTCTCCCCACAAGGACAGTGGGCAGGAGCTGACACTCTTTGGGAAGCAGGGACCCGGCTGTGCACCCCAAAGCTGACACTGTGGGGGTGCCCACCCACTGCCCCCAGCACAGGGCACATGGTGACAGAGGCAACTGGTTATCCCCACTTGTAATTACCTTGTGAGCTGTCTTAGCAGTTTAGCTGCTAACTAAGATGAGATCTCTGGTAGTAATAAAAGCAGTCCCTTGGTGGGTGGGTTTTGGCATTTCATCTCGATTCCAAAATGAATAATTTATAAAAAGCTTTATTGGAGCCCAGAGTTATACAATAAATGTTCCATGCAAACATGCTCACATATTTCAATGTTAATATCTCTCCAGCGAATTTCTCTGGCAGGCCGAGCCAGGCTGGGATTGCCACATTGCTTATTTACGTAAAATATCATAATCTCACTTTTATTTGCATTTCTGAAGTGCCATTAGGGTGATTTGGAGCATATGAACCCAGCCAATCGATTGCAGCTGCAGCTCCTGGGCCATGGTTGGGAATGACTCCAAGGACTCTGTGGCCAAGAGCAGGAATGTGTTTTGGCAGGAGGGTGCTGCGGGGAGTCAAAGCCCATGGGGTGAGTGCTGGGGCATGGGGGAGCAACATTTGGGGATTTGTAGAGGTGGTATGCTTGCATGGGCCGAGCAGATGGAGCGTGTGTCACTGAGGTCTGCTGAGCTGCAGCCTGAGCCTTCTCCTGTCCCTCTTTGAGCAGCAAAGCCTTGAAGGCAACTTAAGTCCAAGGCAGTTCTTGCAAGGGAAGGGTGGCAGCTTTTGGCAGCGATGGGCTGCAAGCCCAGCCTTCCCCAAAACAGCTCTTGAGGGATTTCTTCATTTCTCAGTGAGGTGAAATCGTACCCATCTACAGTGATTTCGTTGCTTAAATCACAGTTGTAGCCTCCAGAGACTAATTATCTTCTCCCTGCATTTGCATCGTTTACATTCAAGTCAGTTTAAGGGATGTGTCAAGTGTTGGAAGGAGATGAAAAAGTGAGAGGCAGAAATCTTCTCAAAAGCAAATGGCTTGGAAGGAAGATGTGGGCGCAGGCGTGTGGGGAGTGCAACCATTCTGCGAGGGGTCCCACCCTCTCCCCCACCAGGACAGGGACAGAGGAGGTGGAGGAGGGTGAGCATCCCTCAGACGAGCCCTTGCCGCTGTTCCCCCTGCGGAAGAGGATTCTCCAGTGGGATTGGAGGCGTGTGTGGCTGCGCTGCTGCGCATCCCTCGGCAGGAGCTGACAAGCAGCAGCTCGGTGGTGCGGGGCCTCTCGCAGCCCAGCTGTCTGGCTCCTGCACAGATCCCTGCTCGCAGCACACCGGGAGCTCCAAGACAGGCAAAAATGATCTCCAAGTTGTTGCTCTGTGCTCTGCTGCCCTCAGCCAAGCTGGCTGCTGTGGGGCTCGCTGACATTCCTCGTGTAAAGGGGGCTCCTCACAGCTCAGAGATGTGCAGCCACGGGGTGATGGGGACGAGGGGATGGGTCTCTCATGGCCAGGACACCTACGGACATGTGCTCTGTCCCTCTCTGCTCCAAGGCAGGACATGGCAAGGATTCTCCAGGTGCCCGTGCCTGCCACTCAGACCTCCAAACTTCCTCCACCTGGAACCGATGATCCAGCTCAGAGTTTTCCTTGCTCAGGGAGGGAAGGCTCTGCACGGCAGTTCCACTCCTCCTGCTCTGGGGAATGGGAACTTAAAATGTTGTGGGTGAGCTCGACAGGAGAGATTCCAGTGAAAACCAGTAATGAGTGTTTGAAAAAAATAATTGAATTTATTTGACAAATACTTGCAGATCCAGGGAGCAAGTGCACACATACCTACATACCTGGAAGAATTGCTTCAAAGAAAGCCTATTGTGGCTGCTGCTGATTGTTCCACTCTTTCTTTTTTTTCTCTTGGAACTGCTCTGAGCTGGAGAGCTGGTGACAGAGGAGTGCATTTCATCCACAGCAAACCCAGCAGTGCCCAGCCTGTTCCAGAGGATCTCCACAGGCCATCATTGTCTGGCCCTGCCACTGTCTGGGCAAATTTAGCACATAGCCTGTGGGCTGCTTTAATAGGAGTGCTGCGATTTCAGGAGAGCTGGAAATTTATATTCCCCTGTAATTGCCACAGCACACCTTAGTGCTGCTGCTGTAGCAGGAAAACAGTTCCCCCAGTGCACCAGGGCCTCAGCAGAGATGCTGCCACAAACAGGATAATGAATGCTGAGGTACCTCGCGTGTCGCACAGGCTGAGCTTAAATATTGAAGGAGCAGCGTTCCTGAACCAGGACCACCCCCGCCTCAGAGAGGGGCAGAACATTTATCTTAAAACTAGGGAACATTTTCCCTCCTGCACACTGGGATTTGCACGGGGCCCTCCCTTCAGTGATAATGGGATATGAGAGTTTGGAACAGATCTTAATGCACTGTGTCCCTTGTATCACTTGTCTAAGTAAAATGAGTTTGAATTTTTCATTTTAATTGCAGACTTGTGATCTGGAATAGACATTCTTGTACTGAAAAGCATCCGCTTTTAGATCCACTCCTCGGGGCATACAATGACCCGGGTGTCCCAGTCCCCCTGCCAGTCAGAGCATGGCTGGATCCCTGTGGTGGCCACAGCTCCAGAGGCACTTCAGTCACAGAACATCTCAGAAAAGCCTCTGGGCTCAGAACAGGCTCCTCTCCTCTGGACAGGCAGATTCAAGCAGGTGTTTCATGCCATGATTCACTACTGAGCTTGGACAGTCCCTGCCCTCACTGACCCTGGACTGGGTGAATCCCAGAATCCCAGGATGGTTTGGGTTGGAAGGGACCATAAAGCTCACCCAATTCCACCCCTCGCCATGGGCAGGGACACCTCCCACTAGCCCAGGTTGCTCCAAGCCCCATCCAACCTGGCCTTGGACACTTCCAGGGATCCAGGGGCAGCCACAGCTTCTCTGGGCACCTGTGCCAGGGCCTGCCCACCCTCCCAGCGAGGAATGCCTTCCTAATATCTGGTCTGAACCCACTCTCTGTCAGTTTGAAGCCATTCCCCCTTGTCCTGCCACTCCAGGCCCTTGTAAATAGACTCTCTCCATCTTTGCTGTCAGCTCCCTCCAGGTACTGGAAGGCCACAATTAGGTCACCCTGGAGTCTTCTCTTCTCCAGGCTGGACAATCCCAATTCTCTCAGCCTTTCCTCACAGGAGAGGTGCTCCATCCCCAGTGGAGAGCAGTGAAGGTGCTCCAGGCTGGGTGGCACCAGGCCTGGGGGCTCCTCATCGTAGGTCAGCTCCTGGCCAGCTGGACCACATCAGCCAATTCCTCAAATCCCTTGGGATCACGCTTCCCTGCCCTCCACAGCGAGCTCAGGGGCTTGGCCGTTGCTGCTGCCCTGCAAGAGCAGGAGCATGAACATTCCTTAAAGTCACTGCTGTACTGGAATAAAAAGTTATCTCTAGCCCTGTAGGGATTTGGTGAAGATGCTGGCACGAAAATAGTTTGTAATGAGCTTTAAGACATATTAATGAAGAGAAGTATAATTATTATTACTGAGTTCAATTACAGCCCTTGGATTACAAATATTCTCCCACAATCCCTCAAGAAAGCAATGCATCTCGTTTCACCAATTAAATAAACTGCGTATCAAGGGGAGGGAAGAGGATTAAACTACAGAAAAAAGAATTGCTTCAACTTGACTGTGGTGGCCCCTCTCCTCCTCCCGCCCAGCTCTCGCTTCTTTGAGGAGAAGAATCCTCACTCAGCACAGCCCAACAGTGATAAAATATTCCTTGGGAAATTGGTGGTTGGCTTCCTTCCAAAGTCTTCGGCATCTGTAATGCAGCAGTTGCCATGTTAGTGGAATCTAATAAACTCCTTTCTGCAATATTTATGGAAGTGCACACCTGCACAGTTCTGCTTCCCAAAGATGCAACCTAGGCACTTCTTAAGGGGTTTTTCCTTCCCTGGTTACTGAGCATGGAGACAAAATGTAGGAGTTTGCCTGTTTCCTGTGCAGGAGTGTGACTGAAAGCACAAAGCACTGAAAACTGTGGAGCTGCAGATGCAGGGCATAGCTGTGGGTCAAGTGCTGGGAAGCTGCACATGGAGGGTGGGCAGCTTGACCTTGGCAACACAGCAGGAACATCAGCAGTGGTAAAAACAATGCTGTCCCTGGGGAATAGCACGATCTGGGGCTGGAGCAGCTCCTGATGCACCTTCTGACTTCCTGGCTGGAGTAGTTTCTCTGGAGAGCTTAGAGGGGAGGAGAAGATGGTGCTCATCTGTGTGTGAGCAACAAGAGGCACTGCATTGCTTTTCCTTGCCGGAAGAAATCCATTACGGAGAGGATCACCCTGCCATGGATGCCAGCTGGCACACGGCCATGCTCCCAACCCAGGGCCAGAGCAGCTCTATGGCAGCTGAGGGCTGCAGTCTCCACATCCAATCCATATGCCAAGGAGAATGTGCCCACCATGGCACAGGGAAGTTACCCACTGCCTTCCTAGGCACAGCCTAGGAACTTGGTTTCTTTCTTTTCCTATTAAGCAGGATAACAAAATCACAGCCACACACAGTGTAGCAGCTTCTCCTCAAACACTACTATTGTCTGCAGATGAAGCAGAGCCAACGCTTGTTTCAATTCCCTCGGAGCCCTCTCTCTGAATGGGTCTCTTGTGCACCTGATTGTTGTTCAATCTCTCCTGCCCAACACACGGTTCCAGGGCTTGCTTTTGATCACGTTGGCTGCAGGACACTTGTTCGTCCTGTGAACCCTACTCCTTTGTTCCTGCGAGTGTGCCACCCACAGGGAAACCTTTGTCCAAATAATCTCAGAGTCCCCGAAGAGCAAGAGCTGCCGGATTTGCTTTCTAGTTGAAGTGACAGGAAGGAACATATAGATTTATTCTTCTATTCACTGGTGGCTTTCTATTCGTGTGTCCTCGCATCAAATCAAAGTGTCAAAACAACATCCCCGGCACGCCAGCCACAGCTCCTGCCCACCAGACCGACATGTGAGGAGCAGATATTTTTAGCTGAAAAGGATAACCAGCAAGGGTTATGTAGTGAAGAAAATGACCCAAGACAATGGCGAGAAGAAACCAAGGCACAAACTTTTACTGGAATCTGGGAGGATTGAGATAACACTGGCCAAGCCTATGCCCTGGGTATGGGAAGAGGCATCGAGAAGGACAGGAAGACACAGCAGTCAAGTTTCTGGCTCAACGAGAGTGTTACTAGAACTCTCCAAGACCCAAGCCCCCTTCTTGGGCTGTACTTAATTCTGACTCTATTAAGCATTAAGCACTATCAGTGCATGCAGAAAAGAGCCTTGGAAAGTCACTGCTTGAGCAAGAGTGGCCAGCTGAAGGCTTTCTCCACTTACGTGCTTAATCTGTCTCTGAGGAGCAACTATGACACACAGAATGGTGTCCAGACAGTTGTGTGACATTTTCCATACCGGATGCGAGTGGTGTGGATGGCAAAGGCACAAAGCCAGCCCTGCACAGAGGTGAGACATGACTCAGAGCTGTAGCATCATGTAACAGGGCTGCTCCTGGGAAACCTGCTTCAAAAGAGTCGGGACACAGGAGATCAGCAGTGATACTTCATGGAGGCGATACCTGATGTAGGAAGTACTTAAACAGATTGTAATGAGGATCTGGGTTCATTACTGGGGCCTCGAAGGGCTGATAACGGAGTCACTCCTGTTGCATGGCAGTCCCCAGTCAGAAGGAATGCGTAAGCGCTCCGGGCCACTGGAGCCGCTGTCCTAGTGTGATTCCTACCAATGGAACAATATTGCTTGCTGTTGCATGAACAGAACATGTCTCCTCTGATTGTTTTTTCCTGCTCTTTTGGAAATAGATGCTGTCTGCAGATCCCCACTGGTAGAAGGTCCTCTCTGAGGTGCAGTTACAGCTCTTTACACATAACCTCTGCCACCGGGAACTGAAGGCAAAAAGAAATAAATCTAAGTGCTTTTAGGATGGAGTTTGCTCTGGTTCTGGAAGGAGTTTGAGAGACCAGGCAAGAGACTGACCTCAGTGGCTTGTTCCATGGCTCTGCTCCAAGGTGCCTCAACTGTAATTATCCTTTTTTAATGCAGGGAGCTACTGAACTGTGATAACATTCCTGGAGTGGCTTAAACTCCCACTCCTGTAGGATACCAGGGAAAGAGATGCCTCTTCAGGAAAATGCTAATGGCCTCTTGCTCTTCTAAGAAGGTGCCACCTAGTCCAGGCACCTTCTCCATCTCAGGTATCACCAGCGGGCCTGTGCCTCTCCTCTGGTCATCTCATCCTGGGAGATTCCACCTGCTCACAGATTGGTGACAAATGCCAAGAATTAAATTGTTGAGGCATTTTAAACTTTATGTATTGAACGATCACAGGACAAGTGACAGAAAATGAGCAAGAGTTAATTATACAACAGAGAGAGAAAGTGCCACTGCGCAGCAATCCTTTCAGAGGCAAACAGAAATATTTATAGACTCAGGACTGCAGAACTTGCTGCTGTGCTCTGGCTCGAGTTGTGCTACTGATTCATGGGGCAGCACTTTCGGATGGGGCCATGGTGTGGGCCACAGCTCCGCTAAAGGATAGGTCTCACCTCAAGCTGGGTTTAAAGGCAAGTGCTAATGAGAGAGAATCTAGTAAAATTTTGTGAAATCAGAGTTTAAAAACATCCTGGTGATTTTCTCTGGACATTTCCCTTTCTGTATGGCTGGCTGAGGACCAGCAAGGCTGCGAGGGCTTGCAGAGGTGACCCCAGCCCTCCCCACACCACCAGCTCCATGGGGCAAGTATCCCGTGTCCCCTCCAGATTTGGGGCACACGCACAGCGTGCACAGGAGTTCATTTCTCAGGTCACGCTGTGTCACGCGGCGCTCCTGCTCCGTTCTGCGTTCCAAGCAGAGCAGTGTAGAAGCTGGGAGATGTGACAAAGTGATCACGAGAGTTTGCACATGCTGAGAGACTTCAAACCCGATCACCATCGGAGAGCAGCCACCCTGCAGTCACCCTCCCGCGGGATGTTCCCTGCCTGCCCCCGAGGGCTGTCCTGTGCCCAGGAGCAGCTGTGCAGCAGAACCATCCTCGGTGGGTACAACCTGCCAAAGGAGCAGCATGTTCTCCCAGAGCTCCTGGCCTGGCCCGGCATATTTTCGCTATTTTCGGGGTCTGACTAATCCTGATGGGAGCAGGAAGAATCTGCTGCTACCTGCAGAGGACAGAGGGAAGGAGATAATTCATTCCCATTCCCAAAGCAATCCCTGCAGGCAGGTTTTGAGTCAGGTTACCAATCACCTCCCTTTGGAGACCACCAAGCAGGCTTTAAAGAATCCTTTATATTTTTAGCAGTAACATAATAGTGGTGGAAATTTAATAAACTTCACCATCAAATATTTATCCCATTACAAAGGCTTAAGTAATTTAAGCTGCTGGAATCAACATGGTGGGTTCATTTTTAATGAGCCTTGTGTAAAACAGCCACTTCAGTACTTGTCAGGTGTGTAGGGAAGACACTTGCTTTCACTCAAAGAATTTTTATCTCCCCAAAGAAACCGTGTTAAATAATGTACAACACCCACCAAAACGTTACCTGTCACTGCTGAAAAATTAGACTGGGGCTGGGTGAGCCTGATGATCACTGGCATGTAGGACAGAAGAAAGTCATCATCATCGTCATCATCAACATCATCATTATTTATTTATTTATCTGACTAAGCAAATAATGTTGAGAGCAGCCTGGGCTTGGATTTTGGATGGAGTTGAGCCTTACTGAACACGGCGTTCCCAGCTTGTCCCTGTGACAGCTGGGCAGGGTGGCAATGCCAGGACCAGGCTCAACTACCTGCAGCCAGGGAAGGGAGGGCAAAGGGCTGGAGGAAACAGGGAGAAGCTGTTTGTTACCGGGGTTGTCTGTGCCAGCTGGGAGCAGGGCACTCAGAGCTGCTGAACACAACTGCCCTGGGTCCCTGGGGTCCCCAGCAAAGCAGCCAGGCACAAACCGGACGGGGCTTGGAGCAACCTGGTTTGGTGGAAGATATCCCTGCTCATGGCAGGGGGCTGGAATTAGATGACCCTTAATGTTCCTTCCAACCCAATCCATCCCGTGATTCCTTGATCTGGGCCCCTGAGAGGAGGGTAGAAAGGCTTGATGGGGGCTGAGCTTCTCCCACGAGAACAGGAGAGAACCCCCTGTTCCTCTGTGCCAGCCCGGGGCTCCCCATCCTGCCGTGTCCCGCATCCCACTGTGTCCTGCATCCTGTCGTGTTCTGCATCCTGCCGTGTCC
>VWZG01005397.1:620769-633288 GCA_013396735.1 Grallaria varia | reverse complement strand
TCCCGCATCCCCCCGTGTCCCGCACCCCCCCGTGTCCCGCATCCCTCGCCCGGCGCGGTGGCACCGCCGATCGCACACTGACCCCCAGCGTTGGGCGGCGGACAAAGCCCAAGCTGCTGCCCCGGCCGGGAATTAAACCCCGATCAAACCCGGATCAAACCCTGTAGCAAAGCCACGCGATAAATGGGAAGCCGAGGGCTGGGAGTGCCTGTTCGCACGGCTGCAGTTCCTGCAACCCTTAAATTGAGCCAGGAAAAGGCTTCTGTCGGCTGATGCTTTTTAACAGCAAGGCCAAAGTGCCAGCAAATCGTTAAATCCATGTTATCCATTTCCTGGACCAAAGGTAAGGATTTGGTCCCAGTGGGATGCTTTGTGCTGGGAGAAATTTACTTGTGGTTTGTGAAATGCTTTAAAAATCCACGTGCTGGGAGCAATGGGGGTCTTCAGGAGGGCAGGAAACTTGGGGCAGGTGGGGTGCCCAGAATTGACTGGGCAGTGTTTGGAGTTGCCTTGGGGTGGGTTTGCCAGGTAAGCAGAGAGATCTGCATGCATCAGTAGTGGGGGGACCTGACTACCAGCAGAAAGGCTCCAGCATCCCCAGCTGGTCCCCATCATAGCGAGCCCAGTGCCAAACAGCCCCCTGTAGACAGGTACTATAACCCTCCAGCGTGGGCTGGGTTCTCTGTGCTCACTCTTCTTAAATGTCTCTTGAGGTTTGTCATTAATGAATTTCACAAGTTTCCTCTTTGCTGCTCTTTCTCACAAAGCCCACATACAGCTCTGTTGTGTTAATTAATTTCTTCAGATACTGGCTTTCCACATTCGGTCCTTAGTAAGACACTTGCAAGAAATCCAAAATAAGACTCAAAGAGATTTCTCACACAGCAAGCATAAAGTTTCATTATGTGCTGTAAATTCCCTGTGATTTCTGTGTCAGGGCTCTCCAGCTCCTGGAATGAGCACTCCTCTGTGATGGAAATGAGAAGTTTAATCGATCTGAGTGGTGCAAAGGTCCTCAAGGCAGTGGTGCTCCAGGCAACTGCATCAGAGGGCTGCAGACCCTTATGAATGTTCAGTTCTAGATGGGGCATCAACTCCCAGAATATTTCCCAGGAGACAGTGCCTCTGGGAGCCCAAAGCTGGCAGGTCATAAAATCATGGAACCACAGAGTGGTTTGGGTTGGAAGGAACCTTAAAGATCATCCAGTTCCAACCCCCTGCCATGGGCAGGGACACCTTCCGTATACCAGGCTACTCGGAGCCCTGTCCAGCCTCAGTGTTCACCAGTGTTACCTGAGCTGGCATGACAACACCGTGCGATGGAAGGAAACACCAGCTAAAAAAAGCAGCTTTCAAATCCTGAGCACAAAAATCAACTCCCCCTGCTGACGAAGCGGTGGGGAAGAAGGATGCCCATTATTGGAAAGCAGATCCTCCTCCAGCTTTCTCCTCGAAAGAATTCAGCCACTTTAACCCTAAACACCTTTCCCATGGCAGGAAAAGGCCCACACTCCTGCCGGATGGCTGTTCAGTTTGACAGACCCCACATTCAACAGTTAACAGCCAGTGTGTTTACAGGCAACATTTTTTTTGGCTGCTGTCCCTGGCATGTCACTCGTGTTTAGCCGAATGAACTGGTGGGATTATAACAGACAGGGACACTGGTGCAAGTGACAGGCGCAGAGACAAGGGCTGCAAGAAGCTCATTTACACATCGAGTTTCACAGCCCGACTCTCCCTTCCTGCTCCATAAGCTCATCAGCTGCTGCTGCGGAGCCACCGGCTCTCACAGGAATGACGGAGCTCATAAAACCTTTTTTTTTTTCCCCTGCCTGCTTAGACAACAGATTCTAATAAAACCCACTTTTTAATATTGTTGAGAATAAGCCCCCTTTAATGTGGAAATGAGGGTTTAATGTAAATAGTTTGCGCCGCTCTGATTCCCTGTAAGGGCTGTTGGCAGTCCCCACGCTGCCTTTCAAGTCACTCGGGAGATGCTGCTGCTGCTGAGATGGGGACAGATCTCAGAGGGATCCATGGTCTACTCCCTGGTGCTTTCTGCGCTATGTGACAGTTGTTATCTCAGTTGTATTTCAGAAAACGCAGCAACACCTTCAGCTGTGAAATTGCCACCACCTGTCCCCAAAATAACATGGTTAGAGGGCAGAATGGGGTAAGCATGACACGAGCTCTGGAGGGAGCCCTGCCATCCTGGCTCCATCTGAGGTGCAGTTCAGGGCTTCAGCAGCCTGTCCTCATCACTCAGGCACACACATCAGCTTTCTAAAGCACCATAAACCACAAGAAACATACAGTGTTGTGAAGAGTATTTATTAGAACTGTCAACATTAAATTTCCCTTACAATTTTCAGTTTGTTGTGGAAATTAAAACAACCACCAAGTTTTCCAGCTGCAGAAATACTGTTCATCAGTTTTAGTCTGCTGCTGTTTACAAGACACTGTAAGCTTCCAGTGCCTAATAAAAACAATCATCTGTATTCCATGGCTGCAAGCAACAACACTGCAAGAGTGGGGCAAGTCAAGAAGCTTTTGGAGAAGAATATGAATTATCTCACCTGGAGAACAAAGCACAGAATGGCTCTGAGCACTGAGGGAAATTGCACAACAACTAACCAGGCATCTCCAAATCTGCACGGTTTACGTGGGAGATTTTATGCTTTTGAGAAAAAATGTCTTACTTGAATATCCCCACAGGTACATTCTTGCCACTTATTTCTGCGATTTAAATGGTTACTCCTGTTTTTTAAGGCCAGGATGAACAGAGAAGCATTTAATCAGCCAAGCTGAATGGAGGGGCACAGGTACCACTGAGACTCGTGGGATGGCTCTGCAACGAGCAAGAACATTAATGGCTGCTATAAAAAAACAAGCTCCTCTGCCCTCAGATGGACAGAATTATAAAAATCCCCACAGCGTCCCTGAAGCACTGAATTAACCGGAGACGGAGCTGTGTTTAATGTGATGGATGGAGCCCGTGGGTCCCATCATGGGGACAGAACCATCAGGGCACTGGTACCACCACTGTTCCCCACAGCAGTGCTGCCTCCCGCCCGGCAACATCCCCGAGCATAATTACGTACTTAAATCTGGGCGCTTTGCTACACAGAGATTCATCTGCTACCGTCAGAGTCCTTGAAGTTAAAGAGGGATTTGAGTTACTGACATAATTTGTTCCCTGAGGGCTGTGGAAACGAGAGAGAGGCACATCTGAATAATAACTCTTCGACCGCGTCTTGGACGGGAGCAAGCGCTGCTCCAGGAGGAAGACACGATGGGAAGCAAAAGATGTCCAAGGTTTATAAGCTATATGGTGCCCAGGCAGGATGGGGTTGGGTTTTGCCTCAGGCAGCAGCTGTGAAGGAGATCGCGGGTACTGCAATTGCAGCCTTTCAGAACTTTAGGGGAACTTACAGGAAAGATGGGGCAAGATTATTTATAAGAGCCTGGAGTGATGGGACAAGGGGAATGGCTTCAAACACAGAGAGTAGGTTTAGACTAGACATAAGGAAAAAATTCCTCCCTGTGAGGGTGGGCAGGCCCTGGCACAGGTTGCCCAGAGAAGCTGTGTCTGCTCCATCCCTGGAAGTGTCCAAGGCCAGGTTGGACGGGGCTTGGAGCAACCTGGGCTGGTGGAAGGTGTCCCTGCCCATGGCAGGGGGTGGCACTGGATGATCTTCAAGGTCCCTCCCAAACCAAAACATTCCATGAGTCTCTGATCTGTGCCAAGCTGCTTTGTGCTCCCTTTGTTACAGATCACCTTAAGGTGATGCTGTCCGTGAGACAAGCCAGGAACTGCTCTGTGTGACAGCCACAGGCTGCCCGCCCTCCCTGAGCTGGACACGGGCACCCTTTGCCTGCTGCTCTGTGCCCAGTGCCCTTTGCTCAGTGCTCTATGCCTGGTGCCCTCGCTTGGTGTTCCGTACCCTTTGCCCAGTGCCTGGTACCCTGTGCTCTGTGCCCTCTGCCTGGTGTTCCATGCCTGGTACCTTTTGCCCTTTGCCCTGTACCCTTTACCCGCTGTTCTGTGCCCTGTGCCCGCTGTTCCATGCCCGGCATTCTGTATCCTTTGCCCTTTGCCTGGTACTCTGTACCCTATGCCCTTTGGCACTGGGCCTGGTGTTCCATACCCAGTACCTTTTGCCCTGTTCCCATTGTTCCGTACCCTATGCTTGGTACCCGGTGCCCGCTATTCTGTACCCTTTGCCCTGTGCCTAGTGTCCTGTTGCTGGTGTTCTGTATCCTTTGCCCAGTGCTCAGTGCTCTTTGTCTGCTGTCCCGTGCCCTGTGCCCTTCACCTGGTAACCCTTTGCCCGCTGTCCTGTGCCCTGTGCCCCTTTCCCGCTGTTTTGTGCCATTTTTCCCGCTGTTTTGTGCCCCTTTCCCGTTCTTTTGTGCCCCTTTTCCCGCTGTTTTGTGCCCCTTTTCCCACTGTCTGTGCCCCTTTTCCTGCTGTTTTGTGCCCCTTTTCCTGCTGTTTTGTGCCCCTTTTCCCACTGTCTGTGCCCCTTTTCCTGCTGTTTTGTGCCCCTTTTCCTGCTGTTTTGTGCCCCTTTTCCCGCTGTTTTGTGCCCCTTTGCCTGCTGTTTTGTGCCCCTTTTCCTGCTGTTTTGTGCCCCTTTTTCTGCTGTTTTGTGCCCCTTTGCCTGCTGTTTTGTGCCCCTTTGCCTGCTGTTTTGTCCCCTCTCCCGGCTGTCCGTGCCCCTTTGCCCGCTGTTTTCTGCCCCTTTCCCGCTCTTTTGTGCCCCTTTTTCCCGGCCGTCCGTGCCCTTTTCCCGCTGTTTTCTGCCCCTTTCCCGCTGTTTTCTGCCCCTTTCCGCTCTGTTTTGTGCCCTTTGCCCGCTGTTTTGTGCCCCGTTCCCCGCCGTCCGTTCCCCTTTTCCCGCCGCCTCCCCTCACGGCTCCACAAGATGGCGCTCGCGGGCCGCCGGCGCTGCCAAGATGGCGGCGGGCGGAGCGGCGCGGCCCGGGCGGCGCTCGGAGCGCTCCGGCCCCGCTGCCCCGGCCCGCTCCCGGCCCCGCTCCCGGCCGAGACCCCACACAGCGGCCAAAGGCGCCCTCACAACACACCCCGCCGGGGAACAGCCCGGGACGGCGAGCCGGGTAGGAGACACGGGGCTGCATGGGCTGGGGAGGGAGGGGAAGGGGGGGAAAGGCCGCGGGGCCGCGTAATGAGACCGTGTGGGGATTGCCGCTAATTATTGACAGCGACAAGCCGAGCGTCACCAGGAGGATTAAAGTAAATTCCTCGCCTTCCTCTCGCCGCTTTGTTTGTGCCTGAGGGGGGATGCAGAGCGGCGTGCTGTCTGTTTGGGGATGGTAATCGGCCCTGGAACACTGACTGCACTAACAGCATCCCTAAGGAAACAAGAACACGGGGATTAGTCAGTTCATGCCCTGAGAAGGGGTTTTTGCTGCTGATGGACTGTATGTTGTGGTTCAGATGAGCTGTCTGCACCTCTTGTACTCTCTTCATATGCACTTTCTACTAATTACTTTTCCTAGAATATTTGGATCAAGATGCTGCTCGCTTGATTGAGCCCTTCAGTTCCCCATCCAGCCTTGCAACTAACGGTGGTTGTCTTTTTCTTTATTTCAAGTGAGGTTTAGAGTCTTGTCTTTTTTTCCTAGCAGCGNTGCCCCTTTCCCCGCTGTTTTGTGCCCCTTTCCCGCTGTTTTCTGCCCCTTTCCGCTCTGTTTTGTGCCCTTTGCCCGCTGTTTTGTGCCCCGTTCCCCGCCGTCCGTTCCCCTTTTCCCGCCGCCTCCCCTCACGGCTCCACAAGATGGCGCTCGCGGGCCGCCGGCGCTGCCAAGATGGCGGCGGGCGGAGCGGCGCGGCCCGGGCGGCGCTCGGAGCGCTCCGGCCCCGCTGCCCCGGCCCGCTCCCGGCCCCGCTCCCGGCCGAGACCCCACACAGCGGCCAAAGGCGCCCTCACAACACACCCCGCCGGGGAACAGCCCGGGACGGCGAGCCGGGTAGGAGACACGGGGCTGCATGGGCTGGGGAGTGAGGGGAAGGGGGGGAAAGGCCGCGGGGCCGCGTAATGAGACCGTGTGGGGATTGCCGCTAATTATTGACAGCGACAAGCCGAGCGTCACCAGGAGGATTAAAGTAAATTCCTCGCCTTCCTCTCGCCGCTTTGTTTGTGCCTGAGGGGGGATGCAGAGCGGCGTGCTGTCTGTTTGGGGATGGTAATCGGCCCTGGAACACTGACTGCACTAACAGCATCCCTAAGGAAACAAGAACACGGGGATTAGTCAGTTCATGCCCTGAGAAGGGGTTTTTGCTGCTGATGGACTGTATGTTGTGGTTCAGATGAGCTGTCTGCACCTCTTGTACTCTCTTCATATGCACTTTCTACTAATTACTTTTCCTAGAATATTTGGATCAAGATGCTGCTCGCTTGATTGAGCCCTTCAGTTCCCCATCCAGCCTTGCAACTAACGGTGGTTGTCTTTTTCTTTATTTCAAGTGAGGTTTAGAGTCTTGTCTTTTTTTCCTAGCAGCGTTCATCAGGCAAAGAGACTGACGGACGACCCCCAAAGAGGATGAAATGTGAAAAAAGCAGTCGGAAATCAGAACTGGAAGGACTCACGTGTGGGAGTGGAAACCTTGCTGTGCTGAGGGAAGTGCCAAAAGCATCTGGTGGGGATCGAGGTTCAGAAGATCCAGGAGACACCAATATAATCCAAGGGAAAAAAAGTGAAAGCATCCCAGAGACTGACGAAGGGAGGCAGGATGAGGAGCACGATGTTCCTCTGGAGCCACACGCAGTGAAGTCGAGCAGCACCCCGTTAAAAATGGGCAGCAGTGGCTATCTGCACCATCACGGGCTCAGTGAGGAGGAGAGCAGCTGTGGCAGTGTGCTGGCTGAGGAGCCCAGCTCCGAGGACACCGACCACCCCAGGACACCAGGGCAGCTGGAACACAGCGGGTTTTCAGATGAGGACAGCAACCAGCCCATGCCAGTGCACCGGTTCTTCGGAGACTTTGAGCCGGTAAGACAGTGAGTCTGTTGGTGCTTTAGACTCAGCTCTGCTCTGCTATAAATTTGCCTCACAGTTGTTGGCAAACTGGACCGCTGTTGCTGGACATCTGGTGTCCTATTGCTGTCCCCCAGATAGAATTGTCTCAATCAGTGATGAAGTTATTTGCCCAGCCAGATTAATTTCAGGTGTAAAATCTTTCTTAGTTACATTTTTTTTAGTCCAATTATATGACATATTTTTTCTGATAAAGACATAACTGTATTATGGTGATACAGCATTGTCATCAAAATAGTTTTTTAGTGGTCCTTGATTCTTAACAGAATCACAAAATGTCTTGGGTTGGAGTGGACCTCCGAGATCATCCAGTTCCAACACCCTGCACTGCACTTTCCTTAATGATTTTATTTGTTTCCTCTAGGATCTCCCAGCAGTTGCACTCCCAAGCACTACGATGAGCAGGCGAGAAGTCAGGAACCTCCATTTCATTGCAAAAGAGGATGAGGAGGAGGAAGAGGATGTTGTCTAACAACAAACTGTAAACAAATTAAACATTTCTTCTTTTTCTTTGCAACCACATAGCGATGGTTCTGTCAGTAACATAAGGTGTCTGTGTTTGCCTTTTCTCAGGGAGAGAACTTGAGAGAGCTTGTGTTGCTGGAATTGGCAGATACAGTGTTCCCACAGTTATCTGGGGCAAAGACTGAATTGTCAGTGATTTGGAAATAAATTGTAATTTAGCACTTTACCACTAATATTCAGGAAAAAAAAACAAAGCAGGGAAAAAAGAAGTTCTTACAACTTTTTTATAAATTTGAACCTCAAACTAGAAAGACTATTTGGTTTTGCCCCTTTTTTTTTTTTTAAATAGTCAAGGAGAGTATGTTGGAACAAGGTTCATTTAATTCTGTGATGTCTCTGGCACTCAGGTAATAAAGAAGCCAGTTGACTCCAGCATGGAAAGGGTGACAAGGGTCTCTCTTGTGTAGGTTGTGTGGGTTTACATCTAAACCAGGACCAATCAAACCTCTACAATGCAGTTCTGCTGCCAAAATGCAATGCAGGATGTCAGTGTGAGTTCAGTGTGTTCATTTCTGGGAGTTCAGCATGTTTTCACTGCATGTCAGCTCCCTGAACACCCACCCCGTGTTGCTGCCTCCCCCTCCACCCACTGCCATAAACGTTCCCCTTTGTGACACCCTCTGCTGCAGCTCATAAAGGATTTTCAACTGATTTTCAATAGGGATTTTGTAAACAAATGCTTTGGTGGATATAAAGGAGGATTTGACAGGCAGAGGAACAAGTATAGATTGCTAAGATGTGGGGCAGCCCCCTGTGCAAGCTTGAAAAATAAGGAGCAACCTCAGCTAATTCCAGGAACTGTTAATTCACCCAGTGTTTGTGGGGGAGTATTTCTTTGAAAGTATGATTATGCAATAAGCTTCCAGTTATTGTTACAGTTCTTTCTGTGTTTCTAAAAATAGAGGAAAAATGTTATCAGCAGATGGTTTAAATAAATATTAATTTCTACAGCTAGAGCCTGTTAAACATTCAGCAGTTGTAAGGCAAACAAATTGTATATGCATGGCATGGTAATGCATTCCCATTTCCACTCCAGCTGATACATTGTTTCTGTCAATGATATTTCTTGGCTCCTTTTCACTCTTACTCTGTAGTGTGGAAAAATCCAGATTTTTCAATTGCATATTCATGGTTCCAGCCCAGCTCCATCATGCAGCAGCTTTCCTTCAGTGCTGTTTGCTGCTGGCTCTTTCTAGCAAACATGGTTTCACGCACAGACATTCACTGCACTCTGCAAAATGGTGATTTTCAGTTTTGGGGATGTGTTTGTCACCAGAATCCGGGCTGTGCTGCCCTCTCCAGTGTCAAACAGTGCAGTAAGGCAAGCTGGATGAATTTTGTGCAGAGGAGTTAGAAATCCTGTATTTAAAATGCACTTCCTTGCTTTTCAGATTGAAATGTTTGGGAGGGGATTGAGTTTGTTGTTTAAAGTAAACCTATTCTCTGTAGCAAAGCTTCCAAGACCCAGTAAGCTGGGGCTTACACAGAAATACCATCTCCGTACAATTCCATGTGGAGTAGCTGATGCAGGAGCAACAACATGGGGAAAACAGCTTTTCCTGGTTATTTACAGATTCATGTGCCTCCACATATTCACAAACACAGATACGGGGTCCTTTTTTTATTTAAAAAACTCACACTGTTTACAGTGACAGTCTGTAAAAGTTCACTTGCTATCAGTGGTATTAAAAAAAAAAAAAAAAAGAAAATTCAAGTAAAAATCCACCTATTTTGTTTTGTTGCCTGAGGTAGGAAGTGTTTTACCCCATCAATATTCTCTCAATCACCATATACACATGATTATTGTTTGTTGCCTGAGGTAGGAAGTGTTTTACCCCATCAATATTCTCTCAATCACCATATACACATGATTATTGTAAACGTGTTTGCTATAGGTGTCATTGCTGGTGCTGTTTCAAGTAAACTTAAGCTGAAAAGGCAGAAAATGTTCAAAAGCGGGAAATCAGTGGGGAGATGGCAAACAAAGGTGGGAAAAGCAAAGCTGTGCCATGGCCTTGCCCTTCCTTCTGGGAGACACAAACTGAAACAACAGCAAAAGAGCACTCACGGATGAGGGCAGGAGGCTGGCACAGGTGAGGCAGCAGCTCTGCTGCTTCATCACCTCTGGCATTCCTAGAATACATCGGCTGCTACCTGCAAAAGGCACAGAGCAAAACAATGATCCTAATTCATGCTTTGTTTAGCTTACAGAGAAATACGAATCTATGAGCCCCCCCAGATTAGTTTGTGAGAAATGTTTTGTCCAGGTTTCATTCCTGTGTGCTGCAAGTTTTGGGACTTCACTGGTCATGGCAAGAAAGAGGTGGTAAGGTGGAATCAGTGTCAGCCTCTGGCTGATTTTATACCCTCATAGCTGGGTTTTAACACCCTCGGCACAGTGTGATCTGAGGGAGGCTCACAGGGAGTGGGAAGGTGAGAGAGCATCAATTCATGCTTTGTGAGGCTGTGGTTGGGTTATTCAGCCAGTCCCGTGCCAGGGACTCTTCAATAGTTCTTGTTTAAGGAACTGGAGCTATTTAAAAGCAACAGCACTGACATGATTGAAAAAAGCAGCAGGTCCCTTCCAGAGACAGCACTAGGAAATCTCATGGTTTTGCTTCCTCTTTCTATAAATTTTAGTTTTATCACAGCTGAGGTTATGAGTGGTTTTCTTATGGCAAGCAATATGTACTAGTTTTAAATTATCCAGGGTAAACAGAAGCTGATAGAAATATTCCCAGTTCACTTCTCTTCCATCGTGTGTTTTGACAGCTTCTGCCAGTTCTGGGACAACAGCACGTTTCTTCTCAATTCTTGGGGACACAAAAGAGAAAACAATATTGCCATCGAAAGTTTTTTCAGAGTAATCAAGCCTCCATCTTCCTTTCAGAGCCAGGCAGAACTGGAATTCTTTCTCCATAACTAGGTTTATGATTTTTTTTCCCCCAAGGAAATCAGTTTAGCAAATCTTGTTTGCATCACATGTGCATTTAAAATGGGTCTGAGGGGTTTTGCCAGAGAGAATTCACCGAGATAATGCAGCAGGGAGGGGTTTGCTTTCATACAAAGAAAATGTGCAAAGGAGCAAAGCAACGACTGAGAGACAGGATGATCATCTGTCTTCAGGGTGTTGTTCTCAAAACACCTGCAGCATCCCAGCACCTTTTCTTACAAAATATTCATAGCAGAGCAGGGTGGGTAAAGACTAAGGCTAAACCTTTCCTGATGAAGCTGAAAGGCATGAAACAGGTAAGTCTGGGTTAACACTTTGTACATACATGTGATCGAGATTCCAGGTGCTGAAGAGGATCCTGCTTTCCCTGTTGCTGTAGGGGTTGATGGAATGCTTACATGGGCAGTCATCTCTGTCAAAAGGTCCCTGTGAAACCAGAGGGCTGCAGTGAAAGGTGTCACTCTTGTCACTCATGGCAGGGGATGGAATGAGATGATCTTTAAGGTCCCTTCCAATACAAACCATTCCATGATTCTGCTTTGGGAAGGGATGCACGTACCTGACAGGAGAACCACCCCTCCACAGTGCACAGACGGGCTGCCTCCTCCTCCTCCCTTCGGTCAAAGTAGCACCCATTATACTTCACAGATTTCAGTTTGTCTGCCATCAGGTCGATTACCCCTCTGTAGGCATCTCTTGCTGCAGGATGAACGTTTGAAATAAAACCACTAACCTAGAGGGGGAAACCCAACAGTCACTCCTTGGTTCCTGTGGCAGCCTGAGGCTCTTTTCTACAATCACAATGTTGCACTGTAAAAGTGGTTTTTAAAAACTCATGAGGCCACAGAATTACTGTTACAGCTTGACAATAAGTTACTCCAACAGAAACTTTTACCTCTCTCATGTAGCCCCTCATTCTGCTCTCACAGCTGTGCCGCATGTAGCTGGATTTATTCTTGAATCGAGACTCCAGCCCTGGAGGGAGCGAGATTGCTTTGTACCTCAGCACAGCTCCTGCCCAGCAGGGTGTTCATCCCAGCTTTCCACTAACACAGGATGCACAGGTTTGTTTTGGGGTTTTTTTCCCATTTTACTTTACTGGTTCAGTGCCTTTAGCACTGAAAAGGACCCCAAGGAGCACCTGCTGGGAGAGCTGTAGCTATTGTGGTATTATGGCTGTTAAATACTTCTTGTTAACGTGCATATGTGGAACACTAAGAGATTGTGAAAGGAAAACAGAATCGTTTGGGAAGAACTGCAGCAATGACTTGGGAATGGGAGTGGGACCTTGCAAAGTATATAAAGAGCCTAAAGCAAAGTTAGCTGGCTGAGATGTGCAAGCTGCCAATACACTACTAGTACATCATTAAAACATCATAAATGCAGAGCTGTATTAATGGGGGAAAATCTTGAACAGACTAGTAGGGCACACTGGGTCTTTACCATTTGCTGATAATAAATATGCATGTATTTTAAAAAAAACCTGAAGACACATGCTAATGGCAGGGATAACTAATCCCCTGACCAGGTACCCTCTCCCAGCAGCCAGAAGGGCTCCCAAACTTTTACACAACTCTCCTTTAAGAGCAGCAAAACTGACAAAAGTGATTTTTCAGAGCAGAGCAAGAGCTGGAGGGTCCCTCAGCAGCACCCCGCGGCGACACACACAAACACACACCTTCGAACCACTTCTTGTCGTCCTCCTTGTCCTCGGCCAGGATGTTTTCGCTCAGGTTGTGGATGAGATCCGTCAGCAGCTTCTGCCTGCGGGGCGCCCGCTCGTCCGTCAGCAGCTTCCTCGCCGCCTCCATCACGGCATCCCGCTGGCTGCACAGCGCGGCCAGCAGCCGCTCGATGTCGCTGGCACCTGCAGAGGGGCGGCCTTGAGCCGAGCCCCCCGGTACCCCGCATCCCCCGACCCCGCACTCCCATCCGCGTGTCCCACACTCCCATCCCCGTGTCCCCGCACTCACATCCCC
>VWZG01005397.1:605818-620314 GCA_013396735.1 Grallaria varia | reverse complement strand
CCCGCAGCCCCCGGCCCGGCCCGGCCCGGCCCGGCGCGGCCCGCACCTGCAGCAGCCGGCAGCCCTTCCTCAGCAGCCCGCGCAGGCTCCCGGCCGCCACGCCGAACTTCTGCGGACCGCCGGCGCCGCGCAGGCGGAAGGGGCGCGGCGGCTCCGCCATGTCCCGGTCCCTGTGTCCCGGTCGCTGTGTCCGTGTCTCTGTCCCTGTCGCTGTCCCCGTCCCGGGCCCCGTCCCGGTGCCGGTCCCGCCCCGCGCAGGCGCCCCGAGCGCAGCGGGGCTGTCGCGCCTGCGCGGCGGGCCGGCGTTGCCATGAGAGCGGCGCTGGGGTCGCGCTGAGGCAGGTGGGGTTCGGCCGTTCCTTCCGCGCCCGTCTCCGCTCCCCCTCAGGCCCGCGGGGCTCCCTCAGAGCTCCCCGTGGTCCTTCAGAGCCCCCGTGGTCTTTCAGAGCTCCCCGTGGTGCTTCAGAGCCTCCCGTGCTTTGTCCGCGGCCCGTCCCGGCCGTTCTCCCGTTGCCGGTGTTCCCGCCGAGCGGCGGGAGGAGGAGGGAGGGAGGGGGCGGNAATAGCTCTCGGTCAGCTCCGTGCCGTCCTCGTAGAGGCACAGGCGGCTCCCTGCCAAGGGAACCTGCCCCGGGGGCGGGTCAGGGGCGGCCGGGCCCCCGCAGCCCCCGGCCCGGCCCGGCCCGGCCCGGCGCGGCCCGCACCTGCAGCAGCCGGCAGCCCTTCCTCAGCAGCCCGCGCAGGCTCCCGGCCGCCACGCCGAACTTCTGCGGACCGCCGGCGCCGCGCAGGCGGAAGGGGCGCGGCGGCTCCGCCATGTCCCGGTCCCTGTGTCCCGGTCGCTGTGTCCGTGTCTCTGTCCCTGTCGCTGTCCCCGTCCCGGGCCCCGTCCCGGTGCCGGTCCCGCCCCGCGCAGGCGCCCCGAGCGCAGCGGGGCTGTCGCGCCTGCGCGGCGGGCCGGCGTTGCCATGAGAGCGGCGCTGGGGTCGCGCTGAGGCAGGTGGGGTTCGGCCGTTCCTTCCGCGCCCGTCTCCGCTCCCCCTCAGGCCCGCGGGGCTCCCTCAGAGCTCCCCGTGGTCCTTCAGAGCCCCCGTGGTCTTTCAGAGCTCCCCGTGGTGCTTCAGAGCCTCCCGTGCTTTGTCCGCGGCCCGTCCCGGCCGTTCTCCCGTTGCCGGTGTTCCCGCCGAGCGGCGGGAGGAGGAGGGAGGGAGGGGGCGGCCTTGGTGCCACAACGCCCGGGGTGGGCAGCGGCAGTCCCGGCGCTTGTCCTGTTCCCCCACCCTGTGCCGTCCACGTGGCTGGGAAAAGGGGCTACACTGACCCTATACTTTGTTTTTCGGCTGTTGTTCCTCTGGCTCAAGCACACAGAGGGTTACAGATCGCTCCTGTGTGCATTTGGAATTCTCAGTTTCAAGCTCCATCTTGGCTTAGCGAAGTGCTGTTGGCAAACTGCTCCGCAAGTGAGCTAAGCCCTGGTTTTGCTCAGCACTAATCAAACCCACACCGCAAGAACATGGTGTGTTTTATCATGCCAATATTAATTAATGAAAATTTACATTTGTGGTCATCATCTACTGTCGTGGCAGACCACAGGATTTAATTCTTCGCCTGTCGTATCTCAGCGGTCTTTTATCGTCCGTCCAGGGATGAGTTTATGCTTGGAGGCCGTGACTGTGACCAGCTGACCACCTCAGGATGCCACACAAGATCGGTTTCACCGTGGTCAGCTCGTCGGGACACGAGGATGGGTTCAGTGCCCAGGAGCTGATGGTCCACGCGCCAACGGTGAACGGATGGCGGTCACCCAGGTACTGCCAGTGGAGAGTCCTCAAGCTCTGAAACACTGAGGTTAAAACCAGTGGTAACTCTGCCATGCATGGTCAAGAGCAGTTTGCAGCACCCCAGACTAAACTGGTAAAACAAAAAAGTTACTTTAATCCCATGGAATCCTCATCCTGGGGGGTAAAAAGCACCTTGGTTACCACCTAGAGGCACCACATTGAATTTAAATAGAGTTCTGGAAAAGGAAAAAGTGGTTTGTTCTTGGCGGATTTGGAGCTTTGTAACTGCTTTGGCTTAGTATGAAAAATCTGTCTGTCTCAGCATGTCCTCTAGACCTGTGGAGCACTTGAACTTACCCATGTGTGCAGTAAAGGGAAAAGTGTTTCCACTCTGCTCTTGGAGTTCTTTTTACAATATTTGTAATCTTGGTTTGAACAATATATAATTAAATATTGCTCAAGTTGAAATTGAAGTCCTCTTTAAAAGGATGATTTCATTAGAAACTGTGTCTGTTTCAGGCTCTGTCAGTATCCCCAGGAGATCATCCTGCAGTTGGTGGAGAGGTGTCGGATACGGAAGCTGCAGCTGCTTGCTCACCAGTACATGATTTCCAGCAAAATTGAGTTCTACATCAGTGAAAGTTTGCCTGAATACTTCTCTCCGTACCAGTCGGAGAGGTTTCAGAGACTAGGGTGAGCCAGAAAGCTCTGAATGGGTTTTTTGTCTTAATTGGAAAAGCTTCAGGGGAAAATAATACTCATTATGGTTGTAAGCGGTGTGGACACGCTGCACAGGCAGCTGAGAGATCCTGGGACAGAGCTGAAGATGCAGGTGTAAGAGGCACCTGCAGATGAACAGCCTTGTCAGGTGACAGTGGATGTTATCTCGGTTATGAGAGAGTTCTAAACCTTACCAGGGTCGTACCCTGAGGAGCAGAAATCCTCCTGTGTGTTTGGACATGTCCTCTGCTCATGTGTTACGTTTTCCTTCCCAGTTACGTCCCTCTCTCAGACAATGAGAAGACTGATTTCAAAGCACGAGAGTTAAAGTCTGTGTATGTGGATGCAGTTGGCCAATACTTGAAGCTGATTTTCCATAAAAATTATGTCAATAGATACAACTTGTATGGACAGGTGAGTTAAAAGTCCTTGAGTCCTACCTGGTAATCCATGTGACGCTGCAATAGTAAAGAACAGGCACAGAAATCTGCTCCTTTGATTTGTAGAAGCCAGAAATGTTGGTTGAAAGCTCCTGGGTTTATTTTGGTTTGTTTTAGAACAGAAGATACAAATAACAGATTAGAAGTGACTTGGAATCACAACTAGGTTTATCCATTTCCATTTTCTGTGAATCTCTGCAGGTTGCCCTGGTAGCTGTGAACATCATTGGGGATCCAGCAGACTACAGCAATGACAGCATGAACAGTGTAAGTGTTGCCCACCTGATCAGATACAGGTTCCTGGGGTAATGGGACGTGTCTTTCTTCTGCCAGTTCTGTGCTGTGGCAGAGCTGTCACGTATGGATTTATTTTTAATGTTATGTTGGAACAAGAAAGCTCTCAAAAATTGAGCCTAATATGGGTGACAAAAATTAAACAATAATCAGTTGGAACAGTTGCATTTTTAGTCTCTTCAAATTCTCTTGTTTCAGTATGTCCCAAAACATAAATATTCTGAGTTGCAGAGCTGTTACTGGTTGTGGCAAGTCAGAACTTCTGTCCTGAACACTCATCTAACATTGATAAATGTGTATTAAAGTTTGTTTTTTATCCTTCCAAAGACTTCCAGGGAGAAGCTGATAGACCACTACTTGGGAATTAAATCAGATGATCCTGCCTTAGATGGATCTTACCTTGGGTAAGGATGTTCTTTGCATAAACCTGGGAAAACCTCTACTCAGTTTAAAGTAGTTGTTGCTCTCTATGTTTTGTTAATTCCCTGTTAATGAAAAGAGAAGTGATTTCCACAGCCTGGTTTATTGTGGATTATTTTATTCATTTTATGTTGTCAGGAAATCTGACTCCATTTCCCCTCTGGATGATTTGGCTTTTGACATGTACCAGGACCCAGAAGTCGCTCAGATAATCCGTAGGCTGGATGAGAGGAAGCAGGAAGCCGTCTGGCACGAGCGCTATGACCATGCCAAGAAACTCAAACAGGCCATTGCAGACTTGCAGAAGGTGGTCTTGAAAGATATTTATCTCCTAAGTGGAGCAGTGCTTCAGTGGCCCATCAGGGTCCTGCTGGTCGTGCAGAATCGTAATGATTTCCAATATATTTCCAAAATAATAATTTTTACATCAGATAGCGTGATTGAATAACTTGTCTGGAAAAAGTGGAACACATACATAAGTACAGTAAGATGATTCCAAGACACGTACAGTGAGGTGATTCCAAGGTATCTTGTACCAATTGTAGGTGGGGGAGCGACTCGGCCGGTACGAGGTGGAGAAGCGCTATGCGGTAGAGAAAGAGGATTATGACCTTGCCAAGAAGAAGAAGGAGCAAATGGATGAGTATCGCATAAAGGTGTACCAGCAGCTGGAGCTCCATGACCTCCTGGATGCACAGCTGCTGGTGGGTGCTCTCAGTGTGAACTCAGGGGGGTATTTCTAAGCAGAAATGGCAGAGCATTCAAAAAAAACCCGAAGAGTGAGAGTTATTGGACAGCTATTATGCCTTTTAAATGAGATTTTCAGTTTTCTGTTTGCATCGTGGATTTCCCCAACCAAAGGCTCTCACATGATGTTTTATGAACATGCCTAGTTCTCCATAACTTACATTAAACTGTTGAGGTCTCAAGCAAATGGCATTGGAATCCTGAAAGTTTTGCATAATTTCAGGGCTACCTGATGTAGAAAAATAAGGTACTTACTCATATTTTGGAGGGGTAGAAGAAGCTTAGGCTGGCATCAAGGCTAACCAAAGAGAATCAATGTGATTTTTTTATATATAGAATTTTATATTGTTCTTAGGGAAGCTTTGTAGTCTCCTCAACAATCTCCATCCCTTTCTCAGATCCGAAAACCACCCGAGTTGCCTTTGGGGCCTGTGACTGACACTGCGAGCCCTCAGCGCTCGCCTCCTGGGCACACAGACCCACCTGAAGGAGAGCTCCGGAGGGCAGAGCCTGTGCTGGAAGAGCAGTCAGTGGATCCCACTTCTGCTGAGCCCGTTGTTCCCCAGCAGTCCCCTCCTCCTCCGACACAGCCCACAACCTCCAAGGAAGCGTTTTCCAAGGAAAATGTGAGTAGTGTTACCTCTGTAACTGCAAAAACCATCAGAGCAAATGATGTAGTTTCCAGCCTTCCAAACAATGAGTTCTTGTGTTTCTCTCATGGTTAATTGTGGAGCAATCCAGCTTTGATATGAGAAGTTTGCATCGAGGTGAATCCAGTGGGTGATGAAACTGCTTCCCATCTGAGTTATTTACAGAACAGCAAATCTTGTCTTCTCTGTTAGGTTGAATTTTTACCTTATGACGAGAGGCCTCTCCCAGCCATCTGCAAGCAGGTGGATGAAGCTGTTGGCTACCTTGAGCCAGAGGTGACTGAAGAGGACATTGGTGATACCCCAAGGACTGGTGTTCCTGGGGAGCCTGAACCACTCACAGAGAAGGCACTGAGGGAGGCCAGCCCTGCTGTTGACGTTTTTGGAGAAGCTTTGGTAAAAACTGACAACATAAACTCATGAGTTCTTATGCTCTGTGTTGAGAGGACTTTTACATGTTCAGAGCTGATATTTAGAAGTCTGAAATTAAAATTTGACCTGGGCTGTATGGATGCCTGTTTTCAATGTTTATGTGATGCTGTAGCTTGTATGATTGATTACCTGATGAGCTGGTAAGGAGACAGGATTCAGTTGTCTGCTTTAGGGTACAGACTCAGAATACCCATAACTTGCTACTGTCTTTTGTAGGGAGAGAAGCCCTCACTGTGCCTGGAAGGGCCCCTTGAGCCTGACCTGTTAATTCATTTAATTCATCACATTTCAAAATGTGTGCTTTAATAAAGCCAGACTCCTGTAGGGAGCACTTGGGTATTTCACACTTCAGTTCATAAGGTTGTTTTGAGGCTCTTCTTCTATATAAATGTTGAATGTGTATTGCAATATCTGTAAGGACCTTTTAAGAGATAAACTTGTTCTGTGCTCAGGTTTCAGGAGCATATTCCAGGACTTGGTCTCATCGGGAAGATGCATTACTGGCTGTCTATGATAAGCTGATGGAAGTGTCAGTGAACACTCCAAAGGATGATTTACGGAACATGCTGAGGGCTGCTGTCTTCCTTGTAAAGAGAGCCATCAAAGACACTGTGTCTTCTGTAAGTTGGGATAAGTTTGATGCTCCAGTGAAGACTAGCAGCCAAAACTGCAGAACCATGGGGTTAAGCTGCTTTGAAAAATAGTTTATAAGTCTACTATTGAGTAAGCAACAGGTTTTCTGGAAGAGAGTTATCTGAAGTAACTTCTGTTATGAGTGCTACTGTTACTCCAGGTTAAGAATAGATTTTATGGTAATGCCTGAAAACGGGGATCTTTGTGGTTTTTTTGCTTAATGTTTCCTTTTTGTTTTTGATTTAGGTTTTTCAAGCTTCCCTGAAACTTTTAAAAATGATCATTACAAAATATATACCAAAGCATAAACTAGGCAAGCTAGAGACTTCTCACTGCGTGGAAAAAACACTGCCAAATTTGCTTTCTAGAACAGGAGACTCTTCATCCCGTCTTCGCTTTCTGGCTTCTGCCTTCATCCAGGTGGGTGTTTCCCTTCAAGTTAGGGTTTGAACTGATTAAGCATGTCATGGAGCTCCCAAGTGGGCAACACTTGATCAGATTGGGGTGTGAGAGGAGGGTTGACTGCTTTGAGGGGTTACAGCTTATCATGGTCCCAGAATAATTGGGGTTGGAAGGGCTCTCTGGAGGTCATCCAGTCCAGCCCCCTTGCCAAGGCAGGGTCACCTGGAGCAAGTGACACAGGAATGAGTCCAGAGGGGTTTGGAATGTTGCCAGAGAGGGAGACTCCATGACCATCCTAAGCAGCTGGTCCAGTGCTCTGCCACCCTCGGTGGAAAGAAGTTCTTTGTCATGTCGAGGTGGAACTTGTGTTTTAGTTTATGGCCGTAAATATGTGGAAGGCAAAGAAGCAAAACCATCTGAGTGTTGTTGCAGTGTTTTTTCTGGCCGTGTTATGTCACCTCTGTTGTGAGGCACAGTGTGGGGATTCCTGCTGCTCCAGGTGCAGGAAGGTGTGAGTCTTATGTTCTTTGTTGCAAGTGACCTGCAGAGATGAGAATAACAGGTAATTGTCCTCACTGAGCTGCAGCCTGCACACTGACTCTCTGTGTTTCTAGGAAATGGCACTGTGCACTGAAGTTAAACCTCTACAGATTGTTCCAGTTCACCTGGTTAAACCATTAAAACCAAACTCCCCAACACACCTGGCGCTGAGTCACGTGGAATTGGTGGAGTGTCTCTTGAGAGCCCTGGGGACTGGGAACTCCGGATTTACCATCAAAAATGTCATGAAGGTGAGAGACTGAGGTTATAGCACATGGAGGGTTTTCTGATGGTTTTCTGGGGGCTTGCCTGACTGCTTTGGAGTGCTTGGTGAATTCCTGAAGAGGTGTATACCTCGAGTAAACAGTGCTGGTAATTTAGGGCCAGGTTGGACAGAGCTTGGAGCACCATGGACTAGTGGAAGCTTTAAGGTCTCTCCCAACCCAAACCATTCTATAATTCTATGAACCAAGATGTCAATATGGTGAAAAAAGGATCAGTGGGTCAAAACCATGTAGGAAGATTTCTCCTGCTGCAGAGAAATAGTCATTCTGGACTAATAAACAGAGTCCTTAAAAACGTGATACAAGAGAGACATAATTCTTTATTATTGCATTTATTTTCAGTTTGCAACAGGAGCTTTGGAGCACAAAGCCCATGAGGTGCGTGACGTGGTGCTGCGGATCATCTTTGACATGTACAGGCAGCACAGGGCAGCTGTGCTGGAATATCTCCCTCCGGACGACGCCAGTGCCCGCAAGACTGTGCGCTACAAAACACTCTTCGAGGGGTTTGCCAAAATCGATGGGAACCTTTCTGAAGCTGAAATGAGGGTATGTAATGAGATCAGAACATACGTGGCCACTTCGGGCATGGCATTCAGCTGAGTAATACCCTGATTTCATGGCTCTGTTGGACACTACATAGCACAGGTAGCAGAGTGTCTTCAGGTGTGTGGTGAACATTCCTTAGTGTGGAAGGCTCAGTGTATTCCCTGTACACTGGGAATAAAGCCAGCAAGGAATACAGAGATGGTCTTGCTGAAATAGTGCACGAGCAGATTGGAAAACACACAAATACTATTTTCTGCTGGCAAGCCTTGGGAACAATGAGCACCAAGGCTGTGCTGGGTGTTCCTTCCAGAATTTGGGAGGAGGGAGGTGTCACTGTATCAGATCCCTCATTTAACCAATTTCCTGTTCTGCCTTGGTCGTTTGTTCTGTGTTTTGCAATCTCTTCTGTATGATGGATGGTTCCAAGGCTTTTGGAACTGATGGAGTATTTCCTGCCAGGCACAGAGAAAGGCAGCGACAGAAGAAGCAGAGAGGGAAGAAATAGAAGTTCTGCAAGGCCAGCTGGCAGATCTAAAGGAGGTACAGAAAGAGGTTCAAGCTGAAGATATGAGGGTGTTGTGTTTTTTTAATTCTTTTTAATCCTTTGTACCTCAGATATCGTGGGCTTAGATAACGAACATTGGCATTGTCTCATTATTAAAAAGACTCCAGACATACACTGGATGACTTTCCTCTTTAGCAGTCAGTATAAAATCTGCGATGTTGCTTTTCCTAACACAATATAAAATTTGGATTCTTTTTTATAATATAAAATAATACCTTTATAATATAAAATTGAACCTTCATCCCCAAGAGATTTGTCCTAGGATCAGAAGCATGAACGTTGTAGTGCTTTGGCTCTGCTTCTAAACTTTAAATTACAGAATAAAATTAGAATATAATGTGTTCCCTTTCTCCCTGAAAGTCATCACAGCCACTGAGCAAATTTTTGACCTAAAATTTCTTTGCTCAATAGGAGAAAGAATCTCATTGTGAGAAACCAAATAATCAAGGTAAGTAGTTTCAAATAGTGTTAAGAAACGTAGATGAGTTAAAATCTGATCTTGGTTTAATAGTTTTCTCCTTCCAGGTCACCGGGTATATGAAAGCCCCCAGGCTGCAGCAGCAGAGATTCCAGAGGATCTTTCCTCTGTTGCAAATTTCCTGGATAAGTAAGTGAGATGAGCAGCCTCTAATCACCTTAGGCAGTTGGTGTCATCTGTGAGCTAATAATAGTAATAATATTTCTCCATTAGATTAAAGCTAATACCTTCAACAGTGAAACAATAAAGACTGAAGTCTTTTCCAACTGATTGGGAATTACCACCAAGCAGTCCCAGCAGTTGGTTTTTTTAAGTTCTTGGATAGTGTGACCTGAACTTTTTTTCTGAGGCATTGCTTGTGGGGTAAGAAATGGCCACAGTTTAATGTTCAACTGTCAGTGTGAATAAGAGAAGAATATAGTGTAGCTTTCCTGGGTATTGTAGGGAAGGGCACGGAGGAAGCACTTGGAAATTCTGGAGCCAAGAAAGCCAGTTTCAATGAGCTGTTGTCAGGCCTTTTGTGGAATTAATGAACAAATGCTTTACAATTGTATTGACCATAAATTATGTACCAGTGCCTGCCCCATCCTAAGGTGAGCAGTGCATGGGGAAAAGATACTATTTTCCAGAATGTTGGCTATTTTTCAGAACAACTTAGAGCAGAAGGAACAGGTTTCACCTATTTCTGTCTGATGTTTGCATTTTTTTCTTTTCAGCTTGTGTATTTTTTGTGGTAAAAGGGACGAATCCTTCACAGAGGAGGGGTTGGATCTGCATTACTGGAAGTACTGCCCCATGTTAACCCGATGTGAGCACTGCAAACAGGTCAGACTGAACTTCCAGAGCTACTAAAGACATTTGCTGTTGTTACTCTGGTTTGGAGGCACTATAAGATATTTAACACTCAGGCAGATGAATTCTGAACACACCTGTGTATTTTGGAAAAGAGCAGCATTAGAAAGTGTATTAATAACTGAACTAAATTGCATTTTCCCCCTGTCATCTTGGAAGGTGAGGCTTATCTTCCAAAAAAACCATAAACAGGTTTTTGAATCCCATCCCTCTTTACTCAGCGCAAACCTCCCTGTGTGGCCTTGGCTGTGTTGCAGATGGTGGAGATCTCAAGCCTGACGGAGCACCTGCTGACTGACTGTGAGAAAAGGGACAGCTTTGGGAAGTGCCAGCGCTGCAGTGAGGCCCTGCCCAAGGATGACCTGCCCAAACACATAAAGAGCAGGATTTGCAATCGTGAGTAGCTCCTGACAGGAAGGTGGAACTTCAGAGGTTCAGACTTACAAATGTTGGGGATCTTTGGCACGTCAGGCCACTTCTGTTTCAGATTTAGGGATATAAGTAAAAATAGATTTAGGGATCTAAGTAAATCCTCCGGAGGGAACAGGGTTGGGATAATTGCCTGCGTTTCCCAGTACTTGGTGTATATGAATGTGCGTGGGGAGGATGAGAGAGGAAACCAGGAAGTCTCTACCCCATCCCAGTGGATTAAGCACTATCATTCCAGGACAGGAAGGACACTGACCTGTTGACATGAGTCCAGAGGAGGGTCACAAAGTTGGTTACAGGGGTGGGGCATCTCTGCTATGGGGAAAGGCTGACCAAATTGAGATTGTTCAGCCTGGAGAGGACAATGCCCTGGGGTAACCTAATTGCTGCCTCCCAGTACCGGAAGGGAGCTGACAAGAAAGATGGAGAGAGACTATTTACAAGGGCCTGGAGTGACAGAACAAGGTGGGACTGGATGATCTTTAAGGTCCCTTCCAATCCAGGCCATTCTGTGATTCTCTGATTCCTTTTGATCTTGTTTTGATGGAGATTATTAAACATGGTACTTCTTTGAGAGCAGTTAATGATAATGGGGCAGGAGATGGGTTAGCTATGGCATAGTTTCATTCTCTTTGCTCTGCAAGTTCTCCTCTTGTATTTGAGATTAGCCTGTCTTTGCAATTCTTACATTATTTTTCTAACAATTTCAGCTGCCAAACCAGAAAACGTGGCAAACCATTGCCCGTTGTGCCATGAGAACTTTGCCCCTGGAGAGGAGGTGAGCCTGCCCTCCACATTGGGCTGATTTTGTAGTGGGATTGTTTTAATGTGATGTTCCTTTTAGTATGTATTAAAATAATGGAATTTCTGTTTCATACTAAGTCACAAGGTGCTCATGCTTTGAGCGAGAAGCTTAAAATGCTGATTGTCGTAAAGTCTGTACACTGCTCTCATTTTTCCCATGTGACCAGGTGAATCACTGGCTAATTTTTGTGATGGTGTACTTTCACTTTTCTTTAATCGACCTTAGGCCTGGAAATCTCACCTGATGGACAGAGATGGCTGTAAAATGAATCAGCGGAGGATATCCCCAATGAATAAAACTATTCTATTGCACCCTGGTAAGATACTAGTTAATGATAATCGTGTTTATGCTTTTTATTGTGTTGCTTTTCCTAAAGAAAAGTTTCATTTCCAAGAGTGATCTGGGTCTGTGCAACTTGTGGCTTGTATTTGTGTGAGCTAACTGATAGTTCTTGTGCTGGTACAGTGTGCAGGGGAGCAAGTACCCCAAATTACTCAATAACAATCATTTCCAAACAAGGCCATTAGCTCAGCTGATTGGGAAACTAGCATTTTGATAAATTGATCAGTTCAGGGGTTTTTTTCTGCCGAACAGGGTGACCATGAGCAGAACAATCAGCTGAACAGTGAATGTTCTGGAAAGCTCCTCAGTGCTGACACAGGAAACCAGGGCACTGATTTAGCTTTTAGTGTCCAATCAGAGGGTGTAAATCTGATCCTAATTACAGGATGAACTGAACAGTGAATGCTGTGCACTGCTTTTCCTTTCCACTCCAGACCCAGGAACTAGGCAGCATTTATGCAGTTCCTTTGCCAACAAAGAGACATTGATGCTGAAGTCAGGTGTTTTGGCTGTTTAACAGTTGTCTTTATTTATGAAGCACATGGAAAATCCTTTTATGTCCAAAACACAGAAGTTAAACAAACTGCCTTCAGCACTAGAACTCTTAGCCAGTAACATCCAGACCTTTCCTCATTCAGACTCTTTGGCTGCATGTTCAGAGTTCACCTCCTCTGTCTGATCTGTGCCTTCCTTGTGAAGCATATCACAACTACTCCAAGTTCCTGAAAGAACTGTGAAATTGCCCCTTTCAGCTGCCATAAATGAATCATAGTGGTTAAACTCAGTAGTTTCCAGTCCTGAACTGGACCTACAGTCCTGTCTGTCTGTCCTCAGTTTTGTTTGTACTTGCTAATGAGGGTGCCTGCTGTTAATTGACTGCTGCTTAGTATTTGGAAACATAGAAGGAACTGAAATCCTGCCCGGATAAGCTAAAATTCCAGGGCTATTTCCTAGAGATAGGAAAGGAACCCTGACCATTTAGTCCAACCACTCCTGGTGTGGGATGCATTTGGCTCAATGCCTGCCAGCTTCTACTTCCTTCAGTCATTCAAACTTAACAGAACTTGAAAATCAAAATGAGGAATAAAAGTCAATGCTGGGACTGGATGTGTTTGGAATAATGATCTCTATTTTCTCTTCACAGCTAAAGTAGGTGCCCACTACTTAAGGAAACCAGGTCCTTCAGCAGCAAAATACCAATCTCCCATCACAGGAAGCAAGACCTCAACCCAAGGGGGCCCAAATAAAAGCACTGGCAAAAAATACTCAAAGCGATGACAGGACAAGTAGTTCTTCCTTTGTGTCACTAACTGGGCACATGATTGTTCATAGCTACTTAAAAATTGTGGGCAACTTTTTTGTCGTGTGGCTACAGGGGCTGTTTTATCCTCAAGCAATACCTGGTATGATTTCCCATCCCTTGGCTCTGGCTGTCACTGCAGTGCTGGGCTCTGCTCCTAGAAATGCTCATGTTGGAAATACCAAATTTTCTGGGACAGTCACATTGTGATAAACTCTATCAACTAAATTGGGGCTAATGTACAGCCATTGTGAAAGCTGACAAGTTCATTTATTGGCTCTGAAATTCCTGGTTTGTTATTGGAAATGGGAACTGTGCTCTTTTTTAGGAGTGACTGGTACTCCAAACACCTTGTCCATCACTTGAAGGGTCTAACTGGCCTTGCAAGGGAAGGAATTGGGTCAGGGCCAGTATCAAAATGTTTCCACTCATTTTTAAAAGGCTTGCAAACATCATTTTGACAGATAACTCTGCTCTGCTTTCCAGTTCCATGTTTGTAATTTAATGAGTTAAGAGAGAACGTCTCTTCCCTGGGTGCCCCGAGGTGCTTGAAGAACAGGAGCCACACATTGGGCAAGCCTGGCCTTACATATATGTCAGATTCAGGGTTCTAAGGGCAGTAGAGCTGTGCCCAAAACGCTGCTCAACCCCAGGAAATAGCACCAAATGAAAAAGCCAATGGGCTGGTTGTATGCTGCCCTGTGTTGTGCCACCACATAGCAGGTGACATGACATGTGGCCTCTCTCACTGTGCACCAAGTGCCTTATGAGCCCACTTGGCAGGAGGGTTAAGCTAAAACCTCCAAGTCCATATCCCCAAAAAATGGCCCCTTAAAGAAATGTAGAAATAGTCTTTGTTGGGCCCTGAAGAGCTTGAATTAATAAATTTAGACCTTTTGCTTGCTTTAGTGCACTTTAAACTCAAATACTGAGTTTCTCTAGTTAGGTCTTGATTAAAATACCCATCCACAGACTGCAGCATGTGACTTTTAACAGCTTCAAAGATACAGAGTCTATTAAGACCCAAGGCATGAAGACTGTATGGAAGCAGCAATCCTGTAACACTCCTCCTGCTACTCTCCAGGATGGAATTAGTTGGTACTGTGGGCACAGGAATGTGTGGTGGTGGTAATATAAGGGAAAGTTTTGGCTGGTTTTGCTCCCATGGAGTGTATTTGTGGTGGTGTTTTGTATATACAGAGCTGATTTTTGCAATACAGTTTTTCTAGTTTGCCTACCAGCTTCTGGATTATCCAGGTAGATCGGCGTGCTTGGATTTCAAAAATCCTTATATAAAATTGTATCTGTAACTCTCCCAAATATGTACCTCAGCAATTACACATGCACTCGGAACACGTATCTTAACAAATGCGTATGTGTTTTTATTTTTCCTTTAGTGACATGGGTTCCTCTTGGGGAACCCACTTCCGTGCGGTGAGTCAATAATAAATATATCAAAATAGCTGTTGGTGTTGCTCGGAGATAAAAGGAGACCCTCCCGAAGGAGTGGGGACTCCTGGGGGGGCAGAGACCCTCCCAGTGAAAGGGGGTGGGATTCACCCGGTGGGGGGACGGAGACCTTCCCATGGAGCGGGACCGTCTCCAAAGGGCGGAGACCCCTCCCGGTAGAAGGGGCTGGGACCCTCCCGGTGGAAGGCGGGGACCCTCCCGGTGGAAGGGGCGGGACTCTCCCGGTGGAAGGGGCGGGACCCTCCCGGGGAGGACGGGGACTCCTGGGGGGGCGGAGACCCTCCCGGTGGAAGGGGCGGGACCCTCCCGGTGGAAGGCGGGGACCCTCCCGGTGGAAGGGGCGGGACTCTCCCGGTGGAAGGG
>VWZG01005397.1:548342-597039 GCA_013396735.1 Grallaria varia | reverse complement strand
CCTCCTCGGGCTCATCCCACCCCTCCTCTGCCTGCCCGACCCCGAGCCCTCCTCGGGCTCATCCCACCCATCCTCTGCCTGCCCGAGCCCGAGCCCTCCTCGGGCTCATCCCAGCCCTGCTCTGCCTGCCCGAGCCGCCCTCGGGCTCATCCCAGCCCTGCTCTGCCTGCCCGACCCTTCCTCTGCTTCCCCCGACCCAACTCTGTCTCACCCCATCCCTGCCCGTGGGACAAGGTGAGCTTAAAGGTCCCTTCCAACCCGAACCGTGCTGCGATTCCATGATTTATTTGGAGCACAGATCCCAGCAGAAGGCAGTGCCACTCGCCACGGGCCAGCCGGGGCTGTGCCAGGGGCTTTGGACCTTTGTCATGGTGTGGAGCTCTCTGCAGGTCGGTGGCTCTGGCTGTCCCTGTGTGGCTCTTACAGGCCAGTTCTTTATATCTTTTGTAAGCTTTTTAATTATTTTTTTATCGTATTACAACAACATTCCTGCCTTCTTCCATTTCAGAGTGTTCACTTATAAACAACACTTCTTGCAAGAACCTTTAGTTCAATTGATTTCCAGTTCCTACCTATGGAATATATATTCCTAAAACTAGAAGTAGTGGTGACATTTGTAACTTGGGACTATTTTCTTTGGGAAATTGTTTTCAACAGTGTGATTTTTTTCAAACTCAGAAAAGCTGTGTCTTAATGCTTGTTATCCACTTCGTTTGCTATTTTTTAGTCATTTATTGTGGGGAAAAAAAAAAAAAGTTTTATTTATCCCGAAGCTGCCTCTTGCCTCTCTGTACTCACTGTAGCAGTTTGTTACTCACAGGTGGGTTTCTTGGTTTCAGCAGCTTCAGACCCTTTGAGGTCCTACAGGAGATTTCTGTAGGGTTAGGAGGGCACTTTCTGTACAATTTTAATTGCCAGGTGCCGAAGGCTCAGGGCTGCTGTGGGACACCCAGATGGGGCACTGGAGAGGGGCCCGGGGCTGTGGGTGCAACACCTCCAGCATTCACAATCCTGTTCCCCTTGGAGAAGGAACCAGCACTGCCTGCCTGGAAGAGAAGGTGCATCCCAGGTGAGCCCTGAATGCCACAGGTGGGTCCTGTGAGCTCTTGCTTTGTTTCTGCTTAGACGGTCCAGGGCTTTGGGAAGGGTCTCCAGCCCCTTGCCCAGCCTGGGGGTGATGGGAAGCAGGCTGCCCTTGGAGGCCTCCAGAGGCAGAGGGTGCAGCAGTGGGAAGGTGCTGGGCAATGTCATTTCTGTGTGGATTCTCTCAGCCTGCCCAAAATCTCAAGTGACCCAGGGCTGAGGGGACAGATGCAGCAGCTCCCTGCCCACCTGTGCTCCTTCCCACAGCAGGAGCTCCTGTGACTTCCTGTGCCTCTCTGAGACCTGTTGTGGGATGTCACCTTCCAAAATGTGTAGGGAATTAGCATTCAGGGAAGGGACACACCTACCTGTGTCCTTGCTTTCTGTGGAGGCCACCCAGCCCCTCGCTGTGCTCCAGAGCAGGATGGAATTTACACGGCCTGTGTTCTGGCTCATCAGGACTGACCTGTCCACAAAACTCCCCAGTGGAGCAGGGAGGGATTATCCAGACCTCTGACTTCCCAGGACAATCACTGGTTTTCCCCCTCCTCTGCTATTGTGTGAAAGAGATTCAGAGGAGAAAAAAAATTGGACTTTGAACAGATAAGGCTGGAAACAGGATTTTCTGCAAGTTTACATGCTACAACATGAAATTAATTTACTTGACACTGTGGTGTCTCAGGAGTCAGTATCAATTTTTATAGCTTACATGAAAATAAATCTTTCTCTCTCCTTACAGCACAATGAGTTTACTGTATGTACATTTGCTGCTGTTTATATACACCAATATTTAAGTACAAGAACACGTTGGGAATGGACAGACAGGATCTTTCCAGCTCTACAGAGGGCTGAGGGAAGGGATGTGTTTGGCAGTCCGTCAGGAAAGCAGGATGTGGCTTCGCACCGGTTGCTGGCGGTGCCTGTACAGGTAAGGGCTGAGTCTGCGCTGCAGGGACAAAGCCCTGTGGGTTTGGGACACCCCAGGTGGGGTTGGTGAGCAGGGATGAGAAACACGTGCCGTCCTTCCGCCGTGTTTGTGGGATGCAGGGATGCTCCAGGAAAACACCAACCAGCCGGTGCCTCCCGCGCCACGGGCAGGCAGAAATCCCGCTCCAGCTGCTAAGCTGGCTTGGCTGCCCTCCTCCTCCTCTTCCACCTCCTCTTCCTCCTCCTCCACACCTCGGCCAAAGCCACTGCAGTTACTTCTCCAGGGCAGGTGCCTCCTGCCCAGCTCAGGGCCCCCAGTTCTGCTCCGACAACAAAATTACACTTCTCCATGTGCCCGAGGCTGCAAATACATGTCACGGTGGGGTTGGGCTCCCCCCTGGTCTCTCGCTGCTGCCTCTGGAGCCCCTCAGTTGATCTCCCCCTCTGTGAATTCCTCCTTTATGGACTGCTTGCGGGATTTGCAGTCTGGGAGGTCGAAGCCGAAGTCGGCCCAGTCGTCGGCGGCGCCGCGGTTGGGGATGGTGATGGTGTGGCGCACGCGGAAATGCACGGCCTCCATCACCCGCTGCCGCTGCAGCTCCCCCGAGCTGCCGATGGAGATGGTGGAGGCGTTGCTGCTGGAGCGGATCAGCTGCTGGGCCCCGTAGTCGTGGCTCTGCTTCAGCTCCTGCAGACCCCGCCAGATGATCATCCTGTACTGCTCTGGGATCTTCAGTGCTCCGAGATCCTGGAGGAACAACAGCACTGAGGCACAGCCGGCAGAGACGCGGCTGTACCAGCGAGCCACCAGCTGTACCACGTGGCTGTACCATGAGAGAGCCCCAGAACCCCTGGGCATTGTTTGGGGGGCACAAGGGCTCGATGCCTGAGCCCCCCGAGGCCATGGGTGCATCACCCCCTGGGTGATTTCTCACTTTCAACCCAAGTTACTCAACCACAGCTTTGCAGGTTGTTTTGGGAGGGGGTTCACATCAAACTGATGTGGAAACGGGAGGAAGGAAGGGAGGGGGACCGTTCCCCTCGGACACAGGTTCAGAGCACCAGGTGAAGCATCCTTGTGCTTCTTCACCTGGGGTTCTGCTCTCTAGTCCTGGCCCAGGGGGCTGGAGCAGCACCTGCCCCGTGCACCAGGGAGGGGGACAGCGGCTGTCACAGCACTGTGGGCCACACACAGCCAGGTGAGGGTGGGTGACCTCGGACTGGGGGCCCTGTGTCAGGACAGGCACCAGCACAGTGGGAACCTACCAGGGATCCACATTAATGCCAACACAGAGACTTGGGGGAGTGTTAACTAGAGCAGACAGTGAGTATGCAATTAGTAGCTACGAACGCCGACTCGCACACACAGCTCAGCACCCTGACACACGTCTTGGCCATTCCAAACATTTCCTTGGACAGCTGACAGACTGCCATGGAGTTAGTTCAGCAAATGGTCCAAAACCAGGCTCAGGTTATGCAACTGGCCCCAGCTACCAGTGACAAATCATCATCTCTCCCACAGGTGGTTGTAGCTGCCAGGTAGAGATGCTGCTACACCTGCCTGGGGCAAAATGGGGTCGGGCAGGAGCTCTGTCTCAGTCAAAACACCAACTCCAGGACTTATGGGCTTGCCAGGGCTTAAAGGGTTTAGAATTATTATTTTTCTTCCTTTTTCTCATTCCCATGATGGGCTGGGGAAGCCCCAGCTCTGGTGCCACCCCCTGTGCTGGCACTGCTGTGTGGCAGCAGCAGAGGCTGATGCTCTGGGGCACACACAGGTAGTTCCTGCATCCCCTTCGTGTTTTTCCTGCCAGCTTTTGCCTGATCTTGGCTATTTCCTTCCTGGCTTCCCTTGTTATAAATGCTCCCTCATTTCAGCCTCTTTTGTCTTAAAGATTAACGGGGGAAGAGATGAGATCAGATTAATCCTCCCTGGCTGAGTGGGCTGTCCCTGGCAGCTCTGTGGGATTTGGGGTGTTCTGCTGAGCACCTCAACTGTGTTTTCTGTGTTAGGTGGAGAAATCTCCTCGAGCTCTGGCCTGGGCATCTTTAATCTCTATTGTTTCTGACAGTCTGGAGGAACCAGCTGAGACCTGTTGCTTTTTTGAAGGCCTGAGCTACTGCTGCCTCCAAAGGACCAGCGAGGGTGCAGGAATGGGAAGTGACAATTCTGGGAGAACATGTTCTCTGTGAGGGGCTGGGGCACAGGCTTCCCTTCCTTTAAAACAGGTTTGGTTTTGCTTTTCAGACCAACAGCTGATGGAAACAAGGGGTAAGAACGATCTTCCCAAAGCATTTACCTCTATGGATAGGTTCTGCAGGTGGTAAATATTCTGTAACCCTTGTGAGGTGAAATAGTCGATGCAGTTTGGACACCCCAATCCTGTTAAAAAACTGCAGAAAAAGTTTGGAAAATAAAGTGGCATTAACTTCTCATGAACAACAGCTGTGCTGGAAACCATCACTGTGGGACAGACCGTGTCAGGCCACCAAGGAGGTGAGGGGACATGGAGAGCTCCACTGCCACTAAAGTCAAAGTGAAGTGTGGGATTACATTCATTCCTAAAACTACATATGTTTTATTCTGATTGTCAGAGGTTTTGGCTCAGGAACTTACTCAGAATAATGCGAGGGAGTTTAAGCTACTGGGGAGGGGGGTCAGGATGTGCCCCAGGCTGAGCAGCACAGTGGGGCTCTGCCCCCTGTAGATGCTGGTGCAGAAACATCCACAGCCTATTTAAAGACCAAAACATTAAAAAGCTGCAGAGCTGTTAATGCATTCCTGAGGGAAATAACCCATGTGGACCCATTTCTGGAAGGAAGGAGAAGGGGGAAGCTCACAAAGCTATGTGCTGTTGGACATGTAGAACAAGACCCCCATTTGGATGCATTTAATTACTGACTAATCAGGGATGGATTCCCATGGAGGTGTTTGAGTGCAGTGGGGGTTTCTGACTGGTCGGTAGCTGGGCTTTGGGTGCTGAGCTGAGAGGAACAGACTGTGTGATTTGGAGCAGGGATTTCTCAGCTGGGGCTGGTGGCCAGTTTGACCAGTTGCCAGACAGATGGGAAGGTTAGAGCGAGGGACACAGCAAAGACCAGCAGAGGACAAGACAGGAAGGGCACCGGGTGCCTTCCCTACCTGACGAGGCTGGGGTCGGGGTTGTAGGGCGGCGGGGGGGTGCAGTGTGACCCCGACACCATGGACTGGGATGAGTGGCCCCCGTTCATCTCCCCATTGGGCTGCATGGGATGGCTGTTCAGCATTCCGGGTCCTGGGGAGTGGCAACAAATGGACCCGTTAGACACCACCCAACCATGAGAACCACCCCCTGCCCGGGCAGGGAGAGCTCCTACACTCAGACTGGCGAGGGAAACACGCACCTATGGGGCCCAGGCTGGGTGCAGAGCCAGGGCCGTGCTGTGCTGGCTGCCCCACCAGCTGGTTCACAGAGGGCAGCTTGTTGATTCCTCCGCTGTGAACTTTGTTCATGGGTGAAAGGACGGGTCCGTAGGAGGACGGTGTCTGCAGCTGGCTCCTGTTCAGGGAGAGCACACGCTGGTCAGCCTGGGACAGGGGGGATGGAGCTGCCCTGCTGCAGTTTGGAGCTCTGCTCGAGCCCACCAGACCTCCCTGCCGAGGCTCCCTCCCCCCTTAGGGGGCTGTGGGGGTCTTTAGGATGCAGGTGCCTGGGGGTGGTGGGGGTCTCAGGGGCTGCAGCAGGACTTACTGCCTCTGCAGGAGCTGCTGCTGCTGCTGCCTGTAGGAATCCACCAGCTGCTGTGGGACCAGCTCCACCAGCTCCAGGCTCTCCTTGATCTTCATCAGGATCTCAAAGTTCTCTCGGCCCCGAACCTGGAGGAGGGAACAACCTCATCCCCATCCCAATCTGGCCAGTTCCTCACGGTCCTTTTTTCCACCCAGAAATGCAAAGTGCACTGCCACTGTGGCCAGAGACTGGTCGGGATTCAGGAATCCCTTGGACATGTGCATCCATGGATGCTTTTGCTCCTATTCCCTGGGCCTCTGCTCAGCTCTGCTGCCCTATGGGAGCCTGTTCATCCCTGACCTACCTGGCGTCCCCTCCCCAAGGTGCTGCTGGCAGAGGGGAATGTGCCACCACCTTCCCGAGCCCAGCTCTCACCCTGTGCAGCTCACCCACACTTACAGGCACGTAGTACATCTCCTCCTCCCCGTGCCTCCGTTTCTTAATGCTGGTCCCCAGCGCTGGGATGTTCTGGGGGCTCTGCTTGAATGCTGGAAAGGAGAGGGGAAGAGCATTGGCAGGGTCCTGGGAGGCAGGATATGTCAGGGAGCACCTGGCTGAAATCATGCAGGATGCTAAAACCACTCCCCTGGGGCTTGGCATTGAAGTGTCCCTTTGTTATTAACAATAGTGAATAAATATTTCTGGCTGTGAGAGCCCTGCACAGGCAGCTTTGGGCTCTGCAGGGAGAGAGGGAGGTCTGACTTATAAGACTTTTAAATTTAGGGGAGAAAGGTCAAAGCATCGTGCGTGGGTGTGGATTGGAGCCCGAGCTTGAGGACTGTAGGGATTTTGGGTGCCCTGAGCCCTGCCCCTGCTGTCAGGGGACTCACTGCGCTTGTTGGCGTTGCCGTTCTTCGCCGCGCTCTCATTCAGGGCTTGCTGCTCTCGGAAATGGTCCTCGTCAGCTTTCCGGTCCCTGCCGGGACAGGCACAGATCCGGCCCTCGAAGGATCTCCTCCCCAGGACCTGGCCACTGGGAGAACAGAGGAATCACTGACCCCGTTTCCCCTCGGCAAGTTAATTGTGGCTTAGTCCAGCTCAGGCACCAGACCAGCAGTGTCCTCCCATCCTTTCCTGGGAATTGATCCTCAGGGAGGAATGGGGCCCCTCAGCAGCAGGCTCCTGGGGAAGAGAAGCTCCTGGGGAAGAGAAGCTCCTGGGGCAGAGGAAGGCTCCAGCTGCAGGGGAGAAGCCAAGGCTGGGCTGGGTCCCTGGTCTCTCCATGCCAGTCCTCTTCTGAGCCATCAGAGGAGAGCATTCCCATGCCAGGAGCTGGGGCTGTCACGTTCCTTTCCTTGGGGTGCTCCCTGAAGGGGAGGGTTCCTTCCCAAGGGCCCCCAGCCCTCCCACAGTGGGAGGGACACCAAACCCCACTCCCACAGTCACTCACTCTCTCGTCTCCAGTGTGATGATGATGAGGATGGGCCTCCTGTTCATCCCTCCCACGCAGCTGCTGTTGCACATGAAGTTGTACAGGATGGTGGTGAACTCCGTCCCCACCTGCCCAGGAGGGGAGAGCAGGTGCTGAGTGGGGAGTGATGGGGGGAGGCAGGCAGGGACACTGGGGAGTGAACAATGGCAGGGAAGCAGGCTTGACTCCCCCAGGGAGTGAAGAAGAGGAGCACAGGGTACAGGGCTGGCACCTTGGCAGAGGAACACCAGGGAAAGGTTGTGCGGGAGTGATCCCAGGTGGAAGAGCGGACTGTACAAGGACTGTGGGAACCCCCAGGGCAGGACTTGAGGGGATCTCCCTTTGCACCCCTCATCCCAGGGCCAGGATGCTCTGGGATGCTTCGCAGGACTGGGAGATACAGATGCTAAACACAACTGCCACCAGTGCTAGGAAGGAGAAGGAGGTGGCCTTAGGTATGCCAGGGCAAGGGGGACACTGTTCCTGTGTTTTCTGCCAAGAAGCCCTGTCCCCCATGGGTTCACCCCAGCGCCAGCACAAGCCTGGTGGAAGGCAGAGGCTGCTCCTGCCCCCTCTCCAGCAACCGGGTACCTGTGGGGGCTCGTAGGGCACCATCACGCTCTGCCGGCCCGTCACCGGGTCATCCACGTACTGGGAGAGGTTGTTGCCTTCCACCCGGATGAGGTGGCTGGCAGGGGCTGACTGGCCTGCAAGACAAACCTCCAGTTAGAGATGTGGCTGCCCAGGATGCTCATCCCGTGCACACGAGGGCTGTGGCATGGGGGGGGATGCACAACTGCCCCTGGACCACCGGGACCGTGGCACTCACCATCGTTGAAGTCGCGGCCGAGTTCGTGGTTGGGGCAGCGCTTCACCACCTCGGTGACATGCTCTGCCTTCTTGTAGACGGGCATGGCCCGGATGATGGTGCCCGGGGGTGGAGGAGTGGACACCTTGATCTGGATGGGGCATGTCTTGGCGATCTGACAGTAGAGCTTCTTCAGCAGGGGGGAGTACTGGGAAAGAGGAGATATCCGTCAGGTGAATGTCACTGATGGGACAGCAGATGCTCCCCTGCCCACCCTTGGCTTCCTCCGCTCTGCTGTAAATGCAGGGCTCCCTTCTCTTCCCTTTCCCCTGCAAATACTGAAATCTGACCAATTTCACCCACACTGTGTGGTATCCACTTTCCACATAAACCAGACACAGCCACCTCCTGGGAAGGAGGCTCCCAGCTGGCCAAGTGCTCTGGCAAAGCTGGGGTACCTGCGGTGCTGTGACAGAGGGAATCTCACTGAAAATCACCAAAACACTTGCTCGTGCATCACTCAGCCCATTTCGGAAACATTCCCCTGAGCCTGTTCTCACAAACATCTCATGGCTTAGTGGAGAACTGGGAGCATCCAGGCCTGGGAGTGCCACAGCCTGAGGAAATGGTGCTTAATGTCATTAATAGTGTTATGGCTAATTATACAGGATCTGGAAGTTTAATTTGTCCTGACCCCAACTTGATCCTTTGCAGCAGCAGTGGCTCATGGAGGGAATGTGGTGGGGACATGAGGAGGACATGATCACTGCCCAGGCTGGCCATGGGAGGAGGATGCTCTGTGGCAGCTGGAGGCAGCACTCGCAGTCACTCCTGAACAGAGATGATTTCTGGCCACCAAATTCCTCCCTGCGAGGGCACAGAGGGGTTTGCTCAGTGGCAAACTCCTCTCACAAGGATCTTGGATGGGGGCAGCTCCTGGGGCTGCAGCTTTTGCCGCTCCAGAGCAGGGCTGGGGAAGGAGAACATGTCCTTCACATTCCAGGAACCACCCGAGCTCCCAGGTGTAGGGATGTGCAATTCCCTTCCACCTCAGCCGTGCCATGCTGTTTTCCATCTCGCAAGGAATGTGTTTGCTATACACGAGCCCACCCCTGCGCCCGTCCCTGCATGGCAGGGCATGTTCCTGCTCAAGGTATTTTATCTCATCCCCACAACACAACACCCAGTGCCAAAAAAATACCACCGAGCAGAGCATTTGTGGGGATGTTAAAGCTTGTCCTGAGCCATCCAAATACCGGTGTGCCAAGGAGAGCGAGGCTCCAGCTCTGCTCTCCTGGTGTGGGGGGATTCCTGAGCTGGGGCTGCCCAAAACAGGAGGCTCAGCAGCTGCTCAAATAGGTCTGGGATTCAGGGGCTGACACAGATGGCTCAGTCCCCACTTTTCCTGGCCATGAGCACGGTCTGGTGCTGCTGTGGATCAGGCAGGAATGATCTGTGCCTTCCTGTCCTGCTGCCCTGGCTGCAGGATGGATCCACCTGTGACTGAGCGAGGTCCTCCTACCCCCTCGGGGACTGAGACAGGGGCTAAGGAGACAATCCAGGGGATTTCTGGAAAAAGAACAGAGGTTCTGCCAAGGCAAACAGCAGCACCTCCTGCAGTGTGGATATGTGCTGGGTCTGGCCAGCAGCAGGTACCAGCTCCTGAAGACACAACAAGGAGGTGTCCTGAGCTCAGTGCTGGGGAGAACAGGATGATGCTGCGGTCACTGGAGGGTGTGCCCAGGATGTGTAATGTGAATTTGAACCTGACAGGAAGAGGTAACCCTCATTTCTGGAGGAACATGGACTCGCCCAGCAAGAGAGGACCTTGGAAACACCACTTTCTACTGGAATCCCCAAATTCTGCACTGATACTGGATGATGCTGACTACATGGCCAGGTTAGCTCCCGGGTGTGATCCTGCATTCTCAGCAGGGATCAGGCCCAAGCTGGAACAGCAGGCTCCACTCAGAATGCAGGAGATCCCCTCTGCCCGGCCAGAGAGGGAGCTTCCACATGGCTGTGGCACATGGAACCCGCTTGCCCACCATGACGAGGTTTAACACCCTTGGTCTGAGGAGCCACCATGGCAAAAGAAGGGTTATTTGGAGGGGGCTCTTCCTTGCCAGGTGTTAAAATACTGACAACTCCTGTCAAAGGATCCTTTCATGTAGACATTCCCGGGCAGCCCTCAACATGCCTGGGAACTATAACTGCTCTGGAAGAGCAGAGGTGCATTATGGCAAGTTCTTTGGTAACAAATTCTCTCATTATACCATGTTATGACATGGATAAATCTCTGTTAAATAGCAGAGTGATTCCCTGCGGGGGGAAGGCAGCCACTCCGCACAGGCATGTCTCCACTGATAACCTTATCGTGTCCCAACAGCTCCGGGATCACCTTCAAAGATCCCTCCACAGTAACAAACTATTCTTTTAAGGAACTCGGTGCTGATAATTCTGGGCAAGAAAAGTCCAGGCTGAGCCCTGGGCGGCCGCACTCCCAACTCCTCACAGTGTGGATCCTTCCTGTGCCGCATCTCCAGCCACTGCCAGGGCTGAGTGCTCCTGGTCCCACAGAGCCAGCCTGGCCACGGCCACCAGGAGAACAAACATTGTCTTTTTGGGATCCCAGGAGGCTCTACTCCCCCAGCAGTGCTTCCAGCCAGGAAGAGCCCATGGCAATGCACCCTCTCCGTAGGGGACAGCAAATTCTGCACTGAGCAGGGTTCCACTGAGCAGGCATCTCTGTCCTCTCTGCGATCTGTACTTGCTAATTATCTGCCCCACACCCATCTCTGTGCTGCCTCACCTGGGGCCCTGGTACCTCCCTGCACAGCCACAAGGAGCACAGACATCACATGGTCCTCAAGTGCAGGATGAGACAGTGGCAGAGCAGCACCTGGAGATCAAAACACTGGGATTTAATCACAGACCAGTGTGGCCTCCTTGCTGCTTTGGCTCTTTGTTTGCCATGGCTATGTTACTGCCACCTGTGCTAGGGGAACCTTGGGCTGTTCACTCACATCTTCCCCCTTCTGCAGTGTTTGAACCAACTGACCTCTCGAGACACGTGGCAGCTGGGGCACAGCCAAAGCTCAGGTCACTCACTCTGCTGCCAACTCGCTGCCAGACACAGGCATAGGCACAGGAACAACATCTTGGGACACCTGAACACCTTCCTGGCATGTCCTCAGGCCCAGCACTCCTTTCACACCCATAGAGGAACCTGGGTATGTTCTGCCCTGGGCACCTCCTGCCTGTGTTTTCAGTCTCTGCTGTGCCCTGGGGGTGCTGGTGTCCGTCTCCACACTTGTGTTGGTACTAAAGTCATCTCTGCTCCTGGAAGACATCAGAGTGTCTGTTATTGTGTGTTTGAGGGGTACAACAGGTTTCTGTGGCTTGTGGCTGCTGGGTTGCTCTAACCAGCACAGAGCAGCAGCAGTGTTGACAGGCTCCCTGAAGCCAATGGAAACACCCAGAACCTGCGTTCCTCTGGGATTTCCTGCAGCTTCCAGTGTGACCCTCAGCTGCAGGGCTGACACCATAATGCCAGCTCTGTCTCCATCCCTTCCCTGCTACTGCCATCTGTCCTGCAAAGCACCAGGAATAACTGGAAAAGCCAAATTTTTTAAACTCTAGCAGTATATCAAGCACTGAACTCTCTTTCCCTTGGTACAACAAAGGGCCTTTGGATGTGTTTGAAACCTGGCTGATTCTTTGGTGAGATGAGACCTCACTGCACCAGTGCTGGACATAACAGAACATAAACCCAGCCGAGGGACACAGCCCTGTGGTGCCTTTGGCCACTGTGAGGCTTTACCATGGTTATCTCAGTGCCACTGCCCCAAGGAGATGCTCTGCACACCACAAGATTCCAGTGAATGAATGCCTCACACAGGCTTGTGGATGCAGCATTGACGTGGAGTCTCAGCATCTCCCCACCTTGATCAAGGACCACGACCCACTCCAGAGGCCACTGCAGTGCTCAGCCCTGGGGCTGCCTCCCCACGCAGGAAGTGAGCAAGGAGAGGTGGTTTTCCCCACAGATGATGACAGCCTTGCACAAAAAATAACCTGAGTCCCCTGTCTGGAAAGACCTCCTGGCAAAGTCCATCTCGCCCGGTCCTGGGCAGGCAGCAGAACCGCTAGGAGGATGTGTCCCAACAGATTCGGAGCCGATAAAATCTTATTTATCTTCAACTGTTGACACTGAAGTGTCTAGACTTGCCTGTTCAGGAGGCAGCCAAGGCCTCCTTTCCCTCTTGAAGGAAATGATTTGCTCAACAATTACTTTTTCCACAAATCCTCTCCCCCTCCTCCCTACCAGCCTCCTCCTCCCCTCCTACATTCCAGTCTCCTCATTAGTTCTACTCAAGACGTGTCCAGGGCTGCAGTCAATGGATCCCAATAAAGCCACTGGCCTGGCAAGGGAGAGAGAAGAAAAGTGCTGCCTCCGGCTGCTAATTTCCTTGTGCTCGGCAGCAAGCAGCTGTGGAGCTGCATCCTGGGACAGGTTGGGACAGATCGCAGCCGAGAGGTGATAATAACGTGTCTGTCATCTTCCCCAGACATGCAGCATCTTGCAAACCGCAAATACCGTTAACCGGCTCGGACGAATCTGTTACGACAGATCCTGGAGGACGTGCCGACTGCAAAGCTAATTTTTTTTCTGTCTAATTTTTTTTTTTTTAATAACCATTTTTTAATCACCGGCCTGTAAACTCCTCAGTGAGCTGGAAATTCCTCCCCAAAGCTACTTGGTTGCTCATTTACTACGATGAGCTGGGTTTGAATATGTCTGGCGCATCAAGGATGCTCGAGAGGAGAGGAGAGTGTCCAAGGTGGCCTGAGGTACCTGCCCAGCACACAGGTGTGCTGGCAAGTGTGGACACTGCCCTGGGGGTGCCCTGGCACCTGTGCCCCTGTGTTTCCAATTCCTGCACCACAACAGTGATGGATCAGGGTGATGGGTCCAGGGCATTCTCCAACCCCTGTGCCTGTGGTCCCTACGCCATGGCAGTGATGCACTGGGGTGACACCAAGGCACCACCAACTGTGCTCAGGACACCCAGCAGAGTCCCCTGCTCACCCCAACCATCATCAGCTGCCAGGGACCCCTGTCACCCTCAGGTCCCCCAAACCCACAGACCGCTGAGGTCCCAGGGCCAGGGCTGCCCCTTGGCACAGCAGCACAAGGATGCTGCTTGTGCTCCAGCCTGCATTCTTCTACCTTACTTAGCACGCCATTACTGCTAATTAAAATCCCTCAGTTCACCCCCAAAGGAGTCCTCTCCTTGCTTTCCCCAGTGCGCACATCCTTAAAATAACTACCGGCAGGGATCGTGGCTGTTCTTAGTCACTGCTGAGCCAGTGTTGGCACTCCGGGGAGTTTAATCTCCTCTTGTAGGTCTGACTCCCTCTGTGCATTGGATACTCAGATCCCCTGACTAAGCTGGCTGGGAGACACCTCTGATCCTAAAAGGAAGTCACAAAACCAGCAAGGAGGTTGTTTCGTGCTGCGTTATCAAGCCTGGATGCGGGGGCAGGCTGGGCGGGGAGGGAAGAAGAGGCTGAGTTGGGCTTGGGAATTGCTGCTGGGAACAAAATGCAAAGACCAGAGCAGCAAGACCTGGCTTCAGGGGAAGCCACTGGTCCTGGAGCATCCCAGGAGGGCTGTGCCATGCGGGAGGGAGCTCTTCCTCCTGCTCTCCCACAACGGCTGCCCGGAATGGGCACAGGCAGAGAGCAGGTTTGCCAAGGGCACGCCAGCATCTTTCCCTGCCTCCCTTAGGCACCGGAGGTCAGGACTCAGAACCCTCTCTCACCTCTCCTGCTGGAGAGTGTTGCCTTCCTGATGGAGCAGCATTGCCAGTAAGCCATTCCCTTGACCTGTGCATTCCAGACACCTTGGAGATAGTGGAGCTGATAGCGGGATCGTGTTGGAACATCACACACCGAATTCCTTTGCCTTTTTTCTTAATTCCATTGTGTCTGGAGCTTCTGGAGCCTCATCCACACCCTGCAAAACCTGGTGGAAAGTCTCCAGTGGGCTGGCTTTGGTGGGCTCTGGGCAGGCTGGTGCTGAGGTTCCTTTCCCACTTTGAGCATGTCAAAATATCCACACTTATCTGCCGAGCTACTTTGATAAAACCAGAGATTTCTGTGGCTCCGAGGCAGAGTGCCCTAAACTGTGCACGGCCCCTGATCATCTCCAGGACATGGCTGTTGGACAGGAACCTCTCTGGGATATGAGGAAGTGCCAGAGAGGATTTGAAGAGAGGGCTTGTAGTCTTTAGATGCTCCTGAAGAGTTTTCCCTCATCTTTACAACCATCTCTACCAACAAGCTTCAGGCAGTGACCAGCAATGGACAACCTTCCTCCTGCCACACAAATTATTCCCATGCTCCTCATTCAGTTAGGATCAGGCAAAGCATTTCAGCTCCTCAGTGCCCACGCTGCGGCTGCAAGATCTAACGAGTAACTGGAACCAGTTCCATGTGGTCATCTCTCACTGATGGAGCACTGGGATGCAGTTTGTTGTGGGTGATTGCTGGCCAGCCATCCATGGGAGCAGGAGCAGCTCTCCTCAGCTGTGAACATCCCCAACCTTTCCCTCATGGGCTGTTTGCTCCCTGAAGCAGCAGCAAGTCCCTGGATGTGGTTCGGACCTCCCTGTGCCTGTGTCAGAGACCCCCCTGCTGCACAGCTTGGGGGTTTGTCCATCTCCCCCTGGCTCCAGCTGCTCCATGCGGGCCTGGGCAGCTGCCCCACACCGTGGGCTCAAGCCCCCACATCCTTTTGCAGTCCAGCCACGGGAGGCCAAAGACCCTATTAACACTTCTGCAGCTCTGGCACATGTGACGGTGTCCAGCCGGGAGGGAGCCCTGCTCTGCCACCAACCTGACTTGAGAAAAATCCTAATTATCCATCAGTTACCAGCTGGCTGGTGCGGCGAGGGGCTGCGGTGAGGGAAGCACTGCCATCAGCCGCGGGCACCCCGAGCCCTGATGGCTCCCAGCAGGCAGGCAGGATGCTGGCGTGCTCCATCCTGCCACGCCACAGCTCCTGGTCCTCCTCCCAGCCCTACCGGAGCAGCTGACCAGAGGGGGGCTTCCAACCTACAGGGAAAACCTTATTTTCAGCATCTGGCCATTGCTCTCTGTGATAAGAAGGCCATTAAAAATGAAAAGGGAGGTGGCAGCAGCCTGGAGGGCTTCCCACAGAATGGAACAGTGGTTGCTTTGGTGTTGCTCAGAGCTCAGCCTGGGGGTTGGGACATCCAGTGTCACCTACCACTGCCCAGTGTCCCCCTGCAAGGACAGAGCTTGGTAACGTGAGCCCCAAACCCTGGTCCCAAGCCATCACCCCTTCTCCATGCATCCCTTTCCTACAATTAGAAAATCAGTATTTTGAGGCAAGAGAGAGCAGCTGATGATGCTCTGGGCCCATTCCCCACAGTTCTGCCCCCAAACCCCTTCCTTCTCCTCCTCCTGCTTTGAGCCAAGGGTATCTGCTAAAGCACAGCTTATCTCTCAAGAGATATGCAGACTCCTCATTTGAATCCTTCAGGAGTTGGAGAATCCACCGCATTCCTTGGTAAATTGTTCCTACGTTTAATTATCCTCACTGCTAAAAAAATTCCACCTTGTTTCTAGTCTGAATTTGCCTGGCTTCAGCTTCCAAGTGCTGGATCTTATTATGTCTTTTTCTGTTAGATTAAGGTGCTGGCTGCTATCAGGAACCATCTCCTGGGCACATCATGATCGAGCCACCCTTGCTCTACTCTGGGAGACCTTCCTTGCAGAACACTCCTCTAGTATTGCCCTACCAGGCATCTGCTCCAAACTGTTCATCTTCTTTGCATCTCCCTCCCAAACCCTTTCTGTTTTGTCAACAGAGGGTTTGAAGTGTGGACAGGAACATCATGTGTGCAAACAGTGGGCCCAGGGACACCTCAGGCCCCTGCCCTGGTGACACTGATGTGCCCAGCCCTGCAGAGCAAACCATCCCAGAGCAGCCACATCATCATCAAACACTCTGGCCAGGACCCCCAAGATCCTTCGGAGCCTCCTGTCCTAAGCACAGCAGAATGGACAACACTCCATCTTCCAGAGGGATTGAACCAGAAGGCCATTAAGCTGCATGTTTCCATGAACCAAGGCTCATGATTGTATAAAAAATGACCCCAAATCATTTGACAAGACGACTCACAAGAACTATTTGCTTTGGCATTGCCTGTGCACCATCTGCCTGTTCCTCCATGGCTGGATTCTCCACGATCTGATCCCAGATTGCAAAAGACCTTCAGCAGAGCCTTCTTCCAGCACAGGGGACTCCTCAGTGCTCTGAAACGCTGCCCAGCATGTTGGCTGCACTGAGCTTGTGGTCAGTGCTTGGTGTAAATTGGTCAACCATCCTGGCATAAATTATTTGGTGCCGTGAACCTCAGCATATCCAAAAGCCACGAGGCTTCCCCAGATACAGATGAAACAGGCTGGGTTGTTTCCTCTGATGTGCTGACCACGTGTGTCCTGCAGCGCTCCAGGATGGCCAGTGCCCTTTGTGTGACCACACTGTCAGATGTCTCTTCTGTCCCCAGCCCTACCGACTGAACATTTACCTTCCCTTCCCAAAAGCCTGCATTTCCCAGTGCCTTTTCCTTGTCTTACTTGTGCACTGCTACAAGTGCGTTCACAGCTCCTGTGGAGGGTCGTGCATTTGTGTGTTGACTGACTGGCAACATAGAAGATATCTATTTTGCTGAGCTCCTTTCCCCATTTTACCAGGACGGCCTCAGGTGTGGCAGTGGCACTGCAGAGCCCATGGTGAATGGGAAGAAGGCAGCAGCCTCATCTTCCATCACTAAATGTGTCTATGACAGTCCCAGCCTGGAGGACACAGAGTGACACGAGCTGTCACCACAGCAGGATTGTTCCTCCTATGGCACCTTGGTGAGCCAGACCTGCTGAGTCCACACTGGCAGTCCTGCAGGAATCACTATTTCAAATGAAGCACCCCCTGTGCTTTCCAGGGTGCCAGATACTGCCAACCCACAGCTGTTCTCCACAAGTGAGGCCCCAGCACAGTGAACCAGGGGCTGGAAGGTCCTGACCCTGCAGCCAGCCTGCTTTGGGGGGATGCAGCCACCCCCTTGTTGTGGCTCAGAGGACCACACACCTCCAACGGCCTTGTCAAGTGTTAATGCCAGTTCAGGCATTCAAATCCGCCCCTTTGGATCCTTCCTGGAACCCACCTCTGCAGCTATGGCTTCCAGCCCTGCCTGGTGGCATCATCCCGTGCAGATGTACTCAGTCATCCCTGGAATGAGCTTGTTCTTCAGGTAACTCCCGTGTCCAGCTGCTCCCCAAGGTTGGAAGGGCTCACAGTATCACATGGCACTGCTCTGCCCTGACTTTCCATAAAGGCTCGGGAAAAACAACCATCCCATCCCAATTAACCAAGCTCCCCGTGTGACACTAACTAACTACAGGAGCATGATCAGCACTGGGTGATGCTGAGACAGTCTGAGCTCACCCTGGTTCGAACTGTGGAAAGACCCCAGGGAGAGGGGATGGCTTTCAGGAGGGGAGCCCTGCCCACGCTGCGTCTGTTTCATCCTAAAGCCATCCCCCAGCACTCCTAGAAGGGGACAATGGCCAATGAGCATTGGACACTTTCTGGCCCCCGTGTCCCTGCACGCTGGGACAAGACACCCTGCAGTGTTCTGTTTCGGTTTCCGTTTGGATGCTTTAGTGGTACGGGAATGCCTCCCTTCCCTGTGCACGTCCTTTGCAGCTTTACCTGTGACTAATGGGAATTATCCCCCAGCAGGGACAGCATCGGGCTGGAGTCTCATCATCCTGCCCCCGAGGAGCTCCAGTTTACTCAGTTCCTAATGAAATATATCCCTGACCAACACCCCGCAAGGAAAGACAGTGGAAAGAGTGGAGACTTAACCACCCCTAGGGCCAGTCGTGTGTAAGCGCGGTGCTGTCCCAAGCCCCTGAGCTGTGTCTCAGCCCCTGGCCGCAGGGAAGCTGCTGGACCGCTCCAGCCAGGAATCCGGCTGCGTTCAAACGCCCCATTGCTGCCGGCTCGCCGCTGCTTTCCCACTCCGCCCACCCGCTGGATTTCGCAGGACAGCCCCAGCGCTGCGGCCGCTGCCGGAGCCTGTCCCCTCCTGTCCCTCAGCAGGACAAACCGGGAGCACCCGCCGGCCAATGCCCGGGCTCTCCCTGCACGGCAGCATCCAAGGATGCCTTCTGTCTCCGATGGGAAGGGCTGTCTTGGCAATTAAACATGTCACCTTCCAAAAACAAAGGACATCATCGCACCTAGGGCTGACACATCGCTCCTGGACTGCTCTGCCCGTACCCCCGCAATGTCAAACTGCAGTCCCGGAGGAAACACCGCTGTTCCCACGGGATGTCAGTCAGCCCAGCGCAGCCTTTCTGCTCTATCACTGAGGAGAAAACTCGCCCGGCTCAAGCTTGCTGGCGAGCGGCTCTCCCGGGCTCTCCCGAGGCAGGAACGCCTCCGGCACTGGCCCCGAGAGCCGCTTGTCTTAAAGACGGGGACAGCGCTGCGCTGAGCCGGGAGCCGGGACGGGAACTTAGGATGTTTTTCCACGGAAAGCAAAGCAGCGCCGGCCGCCGGGTCCCTGCCCCGCAGAGCTCTCCCGTGCCGGGCGGCAGGAGCGCGGCCGGAGCGCTCATGGACCAAATGCGCATCCCGGCTCCCGGGGGGACGAGCGGACGGCGCGATGCAAACCTGATTAAAACCCTACTGTGCTTAAAATCCTACTCTCCTGCCGCCACTCCCAGAGATTAAGCTACCCCTCTGATACGAGGTGGAAAAGGATTGTAAATGACAAGCAGGAATTTATGGCAAAGGTGGGAATGGTGCCGGGAGATGCGAGCAAAGGTCCCTCTCACCCGCTGCCTCTGACAGTGCTCGCTGGCAAATGCGTTGGGAAGCACCAGGAGAACAAGGCAGGGGCTTCCCCAGGACATTTCTTTTGGGGAAATTTACCTGTAATTTAGGGAATTGCAGTGAGAAAAGTGACATTGCAGCCGCTGAGTTTCACAGCCCTTTGGGAGAACCTCCCTGAAAAGCGTTTCCTGCATGTTTTGCTTCCCAGGGCCACCCATGCCAGTGAAGTCCCCAACAGTGCTGACCACGTCTCACAGCTGTCCCCACCACTGAGGCACTGGTGGTTGGTGGTGAGAACGCCGTGGGTGGTGGTGGTGGTGAGCATCTCCTTAGAGAAGGTAGAAGACATGCAACTTACTGTCCAGGTGGCTGACTTGGCGGTGCTGGATTGCTGGAAGGTCACCTCGAAGTGGTGGGGGCCGGGGTAGTCAGTGTTGGAGGGGATGACAGGAGCCGGGGACATGGCGTCGAAGGTAGAGCTGGGCTGCGAGTAGGGAGAATGCGTTGGGACATTGGAGGTGTGCTCGGAGCTGTAGGGGCTGGTGGAGGCTGCTCTGCTGCCGATGCTCTGATCCATGCTGTTGTTCAGCAAATTGAACTGGGACTGGAGGACGGGAAAAGGGGAGGAGGGAAAAAAGAAAACACCAGCCAGTTTAGAGACAGGGAAACCTCAGCCACCCTTCTCCAGGGCTGGGGTGTCCTGTTACAGCTTCCTTAAAGGGCCAGCATGCAGGAGGGGAGCCAAAAGAGCTGGTCTGGGTGGCTTGGGTTTTCCAACAGGTCACCATTTGTGCGAGGGATAAACTCCACGTGCTTAAATCATCCCCCTCGATCTGCTCCACCATCACTGGAGGCAGTGAGGTGCCACAATCCCAGATTTCCAGCACACCTGCCTAGGGAAAGCCACCGTTCTGACAGCAGGAACAGGGCAGGGATGTTCCGGGCTTCGCTCAGGTGTGGGAGATGTCCCACAGTGGGTGGGGAGTGACAGTCCTGTCCTGCACACAGGGCTCTGCTCCACAGTGGCCCCTCCAGCAGCCAGAGGGTGACAGCTCAATGAAGCAGCCCCGGCAAGGTGACCATCAGTCCCTGGCGATGGCATTGCTCCATCATGCCGGCAATACTGGGCATTTGCTGGTTGTGGACAGACACCCACACACCACTCCTGGGAGCGCTTCCATGAGCCAGCCAGCCCTGAGCCGTGGTTTGTAGCGTGTTTCCCAGTGGGATTTTTGCTCTCAGTGCCTGATGCAGCTCTAATTTGGGGGAAACCTCAAACCTCCAAAGAGCGTGGCTGCGATGTAGCGCCCTGCAGGAAGGGCACAGGGCAAACAGACCCATTTAGGCATGTCCTGGCTCTTATTCCAGACCTGCTGGACCAAATCCTGACTTTTTACAATTTTTTCCTTATTCCTGTTCTGACCAATTACTGTCAGGTGCTTCCAGTAGGAGCTGGCAGCTCCTTTACCTGCAGGCACAGCCTAAGCACAGTGACATTCCCAAGAGCCGCATGGGCTGAAGTGGCCTTAATATTTCATCAGAAAATCAGACCCAAATACAATTGTTCTTCAAAGCAATTAGGATGGTTTTTTCCCTCAGAAACCTGGAATTCCTGAGTTGCTCAGGGCTTACTCTCACTATGGCAGCCCCAGAGAGAGAGGTGCAGTGGTGGCTACCCAGGCTGTGCCAGTGACCACACGCAGGGGCTGGTGCATCACTGTGTGTTGTCCCAGCTCCCACATCAGGGCAGGGTCAGGTCCTCCTTGACTGCCCCCGTGCCCCAGCAGGAATGTCCCTGTTCCCAGCACTTGCTGGGGCACCTCTGGGAAGCCAAGAGCCCTGGAAGCAGCCATGGGCACAGCCAGCAGGCTCAGCCTTCCCCAAAGGGCTGCAAGGCTCACGGCTCAGGAATCAAGAGACATGTTTTAACTTGGGATCCCAACCTCACCCAACCGTCTACAATGTGGAATGGTTTAAAGGCAATCATCCTTCTCCAGGGAAGTTCTCCTGTTGCCTGCATCTCTCACAAGGTCGTTGGAGCCTGTGACTAACTAGAGGAATGCTGAACAAGATCTGGCTTGTCTTTACACATCCAACCATTTTCTCCCTAAAATATGTGCCTAAACCCCTCTATTCCTCCTCACCGCTCTATAAATAGCCCAGCCAAAGACAAGCCAAGCTTTCCATAATCCCAGGCTTCACCTGAAGAAAAATTTATAAGAAACTTTGGCAAAACAGGTACGTGGAAAGCCCTTGCCATCTGACTGGGAACTGCTGGGCAGCAGCTGCCGTGGGGACTCTGGGCAGAGCAGCACCAGTGCAGTGGCACAGGCAAAGCTCAGGCATCAACCAGCAGAACGGCAGCAAGGGAGAAGGGACTGCTGCTGGACAGGGCTGATCCACAGCCCAGATAAACCAGAAATATCAGAACTGAGCTGTTTTTCTCCTGTGCTTAGAGCCAAGAGGCTGAAGCCTATGGATGTAAACGGGTAGGTGAGTGGGGAGTGAGTCCACTGAGCAGAGCATCCTGACCTCTGCATGGGAGACAGCTTCTCCTGGGACAAATGGTGAGAGATGAGACCCAGGGTATCACCTCTGCCAGCCGGGCTGGCTGCCCCAAGCTGGGCTCTCCTGTCAGCACAAAGCAAGAGGTGGCTTCCCAAGCACCAAGGCTTTGGGAATCCACTGGTAGAGAGACCCAGAGTCAGGTGCAGGGGGAAAATGACCAACTTGTTGTTCAAAGTTGACAAAATCATTGAAACATTCCCTTAAAAGACAAATCAAAGGCACGGGTGTTTTTGTGTGTGCGTGTAAATATGTTCACACGCACACATGCTCATAACCACCCCCCCCCAATACACACACAGATTATTATTCACACAACTGCAGCAACGACCTCCCAAGGAACAGCCCCGATGATCCCAGGACACACAGCTTGGTAGCAACACACAGAAGGTAAAAAGAGGAATGAAGTCATTTCGTTCTATCTCTGACTGCCTCTGTGCCTTTGCTGGACTGTTCTGAATGCCAGAGACAGACAAAAACCCCTAAGGAAACAACCTCAGCACCTGAGGACAGGGCTCAAAGCATATCACCTACAGCACAGGTACCGCTTCAGCTGCTCCCATGGATTTCCATCAGGGAAGGGAAGCCTGTCTGGGGCTGTGGTGTGTGCCATGGGCTCGGCTGAGGAGATCCCCAGTGGATAACAAACCAGTGCTGGTGGTGTCCAGCACTGCAGGGCGTTCCTCGGGTGGATGCTCCAACTAACACCCCTCCTGACTGTGCACACAGGTGAGGAGCCTGTACCCAAGGTTTAAATCACACCTTGGGCTCCACCAGCACCGGATCAGGCAAAGAAGAGGAACAGGGACTGAGCCATCGAGGCTGCAGCATCCTGCACTGACACAGCTTGTGGCTCTTGAGCAGGGCTGGAGCAGCCCCAGCTCATCCTTGCAGCCACAGGATGGGTTCAGGCTCACACTGGGACAAGCCCTGGAGCATCCTGGGCTGCAGCACTAAGGCTGGGCAGGCAGAGCTGCAGCAGGTGCCCCAGCAGCAGAGGATGATCCCAGTAAAAGCAGCAAGGCAAACCCCGTCCGTAACAAGCAGCACCTACCGTGGTGTAATGCTGCATCGGGTCGCTGATGTACAGCATTTTAGTTGTCTTGGGGTTCACGGAGCGTGGGGAACCGTCCTGTCACGGGAGTCATGGGGTCGGGGTGGTGATGGAGGCGGCCGGGCTGGGACGGTGGGTGGAAGGAGGGAGTGCAGGAGCAGGGCTGGGGCGGGCAGTGCCAGGGATGCTGCGCTGGCCACCCGTGTGCCGCCGTCTGTTGGCTTTTTTGCTTTTTTCATCTCCCTTAGTTCTGTCAACTCTGCTGCATCCAACAACAAAACGGGGCCCACCCCTTCTGTCCCTCATGACTATTCATTAAGGCACAGGGCAGGCCCCAGCTTGCCCAGTGATGGACTGGGCGATACCAACCATTCCCACCGCAGGGAGAGCGGCCGTCCAGTTCCACCATCAAACCCAGTCAGATCCCACTCCCAAGAGCTTCTTCCACCTGCATGGGGCTGGAAACCTGCATGGGTGGCACCTGTCACCAGCACACCAAGGTGGCCATGGTCGCACTGACCAGATGATGCAGTGACTCTGCGAGAGCTCTGTGTCTCAGTGATATGGAGTTATCCCTCCCTAGATGGATAGATATGGACAGGAGTGGATGGATGGATGGATGGATGGATGGATGGATGGATGGATGGATGGATGGATGGATGGATGGATGGATGGATGGATGGATGGATGGATGGGTGGATGGATATCTAGAGGGATAGATAGGGATAGATAGGGATAGATGGCTAGCCAGCGCACTGGGGACCTGCTCCAAGTCTCCGAGCATTGGCACTGTCACTGAGCCCCACGAGCAGCAGGAATCAGCACAGACTGACAGTCCCTCCACTGCTGTTCCCCTTTCTTGCCTCTCTCTCAGTCCAGCCATCCCGTTACCTGTGCATTTACTGTCATGTGCCCCGGGCTGCACCAACCCTGCAGGGCTCGGCTTTGGTTCCAGCAGGGGCAAGGGGAAAGGTGAGGGCTTACCCAGCGAGGGGCAGAGCCCCAATTATCAGCCCTCTGCCTGGCTCCTGCCCGCTGTGACAGAGGCTGGGGAAGGGAGGGAAAGCGAGCGAAAAGCGAGGGAAAAGGGGCTGGGGGATGGGAGGCAAGCTGTCGGGGAGGGAAACGGCGGCTTTCCGCCGGGAAACGGCGGCTTTCTGCAGGGAGATGCTGCCAACAGCCAGAGCTGCTTCAGGGATGCTCCAGGAAGCCAACCTGCTCAGGCCACCAAACATGCACAAGTGACCTGGATGTCTCGCACACCTGCGATGCTTTTCCAAGACAGAGGCAAAAGCTTTTTGTAAGATGGGCAAGAGCACAGACATGGGGCTGTGGTGGGAGCAGAGCTGGGCTCTGGGAGCACAATGTGCCCCTCCAGCAGCTCTGCCTCCTCAGCAGTTTACAAACAGCTTTTACTGCACACCATTTGTACTGGAGCCAAAGACACCTTGTTCCTGTTGTGGTGCTCGAGCTCTGCTGTCCCGACAGCACTGAGTCCCTGCTGCTGCATGCAGGGGTGTTATCTAACAGTGGGTAGCCGTGGTTTTACTGACCCGTGGGCCATCTCCTACAGATGATCAGACCCTACACCAGTGCCAGCAGTGCCACACCTGCAGTGGTTATGAGGCTCCCCCAGAGCCCTCACCTCACCCCTTTGGGGAAACCGAGTCTGTGTCTGGTGCAGGTGCCCCCCAGGCCACCTGAGCACACTCACCATCACCGAGTCGTTCATGCCTCTCATCTGGAAGACGTCCATCGTGACCTCTGTGCGGTTGGAGACCTCATTGCTGCCGGTGTGGGTGGCTGGAGAGAGGTCAAAGTAGGTGCTGTCCGGCTCCCTGAGGAGAAGGTGAGGACACTGTCATCTTCCCAGCTCTCCAACACTGCCTGTGGCACCACCATCACCACCCAGAAACTCACAATCCCTTCGAACCTTGTGCCCTTCCCAACTTCTCCCTCCGTCCTCTGCTTTTATTTCCACGTGGCAGAGCAGACTTTGCTCAGGCAAACTGTCACATGGCAGGTAAAGCAAGCAGAGACTTGGGAAGCTGTGCATCCCCCAGGTGCTCTGGCATGTCTATCACCTTGAGATGTCTTCATGTGAGAAGACACCAAGGGAGAAAGACGATGGAATGAAAGCACAATCCTTCTCCCTTGTTTGATTAGAGCATGAGGCTCAAAACCAGTAGACTTGGAAACATCTTGGTGGGGCTGGAAGATGTTTAATTTTGGAATTAAGGGTCCCAGTTTAAAGGGACCTCTGCTCTGGCCCAGACACCACTTCCATGTGGCCCCTGGAGCACTGCAGCAAACAAAAGGAGCCATGCAGGTTTGTGTGCTGGTTCCAAAGGACAGTTTGGCAAATGAAATGGGCTCAGCAGAGAGGCTGCAACTGCGGAGCAAAATTCTCAGTGTGGCAAAGGCATCTGTGGAGAGCAGAGGACAAAAGGAACTTGTCTCCTCCTGCTTCCAAACACCCCTCACTGGAAATGATCACCCCTTACTTACAGCGTGCTCCAGAGGTGCTCAAACGTGTTGCCTTCATCAGCTGGAGACGACTGGGACATCTTCGCAGTGGGGGAGTCCGACAGAGGATAAATCACTCTAGGGGGCAAAGAGGAGCAGCAGGGTTAGCACTGCCAGAGTGCTGTGCCGTGCCATCCTGTGCCGTGCCAAGCTGCCTCATGGCAGCAAAGCAGCTGGCCAAGGGCAGGAGACTCCCAGCTCACCCCTGGCAGCCCAGCAGTGACCAGAGCCCTGCAGGGCCCGTGCTGGGGAGACAGAGCCCCACACCCCCAGGAGCTGCGGGCTGGGATGGTGTGCGGGGAGTGACCAGAGTTCGGCCAGAAGGTGCATCCGGGGAGCTGAGAGAAAGCCTGTTCTTCACCCAAAGCCTTCTGAATGGTACCACATAGTCATAACCAGAGTCCCCCTCGGTCGGTGCGTCCCCCTCACCCCTGGATGATGTTTCTGGGCCCCTCTTGGGCACGGGAGGAAGGACCCAGCACAGCTCGGCTGTCCCTGTGCTCCCGGAGCCTCTCTGAGCCAGCAGGCGAGCGGAAGGGCTCCCGGAGCCATCTTGAGCCCCACGCTGCCTTCCTGGGCGGGCAGCCCTGCCATGTGGCGTCCTCCTGCTCCCTCACCCACAGCCCAGGAGCAGCGGGACCGCTTCCCTGCCCCGGCTGACATCAGTGGCAGCCACATCCAGCCGCTCCTGTTTACCCACGCTGCTGTTCGCATCTCGTTTCAACTTTGACATCTCATAGTGAAAACCCAAAACTTCCTGCTTTTGAGGTGCGAGTTACCAAGGCAAGGGCAGCCCCTCCATGACTGAGGGATGCTCAGGGTCACCCTGGTCCCTCTGACTCAGCTGGGGACTCAGTGCCTGCGGGAAAGGGACTTAAAACGAAAGCTGGGCGGCTTTCCTCCTCAGCAGATCCCGTGAGCTGCTCCCTACGAGACACAGCATCCACAGCCACCCTCCCCTGAGGGTTTCCCACAGCTCAGGAGGGCTCGTGTCCCGTGGGTCCCATGCCAGGATGGCTAACAGGCAGAGTCTTGCATCCTCCCGCCCCTCCTTGTCCCACGTGTGACACACAGAGAAACGAAAGTACCCACACGAGAGCTTTGAGAGAAGGAAAAACCTAGAAGAGACGCAGGTGACTGCTGGTAGCCTTACCCTGCCTCCATGCTGCTTTCCCTGGGCCAGGGCAGCTTCAGGAAGGAGCCAGGCCTTCCCCTGCAGCAGAGAAAGCACCTCCGCACCGCCCCGGCTGTGTGGTCATCACGGGTGACACCAGCTCTAACCACGTGGCTGCTCTCATTTTCAAAAGGAAAGAAATCTGACTATTTTAAGGGCGTTTTGGAAGTTCCCTTTCTCTTTCAAAACACAACCTGGGCGTGCAAAGCCAGGCCAGCTTCTTCTCACATCTGAGCTCTAAACTCCAGGGCACAAAGGGAAGCTGGGGCGGCTGGTGGTGTTAAGGCACATCCCTGCTGCCGTGATCCTGGTCCATCCTGGAAAAGCAGCTCTGCAGCGAGACTGACAGCCTGGCACAGGGCATCTGGGATGGCAAAGAATCACAAAAGACTTACAAACAGGGTTCCCCAAAATTGGCACGGTGCTGGTGTAACGCCACCTGAAAGGAGGTGCCATTTAGAGCCCCATTGTACAATGAATGGTGGAGACATTCACCTTCAGGGAAGGTGGGAAACCACTGTGATGGTGAGATCCAGCAGAAGGAAAAAACACCCCGTGGGAAGCAGTGGGAGCCCTGTGGCACAGCTAAATTAAAGGTGAACTGGGAAGAGAACTTAGAGCCTGATTCTGCATTGCTCGGGAAGCATTACTGACAGCTCAGATGCAATTACCTTCCCAGTGCCCAAGGCTGAGTAAATGGCACCTGGGGCTGAGCACATTAGCAGTGGTAGAGCTCAGGACCACCCTCGGTTCAGGTTCAGCTCCCTGTCCCCTCAAGCCCCCCAGTTTGGAGGCTGTTCCAGCCCTGCCCTAACTGTATCTGCTCCCTGCTGTCACCAACTTCCCACACCAAAGGAAAAGACCTGGGGTATCATTCCAGCTTCTGACAGTAAGAGTTCTGCAATCAGATCACACCGGGAGGATTTATCACCTCCAGAGACTCCAAACTGTGTGTTAAAGCGAAGATCTCCTACCCCAGGGAAGGGTGCAGCAAGGAATTCTCCATCCCTTCTGCCCTGATGCTGCAGGGAGGTGGCAGGGGATGCTTGGCATGGCTGGCACAGCTCAGGAGGCCCTTGCATTGGATTTATTGCAGGTTTCTAGAAGAAGAGAGACCAAAACATGCAAAGCAGGAGGCTGGTGACAGGATCCAAGGCTGCCGGTGGGATTTGCTGGTGTTCACTGGGAGAGCTGCTCTCTGGGCACTTCCCCAAGGCAGCTCCAGGGATTGCTGGATTGCTGCTTCCCTCTGTTGCTAATCAGGGCATTGCAGGGAAACTGCACACGGGAAAAGTATCCAGGAGTAGTGAGAGAAAGCCTGTGAACAGGATCCATCACCTCCCCTCGCCTTGGGACTCGGCTCAGCCCATGGCAGAGCTGACATCCCCAGGATGCAGGACCTGACTGTGTTGTATCAGAACCAGTTCCTTCTGTCCATGTCCCTTCTCTGTGAACTGCCACTGAAATAATTTCTAAAAATTGGTATGAAAAAGCTCAGTGTATGCAGTTTTCCACACTGCTATGGCTTTGCCTACATCCAAAGTGCCAAGGCAGCCCCAGCTCAGCTGAAACACCTCTTTCCCCGCCACGTCCCAGGGACAGAGAGAGAGGGAAAAACACACACCAAGGTCCCAACAGCCACGCCAAAATGGGAGCACAGCAGATGAACCCCTGTATTTTCAACCACAGTTTACTCACAGTTCATATTCTGACTGCAGAGCCTGAATGATTATAAACTCAACTTCCTTCTTTCCTCACTATCAGGAAAGTGAAGGGCTCTCAGGGTGCTGCCCAGCTGCTGAGTTTCTGCACTCTTTAAAATAAGCATCTTTGATCTCACCATCAGTGTTAAGGCTCAGGGTTAGCCCCAAGAAATGCTCAGTGCTATTTCACTTGGTGATAACAAATTCACCACCATCCTGCCACACCAGCCTAGGATGAAACGTGATGGCATTTTGCAGCCACCTTAAGGGCAGATAAATGCCTAAACCCTGTATTACAGGGCTATGACTAGTTCCTAAGGACTCTTGGCCCATCCTGAGAGAGGGGGACTTCTGAGAGCCATTTCCACCTCTCACACCGAGCTGCTTGATGGATTGAGAACTGGCCCTGGACCTTCTCTCCTCTGCACAGTGAAATCCATCAGGCTCACCCAGCCCACAGCAAACAACTTAATGTTTGCAAAATGCTGCCAGTCCCAAGTGCCAGTGCAGCCCCGTGCCACTGTTCATTTGTCCCGGATTATTAAATTCACATCTGCAAGTTGAGGTTTGCAAAAGCAACGAAGAGTGAGTGAGTGAGTGAGCTTTCCTGCAGCACACTTGAACCTCAGGAGCCCTCCTTGGAGTCCAGCAGGCTATTAATGATTTACTTTCCAAGGAGGAGGCAGGCTGGACCGAAATCCTCTCGGATGGAGACACTGACAGGCAGCTTGTGACAGGGCAGGAGGCTGCGGCAGCCGCTCTCTCTGCCTCGCTGGCAGCCTCATCCCTGCTCAGGGACCCGGCTGTGGCAGCTGCCCCTGCATCCCACCGGGATCCAGCCCCTCCACTGCTTCTCCCATTCAACACTGGGCCAGTTTTTTTTCTCCGTATCAAAGGCACTTGGCAGGAAACTCTCCAAGACACTTTCACATTATGTAACGAGCCCACGAAGCCGAGCGGCCGCAAATCATCTTCCAGCCACGTCTATCGAGTGCTCGGGAGAGGGTCGTGCTGAGAAACTCACACACACGAATAGCAAGGGGTTTTCCTTTCGTCGTTTTTATCCTCCTACCTGCGTTTCGAGTTCCCCCGGAGGTGTCCCGCAGACAGGAGTGGCCTGGGATAGAGGATCTATGTTATTTACCGCCCTACAATCTAGTAGCGTCCCGGTCGCCTAGGCAATGACATTGGAGCCGCTGAGAGCTGTGTGAGAAGTGAGGCAAAAGCTTGCGCGCTCCTTCCTGGGATAGGAGGCAGTTGCGAGGGGTGGGGAATGCTCAGCCGAGCGTGCCGGGGAATTAAGCTGGTCACCAGTGCCAGAGTGACTCCAGGGCAGGGACCCCGTGGCAGCCCCCCCGGGAGCCCCTCGCCCGAAGCGGCTGCCGGGGTTTAATCGCCGTCCTTTGCGTTGGAAGGCGCCCTAAAGCTCATTTTTTTCCACGCCGTGCCCGCGGGTGGCGGCGGGCGGAGCGGCGGTCGCGTTTGTCCCGTCTGTCCCTCCGCTATGGGCCAGAACAGCGCCGCGTTTAACCCACCCCAAATACACCGGAGCGCCTGTAACCGGCTTCTGGAAACCCAAATAATCCGCAGCGAAAACCACACTCGGGCGTTTCTCTGATCGCCGGGTTTATCTTCAAACGACGGCGACTGCGGTCCCCAAAGAGGGAGGCGCAGCCGGACCGCGATGCCACCGGGACGGGAGCCGGGATGGTGCCCCCAAAAATGCCGGGGGTAGGACCGGGGGGACCGAGGGAGGGATCCGTGTGTCCCTCCCGGGGAAGGGACGCGGAGGATGCGGAGGATGCTGAGCCCGCGGGGCCGGAGGCTTTTGGGGACACGCGTGCCTGTCCCCATCCTCGGCTCCCTGGAGAGTGTTTCCCAAGGGAATATGTGCCCCGGAGGGGTTACCCGGCTTCCACCCCTTCGCTGATGTGCCTGTGTTTATTTATTTGTTTATTTGTTCATTGATGGGGTCCAGCCAATTCGCATCCTTTCTCTGCGGTATCTCTATTGTAAACGTCAGTTTCTCCGTCCTGCCCGGGAAACCTGGCGGGACATTTCTCCCGTTAATTAGCCGGGAGGGTTGATTAGCTGGAAGGGACGATTAATTAGCCCGGAGGGGTGATTAATTAGCCAGGGCAGTCCCGCGGAAGGGCGCCGCGTAAGGGGGAGTTCCTTGAGGATGGGGAGCTCAGCCGGCCGAGGAGAAGGAGGGGAAGACGAACACATCCCTCGGCTCATCACCCACCTCATTAACATATCAATTGCATATTAATAACCCTCATTAGGCGCCTTCCCGCGCGCCTCCCGCCGCAGGGCGCCCCCTGCCGGGCCCGGGTGGCAGCGCAGCCCCCGCCGTGTGGTGGCCACGCCCCTTCCGGCGGCGGCTCCACAGCGGGGCGGGGACTGCGGGTTCGAATCGCGGCGCCGCCGCTGCCGCCGCCATCATGAACTTCTCGGAGCTGTTCAAGCTCTCGGGGCTCCTGTGCCGCTTCTCTCCCGACGGGAAGTGCCTGGTGAGCACCGGGAGCGGCTGCCGGGGCGCTCGGCCCGTGGCGGGGCGGTTGGCGGGGCGGCCGAGGCGCGGGGCCCTCAGGGCGGGCCGGGCCGGGCCCGGAGAGGCCGCGGGTGTGAGCCCTGTGAGGGGCACGAGTGGCTCCGGGTCAGCAGGGGTCTATGGCAGAGTCCTGGACGAGGCTAAATTAACCGTCATCAATTAAATTGAGTAGTGCTTTAAGTTAATTAGCACCGGGGGGGAGCCAACAGTTTTTACGAGTGGGCGTGGAGGGACAGGACAAGGGGAATGGCTTCGAACTGCCAGAGGGCAGGGATGGGGGGATATGGGGAAGGAATTCCCCTCTGTGAGGGTGGGCAGGCCCTGGCACAGGGTGCCCAGAGAAGCTGTGGCTGCCCCTGGATCCCTGGAAGTGTCCGAGGCCAGGCTGGATGGAGCTCTGAGCAACCTGGGCTGGTGGGAGGCGTCCCTGCCCATGGCAGGGGTGGCACTGGATGGGCTTCAATGTCCCTTCCAACCCAAACTGTTCTAGGATTCGATGAAATAAAATAATAGTTATGCGATAGTAATTTTTGAAGAGTGGAATTACCTAGCCAGCAGTGGCGGAATGAGTGAGGATTCTATTTGTTACTATAAGCCCCTTTCCTCCTGGTTTAGCTGTTCTCGTTGTGGTTTGCAGGGCAGCTTGGTGCACATAGAATAGAATTACAGAGTTGCGTAATAGTTTGGGTTGGAAGGGACCTTAAAGACCACCCAATTCCACTCCATGCCATGGGCAGGGGCACCTTCCACCAGCCCAGGCTGCTCCAAGCCCCATCCAACCTGACCTTGGACACTTCCAGGGATGGGGCAGCCACAGCTTCTGTGGGCACCCTGTGCCAGGGCCTCCCCACCCTCACAGGGAGGAATTTTTCCTTTAAAACATGACTCTGACCCCCTCTGAACTCCACCCCGGATCGCAGCCAGCCCAGCAGGGACAGTCCTGGTGCTCCAGACTGGGATCCTGCCCCTCCTCAGCCCTGTTCCTGTCCCTCTCAGGCCTCGTGTGTGCAGCACCGTTTGGTGGTTCGGGATGTGAGTTCCCTCCAGGTCTGCCAGATCTACACCTGCCTGGACCAGATCCAGTATGTCGAGTGGTCATCGGACTCCCTGTTCATCCTCTGTGCCATGTACAAGCGAGGGATTGTCCAGGTGAGCGCAAAAGCAGGACAGAGTTGGGAATTCAGGTGTGCTAGGAGTGAGAGTGTAACAACCAGCACTAGTCTGAAGGTCTGCTAAAGTACCTGATGCTGTTGATAACGCAGCTTGATGATAACCCAGCATGCCAGGATTTTTAAAACCATGACAAACATCTTAGTTTGAAAAAGAATATTTAGAATAAAAGTATTTAGGAAAAAAAAAAATCAAAGCTGGAGATTCTTACCATTTTCTTACTGAAATAGGAAATAAAGACATGCAGACTTGTTAAACAGACTAAAACTGGTTTTTTAAGTGTTGAATAGTCAGCATATTTGTCACAGAAAAACCAACCCCCCCTTATTTGCCACTTCCATTATCACCCAGAGATGTGGGACTCACTTTTGCAGTGGGATCCAGCGCCAGTCCTTCATGGCCACGGGCGGTCGGGGGCTCCTGAGCTGCCTGGAATGGGGTGCAGGAGCTTGTTCTCAGTTGTAGGGAATTCCCCTGGGCAGAGGTGACAATGAACTGTTGTTTCCTGCACTGTCTGGTTGCCTCCTGCCCCAGGTCTGGTCCCTGGAGCAGCCGGACTGGCACTGTAAGATCGACGAGGGCTCCGCGGGATTGGTGGCTTCATGCTGGAGTCCGGATGGTCGTCACATCCTCAACACCACCGAGTTCCATGTGAGTGTCAAGTCAGGATTGCTCTCCACGGTGTCAGATGTTGCTGTCTGCCCTTTGCCTCCTAAAATAACCCAAAGCTCTTAAAGCTGCAGTGGTGGTGGAGAACACTGGTACAACTCTGTATTCCTGTGTGTAACCCAGGTTAATTCCAGGTTGGATGTTTGTTCCATCAAGATTTTATCCACTTGTTTCTGGTGATGAGATAGAAAATAGACACTTAAATTTGAAAGTAAAGTGATGTGTTTGAGAACACATTCTGATGATTTAATGGCATTCATCAAAGCAGTTTCAGAAATCCAATATGTTGTTTGCAGGTCGAGGAAAGTTCAGGATTTCTAGCAAAAATACCAAAAACCCAAACCATAAATGTTTCAGAGTGATATGGAATTAAAAAATATGGGCTTAGGTTTACTGACCTGTGAGATGAGAATTAGATCCAGATCTTGGAAGTACTTTCCCAGTTGTTTGATTTAATACACAGGTGTCAGACTGCTGATGGAACCACTTGTAAAATTTAAAACACCTCTAAGTGCTTATTAAGAACGTATTGGGGAATGCACACTATGGTAGAATCTAAGTGGGAAGGCTTGTGGGTTCTGACTGCTCCACCTTTGGCTTAGAGCTGATGATTCCTGTTATTCAGTACAATGATGAAGGGTCAGAGAAGAGCCAAGAACTACATGTGAGACACTTTCTCTTTGTGCTCACTTTTTTCAAAACTGTGTCTAGGTTTTAGGTGACAGGTTCTTGTGCCATGCCCCTGGCTATCACTGGATTCACACGCTGCAGTGCAAGATTTCTTCCTCTTTTTGGGCAAACCTCAATGTCAGTGGGATATAGACAGGGACTCTGGTGTGTGTGTGTGCAGACCCACTCCCCCACCCCTTCAGATAGTGGGGTATGAGGAGTGATGAGTTTAGGCCTTGGCTTTCCCAGGTGTGAATCACTCTGATGGCAGTTAAAATTGAAAAATGAGTCCAGAATTCCAGCCTGGAGGCAGTGCAGCCATCCCTGCTGGCCAGGAAGCAGTGGAGGAATCAGGACCCCACTGCAGGCTGGTGCTGTGTGCTCCCAGTGAGTATCTTGTGGCACGTGTGTGTGTGGGGGTGGCCCAGCAAGGATTTATTGCCTCCTAGCAGAACTTGGTTTGACCTTAGAGGATTTCATTAAGCCTTTGCCAAGTTGGCATCTGTGTTGGGGTAAGTTTCCTCTCCAGCTGTAAACAAGTTGCTAAATTAGCTGTTGTCAGACAGCTGCCTGGGCCGGGCTGCGCTCCGAGCTGTGTTTACTCCCTCTGCTAAATCCACAGTCTGGGGGACAGACGTGGGCAGTGCTGGGGGCAAACTGTGAGGATATTTAATATCAGTGTGTTAGCAATCCAGGAATTGCCTGGGGGATTTGGGGGTTCCCCATCAGCCAGCTCAGCTCCGCTTTGCTTGCCTGACACTTTCAAGCAGCACTACACTCATGCTTGTAATGCTTCAGGTCAATGTGTGAGCTCTGCTGAGAGCTCGTAAGTTACTTTCTTATTCCCTGAAATTTTTTCAAAGGGTATGGTTGTGCTAATCAATTTCTAGCAATCTGTACTTACCAGTGCCTCAGAAAAATCCTCACAGAATCCCAGAATAGTTGGGGTTGGGAAGGGCCCTTTGGAAATCATCCAGTCCAACCCCCTGCCAAGGCAGGGTCACCTGGAGCAGGTTTCACAGGAATGTGTCCAGGTGGGTTTAGAAGGGCTCCAGAGAGGAAGACTCTGTGCCTTCCTGGGGCAGCCTATTCAAATGCTCCATGGAAAGGAGTTCTTCCTCATGTTGAGGTGGAACTTGCTGTGGATTAGTTTATGGCTATCGCTCCTTGTCCTGTCACTGAGCACCAGTGAACAGAGTCTGGCACAGTCCTCTGTCACCCACTTTTGGGATTCAACTAACTTGCAGTCAGGGTCTTTTTGTGGTCAGTGTTCCTCTCCTAAGATCCACTCTGGGAGTTAGTCCTGTATTATCAATGTGTCCTGGACCAGGTGTATTCCCTTTTATAGTGACACTGTTCCACTGGAGTTTATAGGGATAGGTAAAGCTTAAAGAGCTGCAGGTGAAAGATCTGGAGAAAGCAAATGGATTCTCTTCGCATCCCTGGAAGTGTTTAAGACCAGATTGGACAGGACTTGGAGCAACCTGGCCAAGCAGAAGGTGGCCCTGCCTGTGGCAGGGTGTGGAATGAGATGAACTTTAAGCTCCCTTCCAGTCTAAACCATTCCAGGATTCTGTGCTTCCTCATGACCCTTCTGTTTTGGGATGAATGGTGTGAAGATGTTCTGGAGTGTTTCTCTGAAGAGCTGTGCTTATAAATGACATACATGGTACTTTGTCTCCTTCCATGTTAGGTCCTTAAGCAGTAAGGAGCTTCTTTGGAACTCCAGCAGCAGGGAAAAGTGTGTGTTTCTGTGTGTATCTGAGCTAATCCTTAGTAACTGTGAGTGGCTGCGTTGGCTGAAAAATGCTTTCTGGCGAGGAATGTGCTCTGAATAATCTTCTGAAATCCGGTGCTGACAGACACTGCTATGTAAGGGGCTGAGTGACCCAGTCAAGTCTGGGACAAGAGTTGACAGTCATTTGAGCTGTAGGTTGTTTAAAAGTGTGTTTTTGTCTGCTGAAAATCACCAGTCCTACACCTGCCTGGAGCTGTCAACATCGGGCCATAGTCCTGGGCCCGGTGCTGGACACTGTTTATCACGTTACCATCTAAATACTTCTTATTTCTCAGCTGTTTTTAGGCTATTTTAAAAATGCTTCTGCTTTTGGTTTGTTTTTCCACTGCAAAACAACAGCTGAAAACTTCTCAGACACCCGTTATTGTGAGGATTTGAGTTTGACAACTCCACTCAGTTGAGTCATCTATGCTGGACAGAAAGTATCCCCCAAAATGAGCAGTGGAGAAAGACTTGATGCAGAGTTAATTGACCACAGTCTGTTTTCCTGCTTCAAAGACAATTGTCCTTTCCCCCGAATTCCCTGGGAAAGGCAACAAGCAGCAATGCAAATTTACTGTCATTTTTGAAACATTTGGTTTCTTTTCTCACCCTCTGTGTTCAATGTTTCTGTCTCCTAATCCTTTCTGTGAGCTGTGACATGATCTTTCTAATCTTCATCTTATTTATGTTGGCAACTTGAGTGAGATTGTGGAATAATGTTCCAGGTGGGAGTATGAAGGTTTTCCCTTTCTGTCACAATTTAATTGCAAGCATACTGTTAATCCAGGTAAGGGGGTGTGAAATCCATGCATTAAGGACATGATGTGAGTTTTTCAGTTTGTAGGAATGTCTGAGTGGGCACAAATGGAACAACAGAAAATGATCCTGATGTCAGGAATCAAAATGGTTTGGTTTTGCATGTTCCTAACACTGGGCCAAGCCATCAGGTTTTGTAAGTTGGGTGAGAGGTTACAATGGAGATAGGGCAGAGTGGATCCATGGCCTCTGATTTGTAGGTACTTGCTTCCCTTTGAGCCTGCAGCCCTGCAAGAGAGATAGAGAATAAAGCTGAACAGGCAACAAGCAACAGGACAAGAGGAAATGGCCTGAAGTTGTGCCAGGGAGGTTCAAGTTGGACATCAGCAGGCATTTCTTCACATAAAGGGTTGTGAGGCATGGGAAGGGATTGCCCAGGGAGGTTTGGAGTCCCCATCCCTGTTCGTGTCCAAGGAATGACTGGATGAGGCACTCAGTGCTCTGGGCTGGGTGACAAGGTGGGCATCAGTCACAGGTTGGACTCTATGGTCTTAGAGGTGTTTTCCAACCTAAATGATTCTGTGGCTCCATGATTCAGCCGAGATGGATGCAGAAAGACTTCAAGGTGAAGGTGTATTTGCTGTTTCTCTGTGGTGGAGCCTTGGGCAGTGGAGAAGTGACAGTGGGAGCTCAGCATGGGATGTGTTGTCTCATCTCCAGAGATTTCCTTCTTCCCATGCACTTGAGTTCCACATGGGCAGCAAGATTTTGCCTCCTGAGACCTGGAGCTGCTGATGTGGTCCAGGATGGCCAGAGGAGCTGGTTGTGAGGCCAAGGAGCTGCACAAGTGTAAACTCAGATGCCTTTGTCAGGAAAAATGATGATCCAGCCCTCAGCATCTGAAGCCTGCAGCTGCTAAGCTTGTATTAAGTGGCTGGAGAATGTGTGCTGTGTGTGCTGCGTGTTTTGCTCAGGGGAGGCAGAGCAGCCAGTGCATTTAGGGCTGCAATTAATAGTCTCCACCAGCATTTCAGTGCTCCAGTTGCTGCAGGAGAATGTGTGGAGGCATCGTGTTGGTATTTTTAAAGTAAATCTTGCCTGAGAAGCAGACTGACAACCCTGGGTATGTATGGCCGGAAGTGAGGGGGTGCAAGGATAAAAGTTTATTAATGTTGTTCGTCTCCTGGATTCCTCCAGGACCTGCTAAACTTGTAGGAGGGGATTCTGTCCCTCTGCCCTGCTCATGTGAGAGCCCCCCTGCGGAACTGCCTCCAGCTCTGAGTTCCCAGCACAGGAAGGACATGGAGCTGTTGGAGTGAGTTCAGAGGAGGCACCAGGATAGAGGGATAGAACAGCTCTGCTGTGAGGAAAGGCTGAGAGGATTGGAATTGTTCAGTCTGGAGAACAGAAGGCTCCAAGGTGACCTAACTGCAGCCTGCCAGCACCTGAAGAGAGCCCACAGGAAAGATGGAGAGAGACTATTTATAAGGACCTGGAGTGACAGGACAAGGAAGAATAGCTTCAAACTGACAGAGTAGGTTTGGATTGGGTATTAGGAAAAAAAATTGGTTTTTTGCTTCACTGTAGAAAGCTCTACCTGCAGCTTACCTTGGTGCAGTATAATGTAGGAAAACACAAGGAAGGAACTGTCCCTGGAAACATTCTTCACTCCAGCTCCAAATGCAAAGGTTCATGTGCCATCCTGACGAGTGCCCTGCCTGTGTGTCTGGGGCTGCTGTTGCTAAGGGAGAGGGTGTATTTGTTTTTAATTGAATAATGTGCAGATGGCAAGGCTGAGCCTCGGGTGCAGCTGTGACCTTGGGGAGCTGTGGGGAGGCTGGGTCTGCAGCTGCCTGCCCTCTGCAATGCAAGTTGCTGTGGAGGCACAAGTCTCCAGAAATCCCCCAAACACCAACATCATGCCTTGCTTTGCTTGGCAGGTTTTGGGTATTTTCTAGTATTTCAGTAATTCTGTAACATTGCCTCCCTGGGTGTGGTTGAGGAGGGAAGAGTAAAATGCAAGTCAGCTGTCAAAGCTGAGGGTGTCTATTGAAAAATACAGCTCATTTGTGCACTTGGTAGCATTTTCCCAAGGGACACAGTGTTCTGAAGTGGCAATAACTTCTCATCCATTCATAAAGGCAAGAAACTCCCTATCTCTTATCCAGAATCTGTCATGAAACTGTTTTTCCAACTGCAGAGTGACTCTGCATGATTGGGAAGACACACTTCTGCTAATGTCAGTGACTTCAGTGTTCGTGAAGAGCTTTTCTTCATGTTGGTATTGTGAGTTTTGTACACCCTTCTAGAGTGTTCAGTGTGCTGCAATGTAAATTTGGGGTAAATACCCTGCTAATTGCAGGGAGCTGGGACAGAATTCCTCACATATATTGAGCCATACGGAATAGCTGCAGAATTTAATTAACCACAAAAGGTTCATTGATCTACTTTGTGTTGCTGAATTAGGTTGATGTTTTTCTATTTGCTTAATTCTTTGTTTATCTGTAAAAATAACCCAAACCACTCCCTGTCTCTCTGCCAGCTGCGGATAACGGTGTGGTCCTTGTGCACCAAGTCTGTGTCCTACATCAAGTACCCCAAAGCATGTCACCAGGGTGAGTGCCACACATCGACCTGGGAATGGTCTTGTAATGTGGTAGAAAGGAAAAACGAATTTAGTGTGATGACAAAACCCATGTTTGGGAACAGGCTCTGTCCCTGTCCCTGCTGAGGGCTCAGCTCGCCCTTGGGGCTGTCTCAAAGAGCTGTACCTGTGCCACCTGCAGCCAGGTGTGCCCTGGAGTGTTACGGTCTCTGGGAGTGAAGGATTCCAGCTGATCCATGTGCCTGGTCTACACATGTGCATCTTTATATTTGCCTCTGAAGGGTCCTTAAAGACATTAAATTATGTTGGATGCGCTGGTGGTGAAAAACGTTAATCCAAAGTAGCTTTTGTCATCTTTTGCACATGGAAAGGTTGGAAAGGGAAGCTCATGCCCAGGCTGTCAGGCCACATGGCTGTGGTGAACAGTTTCCTGCCTGAGGGTTGTATCCCACAGATGACAAAGACAATTATGTACTCCAAGTAAAATCTGAGTGGATGGGGAGCCATGCTCGAGAGTTGTTGGAGGACCGATGGTTGCATAACTGATCCATTTAGCCAGGCTAATTGAAGTGGTTGTTTGAAATCTGTGGGGTTTATATAACAACTGGCAGTGATCAGATGTGTCTTGAAGCTCTGCATCCTGAGAAAATGTACATTCCAAGCTCAAAAATTGCTGACACAAGTGAATCAGTAACACTGTGCTTTGCCTTGATTAATGTGACCTTCTGTGAAGAGATTCTTTCTCTTCTTTTATTTCTGTTTTGAATTGGGAGTAACTGTTCCTTGCTGAGGACTCATCAGCTATTCTGCCTTGTTGTCTCTCTTCTATTTAACACAGTTTTAATTAACTCTGTCCTGTGGCAGGGGTGGCTTTCACCAAGGACGGGCGTTACATGGCTGTGGCAGAACGACGCGACTGCAAGGACTTCATCAGCATCTTTGTGTGCAGCAACTGGCAGCTCCTCAGGGTAAGTAATAGAGTAGCAAGGGCTTGATACTGGAATGTGTGATATAAACTGTTCACCCATGAGATCAGTCGATGAGGGATGATACTTGTGTAGGGAACTGGGTGGATCTGAGCAATGAAACCCATTTAGAACTTGCCTGTATGTTGTGTCACCTCTGGCTCAGGAATTCTGAGGATCACTCGAAGCTGATAGCAAAATTTGGGAAGTATCACTAAGTGCTTGTCATGTTCCTGAGCTCTTCTCTAATAGTCTTTGTTGTGGAAGATGTGGCTGCCCCATCCCTGGAAGTGTTCAAGGCCACATGGATGGGGCTTGGAGCAACCTGGTCTGGTGGAAGGTGTCCTTGCCTATGGCAGAGGGTGGAATGAGATGAGCTTTAAGTTCCCATCCAGCTCAAACCATTCTGTGATTCTGTGATCCTGTACCAGACTTTGAGACAAGGAATTAAGCTACCTGAATTTCTTGAGTGTTTCAGTGTAACTAAGTTCATTTTCTTATGAAATGCTGTTCATTTGAAGGTATAGGAACTTTTGGCTTTTCTGTAAAGGGAAGTAAATATTACAAAAGGAAATATTTGTTTTCACTCTGGCATGCAAAAGGCTCTTTTGCATTTGTGGTAGCCCTTGAAAGAATAAAACTGAGCATTCTATCATCTCGGATGAAACAGGATTCATTGACATAATATTTCAAATGGGTTTTTTGGGTTTTTTTTTTGGGGGGCAGCATTTTGACACTGAAACACAAGATCTGTTTGGGATCGAGTGGGCTCCTAATGGCTGTGTACTGGCAGCGTGGGACTCATGCCTGGAGGTAGGAGGAAAAGCAGATCATTTTCTTTCAGTTCAAGCTGGTCTTTAGCCATCCATGTATAAAGCAGTAACTAAGGTAACTAGTGTTTAAAATGTTTCTTCTAAACATAAAATGGTTTGAGTTAAGCTTTTTTTTTAATATTATACTTTTACTGGGGATGGATGTCCTTGCCAAGTGGATGTCACTGTTCTGTAAATCTTCAATGACTGCATGTTCTTTCTAATTTATCTTGCAAAAAAAATTTGATTGTAAACATTGCAGAAGATGCTGTTGAGATAAGGAGATAATAATGGGAGAATTCTCTGTAAGAGTCTTCTATAGCTTTACTGATATTGCATTGCATAGTGATTTCACAGTCACAAAAGTACTCATCCAGAAAGTAAGCAATGAAGCCTAGAGCCTCAACTCATAGATAAGAGACCATGACCCCTGTATTTAACTTGATGAATTTTAAACAGAGAGAGTCTGGGAGGAATGATTTGCCTGCCTGTGGTTTGTAACACTCTTGCTGGTATTCAGAACTACTCTGTGTGTGTTTCAGTACAAGGTCTTGCTGTACTCCCTGGATGGCAGACTGCTCTCCTCCTACCGCGCTTACGAGTGGCCACTGGGCATCAAGTCAGTTGCCTGGAGCCCCAGCAGCCAGTTCCTGGCAATTGGCAGCTTTGATGAGAAGGTGAGAAATAGGTTTGTTTTCTGTCTCTTTTATCTAAATCATGTGTAGAACCTTGTCCTGACAGTCTGCTCTTGAAATGCTTCCTGAACCAGGTGCGTATCTTGAACCATATCACGTGGAAGAAGATCACAGAGTTTGAGCATCCAGCAACCGTTGCCAGCAAAAAGACTGTAAGTATGGATCCAGAATCCATGGAGTTGTTAGTGGAGCATTGTATCTGAAAGATGCTGATAAATCCATTTCATTTTGGAGACCTTGATTTTTCCCCTCCTAATGCCTAAATAGGGCTTGGGAAATTGCATGAAAACTTGGGAATATAAGAAAAATGGGGGAATCCTTTCAAATTTGATGGGATATGTATCTATGATCATCTCCTTAGCATTAAAAGATTCTCATATGCCAGTGTATTTGGTGTAGTTGGTGGCTGCATTACAGATTGGGGAGTGCAGCCCATGGGAAATTGAAGAGGAGAGATTTGTCTCGGCTTTATATGACTGACTTTAAACAGCACTGGAACTGGATTGTGATAACAGTCACATCCTGTGTGGACAGGCTCATCCAGCTCACCTAAAGAGCATTCCCTGGAACATCTGTCAGCACTGATTTTATCCTTCATACCTGTACCTGCAAGGCCCAACAGATTCCAGGTCTCTGGCAGCAGGCACAGAGCTTTAGTCTTGTTCCAAAAATCCCAGGCTGATCTCATCCATGGAGGTAACAAGAACAGTGTGTAGTTGTTTGCCATTGTAGGAAGGGCTGCACAGATCTCCTGGAAGAGTTTATGTGTGGACTGTAACTGCAGTAAGCACACAACTCCAGTGATGTCTCAACCAGAAGCAATGCAGAAGCTGTTAAAGCACCTCAGCTAAGCTTCTCATGGCTGAAAAATGCCTTTACTTCCAGTTAGGTGTAAAATATGTCATGGAGAACAAATGGAAATAGCTCTGTTAATCTCTGCTACACAGACAGGAATTGCAGTTGGTGCTCTTTATCCTGATGCTTGTGTTTGGGAATATGTTGTAGGCACGCTGAAATGTTGTTGCTATTTCCTTCTGCAATGCTGCACTTTGTTTGCATTTATTTATGATAGAAGCAGATTAAAGATTCTTGGTTGCAAAAATGAAATCCATGTTCCCACTCTAACGAGGATGGTTTATTTTCCTGTCAGGAGTAATGAATGAGGTGTACTATGGCATATTCATTCTTTGTAGACGTCAAGGTTTGTGTATTTGTCACAGGAGTGTTTTTGCTGGTCATGGTTCCAAACATCCTGTGATTCTCTGGGTATGCTGGATTCCATGTCTGCCTACCAAAACCCTTTCCTCTGATGAACCAGGGGATGCTGAGATATAATAAATGTGCAAATGAGTCAGTGGGATGTGGGTATTTGGTAATAGCCCATGATCAAACTTTCTGTGGCCCTTCTGTATAACTCTCACTTGTTTCTTTGTAGATTGTGTATAAAGAAGTGGAGAAATCCCCATCAGTTGAAACAGAGAGACTTTCTTTCCCTCCAACAAGAGAGTTGGCTAGTTCTCTCTTCAGCACACAGAGTAAATGTAAGCCAAAGTTTACTCAAATGAGACACTTGAGTTTGCTATGGGAAGTCTTTCTATAAATGAATGATATAGGTGAACTCTGCCCCTTGGATGGTGGAACAGATCCTCTGGATGTTCTCAAGAGCAGTAAAAACCGGTCTCATTGTTTGAGGCCCTGTAAATCACCTTTGTTTTGCACTAATGTTTGGAATGTTAGTTTAAAGGTAGTGAAAAATTTGATCCCTCCTTATCTCCCTAATTTTATCCCACACGTGCCTGGTTTTCCAGCCTTTCCTTTTTTGTAGGAGGGCAGGAAGTAACAGGCTGGTTATATGGAGATGCAGTATCTTAAAACAATTGAAGTTTTAGTTGGAATATCTCGGAGAAGAGTAAAATGTGGTCCTATCGCTTCAGAGATGAGGGGTTTTAACAGTTGGGATTTAAATGCATTGTCTATTCAGGCTCATTAAGTGAAGTGGTTTTATTTCCCATTCCAGATGAGATTTCTCAGGTGCCAGTTTCTTTACAGTATATCAAACCAGTTGCTGACAGGGCAAATCCCAAAGTGGGAGTTGGGATGTTGGCGTTCAGTGCAGATAATTGTTTCCTGGCAACCAAAAATGGTAAGTTCCGACTGCCCTGCCTTAAAGAGAAACCTGCTCATGGAATGTGGGGTGTTTCCTTATAGCACTTGTTACTCTGTAAAATCAGCTCTGCTGAGACATGTAACTACAGAGGAAACCCAACCTCTTGTTCTAATGTATATCAAGTGGTGTGAGCTGCCAGAACGGCTGATCAGAGCATGAACTCAGCTTTGGCTCCGTGTTTGATGAAAATAGTCAGTTTTTTTGTTTCTTCAAGTTTGTGTGAGCATGCTATATTGAAAATGGAACACACAAATCTTCTCCCTCCATTTACAGCCTGAGTCTTTTGGAAGGCAGAACTCTGCACAGCCTGTAGCAGGAGGGATTATAACTGCCTCAAAGAGTGAAAGTCTGGAATTAATGTTCCATCTTTCCCTTTTCTGGTCCTGAGGAGCTGTGCGTGTCTGGATGCCAAAGCTGTGGTTCAGGTGCATAACCCATTAGACAAACGTGATAAAAGCTAGGGAAGAACTAGGAGATACATTAAGTCGCTTCTTTTACCATTTTTGCAATATTTGCCAGCCAATACTGAAGGCTTTGCTTGGCAAAACTCTAGTGGTGGTACTCTGGGATGTACCTAAAGGTTTGTGTTGTGTTAATTTATGTTTGTGTCCATTAATGCCCATTAAAAAAAAAACCCAGTGTGACCCTTTTATCCTTCAGGTATTATACGATTGCCACTTCCCTTACAGATAACATTCCTAACGCTGTCTGGATCTGGGACATCCAGAGGCTGAAGCTGTTGGTGGTGCTGGAGCAGCTGTGCACGGTCCAGTGTTTCCAGTGGGACCCCCGGCAGCCCCGCCTTGCCCTGTGCACTGGGAACAGCCGAGTGTACCTGTGGTCCCCTGCTGGCTGCATGGCCGTGCAGGTGCCTGGGGAAGGTGAGGCCCTGCAGGAGCTGCCATCAGCTGCTTAAGGACAAAATGTTTTCCCCCTTATTAATCAGTCCAAATATTATCATGGAAATGGCTCAGGTGTGTTCTTGGAGCTCCTTAAAACCAGGTATTTTTATCCTCAAAAAAAGAGGAGTTCGTAACGAGAGAACAAATGTCAAATGTATCAAGGACAGAGCATGGGGCTGACAGGGATTTGTGGCACTAATTCCAGCTGCCTTTTCCTCCAGCAAGAGGATGGGCTGCCAGCTCCTTGCTGACACACTGATCTCTTCCTGCAGGTGATTTCCAGATCGTGTCTCTCTCCTGGCATTCCAGCGGGGACTCCATGGTGCTCCTGAGTAAGGACAACTTGTGTGTGTGTTACTTAGAAAAAGAAGTAATAAAATAAAAAAAAAATAATTAAGATGCATTGAAAGTGCCCCCAAGTCTGAGGAAGAAGGAGGAAAAGGGTTAAAATATGTTGCCCAATCTGAAGTGTTTGTATTTATAAGTTATTTATTTGAAGGAGCTCCAAGCTCAGTGTGTGCAATACTGTGACTGCACTTGAGTGATGTGGCAACTGAAATGTAGGGAGTGAGTCTGGATTGCAGGAAAACCTGAGTGTTGATGGAGTTGAACACTTCTTTGTCAACTCTGAACCCTCATTTTCTAAGACTGTAGCTCTGTGTGTATATAATGTATAGCTATTATTTAAATTTTCTAATTTCCAATAAATATTTTGATAGTTACAAATTATAAACCTGCACCTCTGCACTCTAAAGTCTGTTTCAGTTTCATCGGTGATGTGATTACATAGTGACTTAGCCCAGCACGAGGAAACTGTTATTAGTATGCAATATGCTGGGTGACGGTAACTGTGCCTGGGCCACTGTGGATTTATTACACGGAATCTTTACAAGAGGGAGCACAACTGACACTTCAGGATGTTGAATTGCAGGTAACTGAAAGGGGAGTTTTTGTCCCAGCTCTCTGGTGCCACCTGGGAGTGGGTGGTTTGTCTGGGAAGGAGCTCCCTGTTAGCTGGAGTACCCAGCCACTGTGTCCTTCCAAGGTGGGAGCCTTTTGTTTAGGAATTTATTGGGTGTTTTTTCTTGTGCTACTTAAATTTTGCAGCCTCAGTCCCCAGAAAATGAAGAACAAAGATCAAGTTGAAATTTAACTTTTTACTGCAAGGTTAATGAAAATTGAACAGATAACTTAGAAAATGCACAGAGAGGGTCAATGCAGCTTATGCATTCCATCGGGACTCCAGCTTTACGTGAGTTTCACAAACACACACCTTTGTTAAGGCCAAAAGAACATCACTGCAGCACAGTGTTTATCCAGCAGTTAAAGGCTCTGATAAAAGGGTATGGAGAGAAGGCCATGCACAAAGAAAAAGCTTGTTAGAATCACCTCTTCAGCAATGTCTTCTCAGTATCTCTTGTGCTGCTTCTCAATTTCATCCCTGGACATGAGGTTCAGGGCAGGAATGTATAAAGCAAGGCTGACACACAGTGCTGAAAGTTTTTTCTCTGTCTCCATTAAACAGTCCTGGCCCAAACTAGACTAGAGTTCAGAAAAACGACTAAGAATATCAGTCTAACCAAAATAGAATTCCTTTTCAGTTTTACAAAGAACAGCTTTGAAGGCAAATATGTTGGTGAGGCTTTTGGCAATGTTCTCTCAAAACAGTCTTTATTCTATGGCTGCAGCAAGGAAACAGAGGAAGTTCCAGTGGGTTCTTAGAGGGATTTTTACAAAAAGCATATTCAGAGTTCAGAGACTGCTGCTGAGCAGGTGGAACAGTGTAGCTTTAGCAAAAGCCAGCAAATATTGTTAAAGACTGACTGACAGCTTTCAAAATTCCTAACAGGCATTAATGAGAGCGCCGAGATCATGGAGATTGAAACAGTAATTCCTCTTTAGGCAACACTAATCAGTCTCAAGCACGTGAGAGGATTTGACACCATACACAGGGATACAGCAGTAATGTGGCACAAAGGTTCTGTTGTACAGTGGGTACTTGGGCGGGGTCTCAGCAACTTCCAAGGGCACTTCATGAACAGAGAAGAACAGGCCTTCAAGGACATAGAACATGCCACTGCTCACCACACAAGGACCAGAGAGGGCTGTAAATCAAGTACAAAATACAGGACTGGCACCACCCTGTGTCTGCTTCAAGTCCACCCTGTGCATTCCCCCAACCACCTCCTGTCCTATAACCACCCCCTTTCCTTCCCCAAACTTCTTTGCTCTGCTCAGGGTGTGCTCTGCCCTCCGTGTGCTCTCCCCAGGGGACCAACAGCAAGTCACTTGCCCTTGAACAGATGACATGCAAGGGGGTTTAAAATCCAATTTTGCCTCTTGTCATGGAGTAGCCCAGTTTGGCCTCGTTGTTGATGAAGGACATCAGTCCCACGTAGGTCTCAATGAGGATGGGCCGCTCCAGCACCAGGACACCGTTGGCACTTCCTGGCACTGGGCCCTCCTTGTGGGCTTTCTTCACAGCCTGGATCAGCTGGGTTTGAAAGTTTTCCAGCTGAAAGAAAAAAAATCGCCTTGTTTTTTCCATTGTTTTACAAACTGTTAGGGAAACAGCTGCTGATGTGGAATGGTGAAGGATTAACACTAAAGCTGTAGTTGTCAGGAATCTCATGTACTGTGATAAATGGCACGTTCTGATATTTAACCTCAGTGGTTCAGTTAATTTCACACAGGACACTGCTGACATGTGACTTACATCTTTTACCCATCCCGCCTATGTTTATCAGTGACCAGGTATTTATTTCTGCCCTGATCACTGATGTGTTGCACTTAAAAGTGTTCTGGTTTTAAGGAAACATGCCGAGGGAATTGCCTATTGCAAGAAGAACCAAGAACCGCCTCAGTAAAGGTTTTCAGTGAGCAATTAAACCAGCTGTTAATTAGCTGGCAGGGCTAGATGAAAAATCCATCAGCCTGTCAGGTAAGTAAGAGGAATAGCCCAAGATCTGTTTGCTTTTTGGTTTTAGAGGACTCTGCACTTTGGCAAGTTTCAACTTCCTTTGTGTTTCAGCCAGTTATGGGTGGTTGGAGAAAACAGGCAGTTGGGCTGCCCTGCAAGTCAAAATTTGGAGACTGGGGAGATGAAGCTCACAGCTCTAAATTCCATCTCTGATGTGACTGCTGTTCGATTTCCTGCTGTGTTGCTTCAAAATAATCCAAGTTGTACCCCACCTAGGAGCTCCATGAGCAGAAGGGGCCTGTTCCTTACCCGGCACAGGGATGAGACCTTCTCATCAGCATCTGCCATGGGGTGCTCAGTGAAGGTGATGTAGGGGATGTTGGTGGACCACGGGTTCCACCTGTTGATGAAGGAGGCACGGCTTTGCTTGTCCCATTGAATGCGGATACCAACACCTTCCCGCCTGGTAGTGGAGACAAGAATTAACAGGGTAAGGCTTTCCAGTCGTTGAGGGACTTGTGACTAGAATGTTCTGCCTGAAAAAGACATACTTGCAAGTGGGGAGCTGAAATGCAAGTGATAGTAAATATTTTCTACGGGCAAGAATTCAGCCCCTGAAACATGGGAAGGAACCTTCTTATGAGCTGAAAGCAAGAAGGTGAAACTCCTTTTTCACCTGGGACATGGTACCTGACCTGCACAGCCTGTGACAATCCACGTGTATGAGAAACCTGACACTTAACACTATGGTGGTACTGCTGCTATTTACTGCATTGCATAATGGTGATGAACTTGGGCTCCCAAATCTACTCATCTTATCTTGAGAGTCCTTGAGCAACTTGCTGTTAGTGCAACTACTGACCATGCCAGCAAAGCAGCAGCTACCCTGAGGTCTTCTACTGAAGCTTCAGGAATTGTTTGCAGAGTTAAACAAGCAAATGGAAGAATTCTCAGACTTTTCCAGTGGTCAGCAACAGGCTCAGCTCAAACTGTTCACCATAACCGTGTAAGACTTAGAGTGATGGTCCAGCTTACTTGTTCAGAGACTTGGGTGGAAACTCAAACTCCCCCACGGAGATGGTGTCTACGGCACTGAGGGCAATCCTTGTCACGTGCTGGCACTGCAGGCTGATGAAGTTGTACTTGCAGACCAGGAGGGACCAGTCAGTGATGAGGACAAGACGCTCCTTCTCATTGTTCCAGTGATCGATTCTGATAAGAGAATGTGACTGAGCTTTACTGCTTTTGAATCCTGGCTAAAAACACTCAACATCTTGGCAGGCAGAAGAACTGCTGAGGAGAAAAAATCCACAGTCTCAGTGATGTTCTATGTTCTGTTACACTCTTTGCTCCGAAGCAGCAGGGCCAGTGCAGGGCTGATGGCCTGTGCCTCGGTGCACACACGTGGCTTGGGGTGACTTTATTAAAGCTAATTCAATGCTTTGCTGGAGGAGCAAGTTCTGTATGGGCCTGGATTTTATAAGTGGTCAGTGCAGGAGCTTTGACCTCAATCTGCCGGAGGGAGGACTGGTTTATACAGAGCTACTGATGGCGCAGCCAGCCTGGGCCACTTTGGAGCTTTGCCTGTGTTCTAGATGCGTTGATACTCACAAGGAATATTACAAATATTACAAAAATGAACAAATTTAAAAAAAAAAAAAAAGGGAATATTACAAATACAGGACCACCCGCGAGGGCCGCGGGGCCGAGGCTGCCCTGGAGCTTTTCCCCCCGTGCCCCTCGCCCATCTCCCCCCGCCGCGGGACTCACTCTGTGAGCAGCCACACGCTCTGCACCTCCCCATCCTCGGCGGGCAGCACCACCACGCGGATCTCGCTCACCGCCTGCTCGATGGTGCCGGGCTGCGGGGGCAGAAGGCACACAGGTCAGGGCTGCGGGCCGGGGATGTGCGGGCGCCCCGTCCCGCCCCGCTGCTCCCCATCCGGAGGCACTGCAGCCCCGCACGGGCGCCCGGCAACGCGGGCGGGGCGCGGGTGGTACCCGGGTATTGCCCGCCGGGCGGGATGCGGGATGCGGGTCACGCACGGCAACACGGGCGAGGCGCGGGTGGTA
>VWZG01005397.1:481635-547898 GCA_013396735.1 Grallaria varia | reverse complement strand
GCGGCCGGCGCGGCCCGCCGTGCGGACACTCAGCGGCCGCAGCGTCTGCCGGGGCGGCGGGGCCGGCGGCTCGAAGGGCGGCCCGGCAGCCCCCGGTACCAGCGTGGCAGCCCCGGGGCTACCGGGGCTACCGGGGCCGCCGGCCGGGCCGCCCTCCTCCGCGTCCCGCAGCTGCAGCATCGCGGCGGGGACCGGCGGGGGCGCGGGGGTTTTCGGGNTGCCCGCCGGGCGGGATGCGGGATGGGGGTCACGCACGGCAACGCGGGCGAGGCGCGGGTGGTACCCGGGTATTGCCCGCCGGGCGGGATGCGGGATGCGGGTCACGCACGGCAACGCGGGCGAGGCACGGGTGGTAGCCGGGTAGTGCCCGCCGGGCGGGATGCGGGACGCGGGTCACGCACGGCAACGCGGGCGAGGCGCGGGTGGTACCCGGGTATTGCCCGCCGGGCGGGATGCGGGATGGGGGTCACGCACGGCAACGCGGGCGAGGCGCGGGTGGTACCCGGGTATTGCCCGCCGGGCGGGATGCGGGATGCGGGTCACGCACGGCAACACGGGCGAGGCGCGGGTGGTAGCCGGGTAGCGCCCGCCGGGCGGGATGCGGGTCATGCACGGCAGCGCTTCCCGCTCCGCGCTGCGGGGTAACGGGCGCGTCAACATCACGCACCGCGGCGATGTAAAGTGGTGAGTGCTGTCACTGCTGCTCGCCCGGAGCTGTATTAGGTCCCAGGCATCGGGGCTGCACCAGGTGCTGTCACATCACACACCTGGGGCTGTACTGGGCACCGTCACCATCACACACCTGGCACTGTACCGGGCACCATCACACAACTGGGACTGTACTGGGTATGGTCACCATCAGACACCTGGGACTGTACCAGGCACTGTCACCATCACACACCCGGGGCTGTACTGGGTACAGTCACCATCACAACACCTGGGACTGTACCGGATACAGTCACCATCAGACACCTGGGACTGTACCAGGCACTGTCACCATCACATACCAGGGGCTGTACTGAGTACCATCACCATCATACACGGTGGGTGTACGAGGTGGTGGGTGCTGTCACTGTCCCTTGCCCAGAGCTCTGTTAGGTACAGGCACATCTGGGGCCATACGAGGTACCAGGTGCCACTCCTGTTGCACACCCAGCAGTGTATGAGGCCTGTCTTGGCTCTGCTGCGGATTTTTGGGGCTGGGGAAGGCAAAGCACATGCACACGCCACAGAGAGTACAGTGGGAAGCTCTGGGCTTAACCAAAATGATCCTCTGCTCTGCCTAGGTGGTCTGGAGAAGGAGACTGATGTACCCACAAAGCAACGGGATTTGTGGACCTATAGCAGCAGGTCAGAGCTCCTGTGAAGCAAATCTGGGTCAGATGTACAAGATCCTTAAATACCATCAGATCAGAGCCTGGGAAGGTACTGGAGCAGTGTGGGACTGGGGACAGGCCTGTGATTTGAAAGCCCTGATGCCCATGTTGCATCCAGCATACTCGATAGTGAAGATTAAATAACGCTGGGAATGAACGGCACGTTAATGTTTCAGTTTCTGTGGTCTCTGGCATGACTGCAGATATTGTCATCGCTATTTATGGAACTGTATCAAATCTTGGACCACTTTCAGTGCTGTTTTACCCGGAGCCAGAGGATGACATCCTTGGCAGGCGCCTGTGCTGGGAAATTATATAAAATTGAAAACGTACTAAATTGACTTCACAGACAGCACTGGGTTTCAGATATCTGACTTTCACATGTCCCACAACTTCCCTGCTGTGTTCTCTGCAGCCCTTGCTCACATGGACCTGTTTGGGTGGGAAACCTCGCTGCCGTCTTTCAAGAGATTATAGAAGATCTGCAGAGCTGATTTTATGCTTGGTCACTCCTCCTGTGGAGCTCAATGTGCAGCTTTTCCCATTGGAGCTGCCCCTTCTCCCTGCAGGCAGCCTGCTGGGGTGGCTGTGGCCGGGAGGGTGACCATGCCAGGACAGCCAGGACCGTGCAGTGAGTTGTGTCCTGCCCATGTGGCAGCCAGGAGTGTCACCTGAGACAGTGTGGGAGCTGTGGCAGGACTGATCACTCCCCATTCCTGGCCCCGAGCCGTGTCCTGGAGAGGGAGCTCCACTCCCGGCTCTGCCCGGTCCCTGCCCATTGGGAGGGATCCCTGGAAGTCCAACTGGGAGCAGCAGCCTGTTTCCTACTGTACGAAAAGTCTGAACTTTTAAATGCTGGACAGGAAAACAGAGGCTTGGATTTATTGTAGCCTGGAGCTCTCTCTGTCGTTATAAAACATCTTTATGTAGCTGCCTTTCTTCCCGAGGAAGAATGAAGGATGTTTTCTTCCCATCTGTTAGGCTTGACAGATATTTTCCTGCTAAGTGGAAGCATTAACCCCCCTCACCTGCTCTTTGCTTTGACCTATGGGACTTATGGCCCTGCTGTGACCTTGGGAGGGTTCTGGTGCAAGGAGCAGCTGCCTCAGTTTCTTCCAAGAGCCACCAGATTACGGGCATGGCCCTTGGGGACTTCAGTCTTGATCAATGGTTGTCCTTCAGCAGCAAAATAAGTCCATGAAACTTTTCAGACCTCCTTGTGATGGAAATCAGCTCCTGCCAGAGGCCGGGGGGTGCCCTGGAATGCTGCGGGGCTGCTGCTCTGGTTCCTCCTCGCCCTTGGGAAGGGTCTCCTGGCAGGTTCCTGAGCCTGGAGTGGGTCAGCCAGTGGGTCAGTGGGTCAGTGCAGCCTCCCTGCCCCGCTCACCTCCCACCCCGCTGTGCCGGCTGCTGAATGCGCCTGGAGGTGTCCCTGCCAGCACAATTTCCTTGGCAAGTGATCAGTCTCGTTATCTGCTGGAGTACGTAGGAAAGACTGAATCTCTGTGGGGTGTTTTCAGAGCTGCTGGCAGAGGGATTTTGGGTGCCGTGTCCGGAGCTGGCCCTGGGCGGTACCGAAGGAGCAGCCCCAGTGACCGCCGCTCCATCCCCGTGCAGAGGCGCCCCCTGCCCTGCTCGGGGCCGGGCACGGCCGCGGGGAGGGATTGCGGACTGACAGCGGGGAAGGAGCCCGGAGAGCATGGGAGGGAAAGGAGCGGGACGTGCGAAGGGCGGGGGGAAGGTTTGGGGCTCCCGTGGAGTGCAGGGAAGCTGCTCCGCTGTGTGTGTGCGTGTCTGCGGAGGGACGCGCTGGCGGCGCCGGGGGAAGGTGGGGAGCTGCGGCAGGAGGATGCCCCCGCCGCTGCGGGTGGAGTGAGGGAGCGCCCCGTGTGCTTTGGGAAAAGCCCCTGGGAGGTGGGATTCTCCTGCCAGGATAGCTCCCCTCCTTCTTCCTTCCTTCCTTCCTTCCTTCCTTCCTTCCTTCCTTCCTTCCTTCCTTCCTTCCTTCCTTCCTCTTGTCAAGTGCCGCTTTCCACAGTGCCTCGGGAAGGGGGTCTCAGCTCCGGAGCAGCTCAGCCCACATGGGGCTGTGCTGCTGGACACAGCCCAGGTCTTGTGAGCCTCCAGGTCTTTGGGCTTTGTCAGGGAGCAAATTCCCGAAGGAAAAGTCACTTCGGTGCATTTCGCTGCGAGCAAACGAGCGCGAGAAACCAGGTTTGGTTGGGGGGAAAACCCAGCAGCAACCTGCGCTGTGACTATTTCCCATGGACTGAAGGAACCCGGTGAATGAACCCAAGAGGGTGGAAGGATCCAGGAAGGATAAACCCGCTTCCCACGCCACGAGAACTCCCCCGTGTTCCCATAGCTTTGTCCTTCACGAGGAGAGGCACCGGCACGCCGGGAGCAGGAGGCAGCAGGAGCGTCCGCCCGTGCGGTGGAGGAGGCGGCGGGACTGACTCCCGGGGCGCCCTCTGGGAGCACCTGGAGGCGGAGGAGCAGTGGCGATGGAGCTGCCCGCGGTGGCACTGTCATTCATCCTGGCGCTGCCAATATCGCCGCCGGCTTCTGGGAGCGAACTGCAGCCCCACATGTGAGTAGGAAGAAAAGGGTTCCGGAGGGGTTTTATCGGGCAGGGAATGGAAAAGCAGGAGCCAAATACAGTGTTTGCAAATCAAGAAAGAAGTGAGGAGCGGAGAGTGAAAGGGAGCGGGGGCTGTTGTGGCTTTCTTTATTTACTACCAGACGTGCGAAAAGGGGAATAGAAAATTGAAAACCTGGATAATCTTTGCTTGTAGGAGGGAACTCTGGGGTTTAACTGAAATGCTGCTGTTGTGTGAATGAAAGAGGTGATTCTTCTCTGAATAGTTTGCCCTTTCTTCCCAGACCTGCTGTTTTTATGGCACTTCACTGATCTCTCTTATTCCACCTTCCTCCCTGCCTGCTGCTGTTACTCCAGCAGCACGTAGGCTGCTCTTTTTAATTACATTTTACAGTTACAGTTTGGTGTTAATCATTTGGCTGCTTTGGAAAACTTCCTTGCAAATTTGGCCTCCTGCCAGAAGATGGTCTCCCGGAGCTGGGGGATCGCTCCAGTTCCCTTTGTCCACAGAGCTGGGGTGCTGTGGGGCACCGACGCCAACCCGCCTTCCCTGAGGGGTTTAATTCTTCAATAAAAGGGGTCCTTTGGCAGATAGAGGTTGTGCAAGAAACTGCCTTTTCTCCCAACGTCAGGGGTTTTGTGCTCCTGCCCTGACAGTTACTTTCAGGATTTCTTGGAGCTGAGCCGTGTGCCAACGTGCTGCAGTTGGAATCGAGTGGCCCCGAGCAGTGGGATGGCAGCTGCAGCCTCTGAGCTTCACCACGTCCAAATCACTTCGTTTCACTTCTTTTATGGAAAGTAACTTTGTGAAAACTCTGGGTCCCTTCAGAAGAACTGGCAGCAGAAGAAGCAGCCCCAAATACTGAGTGGCTTGTGGCTTACGGAGTCAGGGACAAATTATTCTTAGTTAAAACCCCTGACTTGTGCTTGGAGAAAGAGTTAGGATTAGGGAAGAAACAAAGTGAAAGTGGTATTTTGCCTTATTTTCTTACAACATTATATGTGTTCCTTTTATTTACTGAAATTTGTCTTAGTTCTGAATGAGTGAGAAACCATCACTGTGACTGGTTGACCTGGCACAATTTCTTTTCCCTGCAGCGATTTAACTAATTGAGGAGGCAAATGCTGGGGATTGCCCAAGACCTTCCTGCCCTGTCAGCAGGAAAAGCAATTGCCCATGGCAGAAGCCTGTAACCCTTCCAGCTGCGACCATGGGCAGCCCAGTGCCCCTCCTGTGCCCCCCTGCCCTTGCAGAGCCCTCTGGAGCTCTCTGTTCCTGTGCCCCTCATCGGACGCCCGGCGCCTAGCGAGNCTGTTCCTGTGCCCCTCCTGTGCCCCCCTGCCCTTGCAGAGCCCTCTGGAGCTCTCTGTTCCTGTGCCCCTCCTGTGCCCCCCTGCCCTTGCAGAGCCCTCTGGAGCTCTCTGTTCCTGTGCCCCTCCTGTGCCCCCCTGCCCTTGCAGAGCCCTCTGGAGCTCTCTGTTCCTGTGCCCCTCCTGTGCCCCCCTGCCCTTGCAGAGCCCTCTGGAGCTCTCTGTTTCTGTGTCCCAGGCCGAATGTCTGCGCGGAGCAGGAGCTGGTGGTCGTGGGGCAGCAGCAGCCCTGTGTCCAGGCGCTGACCCGCGCTGTCCAGGTGTGGAAGCAGGACTGTGGGCCCCGGCGGTGGTGCACGGGCTACGAGCGGAGGTAGGTGCTATTCCTTCCAGCTTGGATTGCTCTTTGTGGGATGAAAAGTGAATCCTGCTCCTCAGCAGTAGCAGCAGCAAAATGAACTTGACACTTGCTTGGTGTCTGCCAAGGGCTTTTGACCCTTCCTGGCACCTCTGTGGCACAGAGTTTTTAAGCTGTTAAGAAATTCCTGAAGAGAAGATACATCACTTTTGTTCTAAAGAAGCTTTGTCCTCATGGTGGGCTGTTTTCCATCTTCCAACGACGTATAACATCTGGTTCCTATGATCCAACTGTATTAATGAAATGCCTTGTTCACATCATGTGTGTTATTCCTGTATCTTCACAACTCTCTGCTTCAAAGCATCTCAATGCCTCTTGTCTCACAGAGTGGCAGGAGGGCTATTGTGTAAAAATAATCATAAATGTGGTGCAGGTGAGGGGGTGGTGCAAGTCCCCCTGTGAGGACAGGGACTGCTGGGGTGATGCTCAGCAGGGTTTGCTGCAGGATCACCACTCCCCTTCTCTCCCTGAGCTGGACCATGCTCAGCCCCACTGGAGAAGGGCACAGAGATCAGTGAATTTGGGCTTCCACAGACAAGCAGGGAGTCTGAATGCCCTCATAGCATCCCTTGAGTTCCTGACTGTCCAGAGCTGAGAGCCCAGGCCTGTGGAAGGAGGGCTCTGAACACGTGTTACAGTGCAAATAATGAACTTTTCTTACCTACCCAGCAGCCAAACTACAATGTGCCCAAGCTGCTTCCGTCCTCCACCTGCTTTTCCGGGCTCATTAGGCAGTTACAAGCCTTTACAGAAGAATAATGATAGTTGTTGTCTCAAACATCTTGGACTGGAGACAGCTTTTAAGTCTTGGCTTTAGGAATTCCTCCCAACCTGTAATTGGCAGTAATTATGCTGGCGATGAGATCCGTGTCGTGGTAACAAAGAAGCAAACAGAGTCTGACTTTGGGCTGTGTTTTAAGGGGAGGCTTTGAAAGGATGGGTGCCCTGTCTGCTTCTACTTCAAAGGCTCGGAGCTCTTCAGCCTCAGCTGTCCCTTCCACTCTTTAATGGCTGGTTTTGGCATCATAAATCAAGGCATTGAAATGAAATAACTCTGTCCTGCTTCACTCTGAATATCAGAATGGTGCAGTGCTAAAACTCCGTTCCTGATGAAAACACAGAGGAGAAGCCTGTGAGGGATTTCACCCCAGGAACTGTGAAAGCAGCACTTTCCTCAGGCAAGATTCTGTCCCAGCTCTCTGCACTCGAAACTTCTGGGAGTTCCCATTTCAGCAAAGGTGGGCACTGTCCTGCCAAGCTCCCTTGTGCAGAGCAGTCAGGTAGCTTTGCTCAGCGCTCCATAACCAGACTTGGAGGAATGACAGCGACATCCCAGAGGGGCTGGAAGGGGATTTTCCCGCAGCAGGACACAGCAGGATTTCCTGGGTTCCATTAGTTCTGGCTCATTCGACGTGTTCTCTGCCAGGGACTCCTTGAAACGCAAAAGAAAACTGAAACGCTGGAGATAAAGTCTCTCCTGTGTGGCTCTTTCCTGCCTGCAGCACCCAGATACCCACGGGCACCGAGGCTGTCACAATATTTGCCTTTCCTTGAGACCAGCCTGGACTGGCTTGGAGGGTGTGAAGGGTCTGATGGAGCTGCCCAGGCGCATTGGGGTGACACTGCTCAGGGCACGAGGAGCCCGGGCTCAGCCCTGAGCTGTCCCACCTCGCTGCTTCTGCCTTTCCCTCCTCATTTCTGAGCTTCCTTGTTATGTTCACACCACCTTGGCCCCACCATCTCCCCTTCTCCTTCCCGCTGCCCCCTGACCTGCCCGGGCTGGGCTGGAGAGAGCTGCTGGTTCCAGGAGGATCCCGATGGAGCAGAGCCTGGCGCCTGTAAATTGCTCTCTCAGCTGCTTCTGGAACACAACTATTGCCTTCAAAATTTGCTAACAGCTCATACAAAAAAAAAACCAAAACAAACAAAACTATCTGTTTTTATTTTCCTCATCTGTGTTTCCACGTGCTGGTTGGCACGGAGGAATCTGAAGGTTTCCTTCCCAAGAATTAGTGGTTCACCGTTATTTGGGATGTTTTTGTAGGAACCTTCAGATGAAATCAAACAACTCGACTGAGTTAGGATAAATATTTTCAGTGGACATGCACGACACATCTGCTGTGCCAAATATTTGTTGTTGTTTGCCTGATTCGCTTTGGTGCAGCAGTTTCATGTTCTGCCAACGGAGCTTCGTAAAAAGCAGCTTCAAAAGTTTTATCTGTGTTTCAGTATTCACAAACACACAACACTGAATTTCCGGGAAAAACGTGTCGCTTTTATTTATTTACACTTCAGATGAGTCCCTGCTTTACTCCCCCGGCTCCCACCCTGGAGGGAACTCCTCGCAGTAGTTAAAGGGATCCTCAGCATCCATGCCCTGCCATGCTGTTACAGCACAGCTTTTGGAGGAGCTCGGTGTTGCCATCAGGATTCTGGTGATTTTTCAGCTCAGCAGACCCTTGGAGACACCTGCTCCTGCTCCCTAAAGCTGAAATACCTGTTGTTCTTAAAATTTGCATTTCCTCTTGGAACAAGCGTAAGAGAGGATCTCAGGGCTGTGAAATATGTTAGAAGAGAATCCAGGGTATTGTGAGAACCTGGGCACTTGTCCCTTCTGTTCCCAATTAGAGTAAATTAGGAGTATTTTCTTAGCATCACTGATCATTGCCAGACCAGGTGGAAAACAAAATCATCACTTCTGGAAACACAATTCCTCATTTTCTTTGCCTCCACATTTTGAGTTACAACTTGTGTTCTTTACAGCATCCTTGTCCTGCAGGAGCTGACCTCGGCCGGGGGTTTCTCGTTGTTGTGTTTCAGAGTTGTGTATTACACGGGCTACAGGCAGCTGTACCAGGTGAGATCCCAGACCACGTACAGGTGTTGTCCTGGATGGGCCCAGCTCGCAGGGGAGGACGGGTGTCTGCACCGTAAGTGTCCCGCTGCTCACGTGAGGGTCTTTACTTTTGGGTGAGGATGGTCATTTCAATTCCTGGGCCTGCAGTAAATTCTGTAAAAATATCTTAAAATGTCTTAAAAAATGTCTTTAAAATGAAGTGATTTTTTTTTTTGTTTTGTTTTGAGGGGTTTTTGTGTGTTTTCTTTTTATTATTGTTATTATTATTATTATTTTTATTTCCTTTAACTGTGCATCAGAAGGATTCCGCTCTGGCTTCCTGGGAAGCGCTGTGTGTTGCTTTCCGTTTCTGGAGAATTTCCAGGTTGCAACACAAAAGGGTTGCAGGGTCCCAGTCATTTATCCACTTGCCAAATGCTACTAAATGTTTAAAATCAAGCCCAAACTGGTGTTTCAAACGGTGCCATCGGCAGAAGCTCTGGAAACTCCTGCGGGAAGGTGTGTGTGTGTGTGTTGGGGGCTGGGTCTGTTCTGTTAAGGCTCGATGAGTCTGAGCTGCTCCTGCCAGAGGTTTGGGATCTCTGCATCCATCCCTTCGCCTGCTCCCTCCTGTATCCCAGGGGCAGTCCTGGGTTCAGGATGGTGGGACCCAGCAAGGGGTGTCACAGCATCAGCCTCAGAGGAGAGAGCACACAGCCATGGGGGAAGGGGTGGCACTCATCGGGCCTGGAGTGGAGACCCAGAACTCGAGACTTTGGGACTCTGTGTTGGATTCCTGCTCTCTTTTAGTGCAATTCTCTGCCAAACAGGCATGGAAGTGTCGCCTTCCCAGCTGTGCAGGAAGCTGTGATATGTATTCAGGTTTGCACATGAGTCAGGCTGGGAATGTGCAAATATTAGTCTATAAGATGATTTTATGCTGTTGTTGCAGAAGACAGAGGCAGTTTTATCCCCGTGGGCCCCACATTCCCCATTCCCCTCCAGAGTCCTCTGCCCGACAGGGGAGGCAGCTGCTCTGCTGCTACTTCCCCCAAACACTGCAGCCACATCCAGCTGGGGAAACGTTTAACTGGAAACTGTGCCTTTGAGATGCTGAGAGCGAAGAAAAACCTTCTCTTGAGTCGAACAAAGGTTTATCTGAGCTCACGTGTAGCAGCGAATGTCATCCCCCTGCAGAGCCACATGTGCTCCTGGTGGTGTGGGATTAATTCTCTGCCTTGGTGCTTAATTCTTTTCTGGTTTAGACCTTGGAGGTGCTCGCCAGCCTTCCCACAGAAAAGCAGCTTTAGATGTAAGTTATGGGCTGGAGAACCAGCAAAGCATTTGGGATCTGACCTGCATTACCACCAGGGGAAGGAGAGCCAGCCATGGGCAGCTCCACTGTGAAGGCAATTGGGACTGGGGTTGACTTCCAGTACAGGAAACTGTCTCCCAGAGCTGGTTGCCTTTTGTCCTGTGCAGAGGTTGTCTGTACCTTCCCTGTACTTTGATGCTTGAAGCAAAAGTTTACCAAAAAAAAAAAAAAAAAAAGAGGAAAAAAAGGTGTGTCAAGCACCCAGTCTTTATTCTTTCTATTCCAAAGCCTGCAGCAAAGAAGAGCAATCCACTGGGTAGAGGAAACTCCAGGAGTGCCTTGTAAACCCCTGTCAGTGAGCAGATAATTACCTCAGATGAACTCAGAAAAGCACCTTCTGTAATGGTTTTTCCTGCCAAGGAAGTGAGTAATTCCATGCAGGAAGGAAGCAGAGAAAAGGAAATAAAGCTGCTCAGGGCATGCTCTGAACTCATCCTTCCCATCACTGGGGCTGGGAATGGACCTGCTGGGCTGCTCACTGCAGGTGATACAGGTCAGAAAACTCGGCAGGAGATGTGTCTGGTTGGCAATTTGATTTCCTTGTGAGGCAGCTTTCCTTTGTCCATTACCTCCTGGCTGCTGGAAGCTCATATTTTTGTCAGCTGAAAGGCTGTGACTGAACTTCTGAACCTCTCGCCTGCAAACAGCCCAGTGTTGGTTAAAGGTCCCTCGTGTGGTCCCCTGGGAGCCCATCTCTGCCCATGCAGGGCAGGACTGGGTTGTACCTCGGGGAGTCCATACATTGCTTTTCTCCTTCTCTCTTCCTTTTAAATCAGTCTCATGTCTCCGACTTCCCAAGAATCCCTCCTCACTAAATCCTTGCTAAGGACATTCCCTGGCCTTTGAGAAGAAGGCAGTGGTGCTTTCTGTAATTCATCCTTTCTTTCCTGTTTCCCTGCACAGTGTCGTTGCCCTTTTCCCAAATTTCATTGCATTAAACTCTGTCGCTCTGAATTAGGAGCTCATTTGCAGGAGGCCTGGAGGGCACAGAGGGGGAGACCCGCAGCCCCCCCAGCTCCCCGGGCTGGGAAGTAGGTTATTATGATTTCCACTCGGTATGTGCCAGCCTGAAGCACAGAGCAGGGAATTGTCCGGCTCATTCAGGAAATCTGGGGCACTGCCAAGAATAACACCCCTGTCTTCTAACCCCTGATTTGTGTCGCTGAAATTGCTTCTAATATTTTCCATTGTTGTGCTTTGGGTCTTGCTGAGCTGCTCCGACGGCTGAACGCTGCTGGCAAGTCGTGCTCTCTGGATCCAGGCTGGGCTTTGCTGGGACCTGCTCAAAAGTCTGTTTTTTAGGTGATTAAGGTGAAGAATTTGGGGGGAAAAAAAAACACCCCACTGTGCAATTTGGCCATGCAGTCCATTCTGTCTTATGGTGCTGAGGCCTAAAGGAAAGGAGCGAAAAAAAATAGTCCTTTTCCCATGACTAGAGCAGGAAAACCTGGAGAGTGCAGCCCTAGAACACCTTGGCACACACCTGGAGAGGGGAAGTTGTTCCTGCCTTGCCGTGCAGGGAGGTGTTTGCAGTGCAGGCGTCGCAGCTCGGCTGGGCAGGATGCTTGGCAAAGAACCTCCCAAGTCCCAGTGCTCTGCCAGCACGGGATGGACATGGGATCACTGCAGTCCCCAAGGATACTTGGCCATGAAAAGCGACTAAAGCGTTAGATGAGAAGATAACTGGCTTTGTGAAGCAGCATTTCATCACGGATTCATTAGTCCGGGGAGATGAGCGTTCGGGCTTCAATGCTACCTTTGTGTTACAAATAATCTTCTCTCTTGGAGGGGGGATCTGAAAAATCATCAGGTCCTTAAAAGAGCCAATGCTGAGAGTCGAGTATTTCAGCTCTGGTGCATCAGAGGTGCAAAGTTTGGGGAGTTTGGGTAAGAGAGGGACTTGGGGTAAATTGGAGCTGGACGATCCAAAGGGAACTCCTGTGCCCGTGGCTCTGCCTGTCCCCAGGGTGCTCTGACAGCTGGGCTTTAAAGAAGTGATAGAGCAAAGGTCCTTAAAATGGTTTTGTAGCTCTGTCTGCCAAGAGAATGTGTTTTGATGGAAAACATTCACGTTTGGAGAGTGGCACATTCACCTAAACCTTCACATAATATCCCTGATCACAAAACCTCCCTGAACACAAGACCTCCACAATCAGCACAGGCTCAACAGAAGGCATTGTGTGAGCCAGGAGAAGGGTTTAGCACAGAGGAGAAATTAGGAAGTCAGTTGTGTTCTTATAGGAGTAATCAGAGCCAATATTTGATGTATGAGGGTTTCAACGGTGGGAGGAGAATCGTGGGAACTCAGTATTGTGGTTATTACATTTCCATGTAAGGTAGGTAAGGAACTGATTTTTCAGATGTGACAAGTTGACACCCACCAGGTCTGGGTTCCTTTTTTGAAGGTAATCCCTGCCCTTTCCCAGCTCGGATTTCTTGTGGATGCCTTAAAGTTTTGAGTTATCATTGACAATTGATAACTTTGCAGATTTATCTCCTGATGTGCACAAGCTGTCCTGCCAATGTGCCCAGGAAGTGCAGCCCCTTCCTTGCACTGTTTCCATCTGTGATCTCTTTTTCTTTGAGTGCACAATTAGTGTTTTGGAGCCGGCGTGGGGTATTTTGTGCCAAGAATTTTGGAGCCATTTTTGAAGCCCGCGCAGGGTGCCAGTTATAATGACACAAAATGAAATATGTAATCACAGACCTGCTTTTTCTGTCACTAATTACTCACAGCTTTAGCTGGAATGGGAAGAGAAGCCAGGGGGGCTCCCCACTTGCAAGCAGGAGGGAGAAGCTGCAGCCAGCACAGCCGGTGTGCGTGCGGGACCCTCGGCCCAGCGAGTGCTGCTGGAATTGTTTCCAGGTGGTCCCATATCGTATGGGGGGTTGTAATTTAATCACAGCTTTGTTCAGTTGGTAACTGATCTGAAGGTCTCGAGCACTGGTGACCATGACACCGTTGGTGGCTTAGGTTTGTTCCTTCCTGGAATAAATTGGTCCCCATGTCTTCTCTGAGCCCTGGGCTCTATACAGTCCAGCCTGGGCTGAGCAGGGGGCTGGGGTGGGAGCTGCAGCACCAGGCACCAGCACCAAGTCTCTTGCACTGTGTCGTCAGGGGATGCTCTTTTCTCCACATTATCTGGTTTGCCATGGCTTTTGTGAGATGTATTCCAACAGTGCCATCGCTCTTGGAGGTGGTTACAGTTTGTTCAATGAAAAGGGAAAGGAAAAGAGCAGGTGTGGGAGAAGGAATGAAAAGAGAAGTTGGCTGGCACTGCAGCTATGTACAGATCAGTGAACAGAGAGAAAATTTCATTGTCCGAATCTTTAAATGGATTTAAAAGGAAGATGGGTGCTTGTTCTGCATCCTTACCCTCCGACAAAGCACAGCACACATGACAGCATCCCTGCTCACAACGTTTCTCCTTTTGACATTGGCATTTCCCAGTGGGACATATAAAGCGTGGGTTGTGTTTCATGAGTTATGAGAAATACATGTTTCCCTGGAAAAACATAACCTTGTTTGTTGATTTATGTAGATGATTTGGAAAGGTGGATTTCAGAAGCCTAATTGAGCATTCTCTGTCTCTGTGTCCATTTTACACTTCGTTGGGTGAGAACAGAGAAACGTGGCTGCTCAGGCTTACTTACAGTTTAGCTCCATTTCATCCTCTGGGCCGTTCAAAGGTGACGCCACATTGGGGTATCCAGTTCTCTGGGAGAGCTTGGCACAGAGGTGGAAGCAGCTCCCAGTGGTTTCTTCTAGAAAGATCCCTCCAATTTCAAAGTAAATAACTTGTATTTGTTGCCACAAGACCTACTGTAATTCAGCACGAGTCATTTTCTGACTGTTTTACTCACTTGTTGGCTGGAAAAGCATCATTTCACCGACAGCCCTGCGGCTCTGCTGGTGTTTTCCTGTGAGCCCTCACTTAGCCACGTGTCAAGAAAAGCCCTTAGACATTCCCTGGGGGAATTTTCCCTCCTCCAAAATTTTGAGACTTTGTGTAATTGAGTGCTGCCTTGTCAACCAAAAAAACTGTCACCTATCAAAACTGGTTCAGCAGTGGTTTTATAACTGCTCAAGTGTTCTCCGGGGCTGTGGGCATGTCACCAGTGACGGGGTGGGTTTTTGGTGCACGTGCCTTTCTGCTGGTGAGTGCTGGAGTCATCCTCTCCCTCTCCTTGCAGCCGCCTGTGGTTACAGGGTTTGTCTCAACGGTGGAAGCTGCCGAGAGGGATCCTCCCAGCTCTGCCACTGCTCCTCTGGCTTCCAGGGACCTCGCTGCCAGCACGGTAAGCAGCCTTGCCAAATTCTTCCTTTCATTTGGAAGTGGAGAGGATAAAGAACAAGGGATGCCCTGATTTATTTATGTTCTATCCTAGCCCATTGTTTTATCTGCAAAATTATAATAATCTGCTCTCGGCTTTTGTAATGTTTGGGGAGGTTGGATGTTTGGAAAGGAAATGCTTATCATGACTTGCTGCGAGGCGCAGCTCTGCCCTGTACAATGGCCTTTATTCCTGGCTGCCATCCGCAGCAGGATTTGCTGGAATCGGAGAAGGAAGCTGATTAAAGTTGGGTCAAACAAAGGAACTCTGGGGTCACAGCCTGGGGAGTGAGGCTGGGCCCGGGCAGGGTGGCAATGAGCTGCCACCTCGGAAAGGAACCTTGTTGTATCTTTGGCCAGGCTGTATTTTGGGGCTGCTAAGCTTTATTTAATTAACCTTTGTGTAATATACAAACTCCCTCTTGAAGGTTATTGAGTTTCCTATGTTTGGTAGTTCACAGATGTTCTGGTTTGGGAATGTGATACTCTATAGCAAACAACCCCTAAAAGCTGGAAGGTTCCCTGGGCTGTGTAGATGGTCAGAGAACACAAACCTTGGGCTGCAGGGAGACACAACTATCCTTCTTCTCCCTCTGAGTCTGCAAGGTACAGGGCAGTAGAGATTCCTCACGTCATCTTTGGGTAATGCTGATTCATAGCAGCAAATTGAGTAATAAGGCTTTTTTCTTTACCATCCATGACTGTGAGTCTGTCCCTTCTGAGACCCACAGTTCCATCCTCCTTTGGAACTGGAGGTGGGTGTGGGGAGGTAGGGGAGCTGACCTGGAGCAGTCCTGGGAGCTGCTCTTTTCCCACCCAGAAGGGCTGGAGAGGAACATTTTATTAAAGCCTGAACCCCCCACAATCCCAGAGTAACCAGATCTTAGGGCAGAAAGGTCCCTGACACAAACTCATCCTTCCCTTCATTTCTTATTGACTCCTGTCAATGATTCTTCTTGGTAAATACTTTTTCTTGACTATTTCTGGTGGAAACCTACTCGTCTGGATTCTCATCTTCCCTTGCACTGTTAAAAGTACTCTGTGTGGTTGGCTTTGGTGCTCATCAGTCAATATTTGTGCTGGATTTTTGTGATAGGATGGGAGGATGGAGGCTGCTCTGGGGAAGGACACCCCGTCAGAGTTTTGTTCTTTCCTCCTCTGTCACCTGTCAGAGGAGCTATGCTGGTGTTTGAGATTATGGTACCTCCTTGGGAAATGGCTCCCCAGCACTGGAGTGACTGGATGTGAGCAGGTCGAGGCTGCTCGGTGAAAAGAACACGACAATACCTGTGTGAGCGAAGCTGCTCCACGGCGATACTCCATGGGGTCATTTGTCTTCAAGAAGTCTGTGTCTGATCTGAATGGTATCACTTTTTCTTTTCTGGAAAGAAACACAGATGTGTTTGTTTAAGAGGGAGGACTCTCCCTGTCCTGGCCAGACTCCTATCAGACCTTTCAGCGTGGGATGTTTTTGCTGGCCAGCCCCGAGCAGCAGCAGCAGCCTCATGTTTACCCTGGCTGGGTGGCTGGTGGGTCCCCATCGCTTGGTTCCCCGGGTGTCATGCTGTCCTTCCTGGTCTCCTGAGCTGCTGACAGGGAGAACATTCGGGTGCCCTCGGTGTTCAATCACCCTGTTGTGGAGGCAGAGCCCTGGATGGGGCCACAGGAGCTCTTGCAGGAAGGTCTGAGCACACTGTGTATATGCATCAGGGTTTCAGCGCTTGTTCTGTTGCCTCTTGGTGGCTTTTTGATCCTCTCAGGTGCTGTCAGTGTAGAGAGTGACCTCTTCCTCCCCTCTCCTTGCCCATCTGCAAGGTGGGACTAAGGTGGACTAAGGTGGACTAAGGTGGGACTAAGGTGGGACTAAGGTGGACTAGGGTGGGACTAAGGTGGGACTAAGGTGGGACTAAGGTGGACTAAGGTGGGACTAAGGTGGGACTAAGGTGGACTAGGGTGGGACTAAGGTGGGACTAAGGTGGACTAGGGTGGGACTAAGGTAGGACTAAGGTGGACTAAAGTGGGACTAAGGTGGGACTAAGGTGTGACTAAGGTGGGACTAAGGTGGGACTAAAGTGGGACTAAGGTGGACTAAGGTGGGACTAAGGTGGACTAAGGTGGACTTTGCTTTGCAGCAAACTGGAGCAGAGGTTGGGCTGGGCAGTATTACCATGACCACAGCAACTGTTGCTGAGCCAAGGAAGCAGCTGGGTTGTCCTGAACCCCTTTGTTATCTTCCACCCCTGGTGGATGAAAGGGTTGGAAATGGAGTGTTCTAGGTTTGGGATGAGGCTCCTTTTAGGAGCAACTTTCTGGGAGCTTGGACCTAAATGACCTCTCTGTGCAGGCTCGTTACTGGGAGAGAGGGAGGGAGGGAGGGGGTTTTGGGGAGCCTGGGCTCTGCTCCAAGCCTGCCCGACCTTCCCGGGGTTCCTCAGACCACCCAATGCTCTGGGGTTCAGCGTTGGTGAACTTGCTGGACCCAAGTGAGCGCGGCAGAGTGAGATCTGTGTGTGGGAGGTGCTGGTGACCGTCCGGCCACTGGTCGGGGGGTGAAGGTGGTTGTTGTTTGCATCTCCTGCTGTAAATCAGCTGCTCGGCTTCACCGTTCACTCGCTGGACACTTCCCAGCAGAGTGGGTCGTTTCAGCAACACTCAGGCTCGGGGGGCTCTGATGTGGGGGCTGTGCTGTGCCGGGGGGCTGGGACCCTCCCTAATTAGCCCATCTGCGTTTTGAAGCATCGGCCAGCCCAAATCTCCTCTAGCTTGGCACAAAGGAGAGGTCAGCAAGCGGGGCTGTGATTAGTGTCTGTGCTTTGGGGCCAGCTGAAATGGCTTTGTCACCCGCCGCTTCGGGAGACTGTTATTGTCCCTTTTATAGCACTGCCCTCATTTACACAGCATTTGACATGCCCTCGGTGTTGTTTGATTGACTAATGACCCGATTTCTGCTGCTAATCTCTCCGAGCTGTTCAGTTGGAAGCCTTTGGGTGTGTTAGGGCCGGGAGAGAGGGGTTTGCTGGGGACGTTTGTCCCAGAGAAACATGGGACTGTGAAACACTCAGAGGGGCTGGAAAGCCAAAACGGGAAGGGGAGCAAATGCAAGCACCTGTAGGCAGTCTTTTCTCGGGTCCAGCAGCCAGATGTTCTTTCCCAGATGGAGAGACACATGTGATAGCCCTTGTTTGGACCTGGGTGACTTCCCCCGGTCCAAGGGGACCCTGGTGCTGACTTCAGAATGATGGTAGCAAGATACTGTGTTCAATGTTTCCTGGGTTTGGAGTTCATGAGGCCAATTTAAAATCCATTTGCGGGATTAAATCGCTGCAATTGTTCTTCAGCTGTCAGTTCATTGGAGAGAATCCACGGTTCATAATACCAGGGCTAAATTAAGCAGAGCACTTCTCCAACAGCCAAGAAGTCTGAATACTTTTATTTATAAGCAGCCTCCTGATTCACAAGGTTAGCCTTCTGCTGGGAGGGGAGAGCAGCCTGAGGCCAGAGGAGATTCCTGCTGGGATTTTCTTGCATTTTGGCTCAGGAAGGCAGTGGAACAAGGGCAGTTTGTGCAGAGCTCAGCCGTGTCCTGCACTATCAGCTTGTCCATCAGCCAGGCGTTCCGTATTTAATAGCTGGCAAACAGGTAGCACCGAGCTCTTTGAAGGTCCACGAGAGGAAACAAGCCAAGGCAATGTAGGGGCTCATTCAGTTAATAAAACATCTTTTGTGAAGAGAGAATGTGCTGGAGCTGGGGGAACAGCTGGGGCTGTACCTGCAAAAGGAGTTTCCTGGGGCTTGTATCTGTGGGGGAATCCAGGGAATAGTGTCCCTCACTGAGGCATTCATTGAACACAGCAACATTCATCAAACACAGCCCCATCTCCAGTCTCCAACCTGGACGTAACTGCGGGGCAATTACTCCATGAATAACTTCATAGTTCATGTGATTTGTGTTTCTAAAGATGACCTGGAGTACAGCAAACAGCCCTTTGGATGTGCATGCTCCCTTATAAAGTTGTCCAGCTTTGTCCAGTCCCATCAGTGAGTGATGGACCATGTGCAGAGGCAAAAGTACTGCCAACCAGTTGTTTAAAGGAACACGATAATGGGTGAAACAGACTAAAATCTGAGGGGCTTTAGTGGATTCGAAATGCGGCTGGCTTTGTTCTTTTGAAGCTTTCCTTGGGTTGAGCTCAAGAATTAAGGATTTCATGATCATTTAAAGGAGATTATTAAATTGGGTGAAACAAAATATACAGCTCGTGTCCTTTGGATGAGTTGGAGTGCTCTGCTTAGGTTTTGGCAAATAAATGAGAGAGGAATCTTCTCACTGACATTGCACTGGTTTGAAACATCCGTGTAGATCTTTATTGTTCATCATGCTAAGATATGTTGATGGCAAGAAAACTTGGAAGTAAAAGTCTTATCGAGCCTCCTGGAGAAGACAAAACCCCCCACTTTGTTTTGAGGGGGTGGCACCTTGGGCCAAGTCACGTGCAGTGGTGGATGGCATCTTCAAAGCTCTGCATTCCCTGAAAAACTCACTGAAACCTCTTGGCATCTCCTGTGGTCGCCTCCTCCGTTACGGCAGTGCCGGTCCCACGGCTGAGTGTCTGCCCCCGTGCTAATCAACCCGAGGGCTTTCCGTGGAGCTTTTGCAGCCAGCTGTGACCAATTCCACAGGGGTTTGGGGCTGGAAAACCGCAGCGACTCGCAGAGCTGGGCACGATGGCTGCGGGGCTTTACGGCTTCGAGGGCGATGAAATCTGCCCCAGGTGTTTTCTTCCCATCAACCAACCGTCGAAAGCCAGGCTGTGAACACGGAGGTGACTCAAGGGACATTTATAGAGGAGAACGGATTGTTTTCCAAGCAGTGCAAAGCGCTCCAGCCTAACAATGGACCGCTGGGATCCCATCATGTAATTGGTGATAAGAAGGGGTTTATACATGAATGCCAAGTAAACTCAATTAGTCCTGACTTCTTGGATTGTTTCTGGAGAAGGTCAGCCCATCCCCCTGGTCAGGTAGCCAAGGGACATCCCAGCCTCACAATTCCGCTCCAATTGCTGGCTTGTTGAAATCAGAGAGAACATGATCGTGTGTGAAAGAGACTAAAATCTTAAGGGCTTTATTGGATTCACATAAGAGAAATGACATGGAGCAGCTCAATTCCCTGACTGTGACTGAATCATCAAACCCTTTGGGCTGGAAAAGACCATTAAGATCATCAAGTTCAACCATTCACTGAATCTCCTGTTGTTTTCTGAGGATCTGCTGAAAATCAGTGGTGTGGGAGCCACACTGGCCATGGGCACAAGGGACAGATTCCAAACCAAAAGAGGTGGTTTGGTGAGTGAGATGAAGAGTGAGGACCAAAGCAGGAATGATCAGCATTGCTGCAAAGCTGCCTGGAATTTCTAGGATTAATTTTTGCTTAAACACACAGCCTGGTCTGTAATAAATCATTGGTATGTTTTGCTTTCCATTTCTGGGTTTAAAAAGGTTGGAGAAAACATTTTTTAGTGTAAGTGCTGCATTCTCCAAGGCATCATTTCCAAGCTGTGTTCTCTAGCAGGTGATAACATCTTTTAAGCAGCCTCTGAAATGCCATTTTTTCACCTCAGCAACAGATTTTCCTTTACTATTTGCCTAGTTTGTTGCGTTTCAGTCTATTTCCTCTCCTGGGCTCAGCACTACAGTATAATTGGTGTAATAACTCAGGAAACAAACATATTTTGAGATTCCAGTCATTACAAATACCTTTTTTTTTTTTCTGGGAAGATTCTCAGTGGATTCCCTCTCCAGAGGTTTAATCAATGTGAGCTATGTGAGAAAGGGAGGACACTTTCCATACATCCTTGGTCCAAGTTTCAGTGCGTGTGCATTCCTGTTGTGCAATGGAGTTTTTCCCTTGGGCTGGGGTTTGATGTTCTGGGCAGCCTCAACCCAAACTGGATTGTTTGATAGTGGAGAAGGAAGAAAATCTCCTACTGACAACCCCCTCGAAGAAATCCAGGGTGGCACCAGCCAGTCAAAGAGTTTGCCACAGTCACTTTTGACTGCTCAATGTGTTGCAAAATCCAAATGAAAAATGTTATCTTGGAGTGTGGGAACCCTCCTGCGTCAGTGGCACCAGGATCAAAGTGCCAGCTTAGGGAGTCTGTGCCTCTGCAGCTCCTTCATCACAGAATTAGAGAATTGTGGACCATCCTGAGGTGGAAGAGACCCACAAGGACCATTGAAGCTGAGCTCTGCTGGGGCTGGTGCCGTGTTGTTGTGGCTCTGGGACTGCACACAGCAAGTGTTTCTCAGCAGAGGCAGCTCTAGATGGAGAGTCCAGGTGACCCTCACCGGTCTGGGGTGACATTCTGCAGTCCCATCAGGGCTGGTTTCCTCTCAGACAGGCTTTAGTTTTATGGAACTTCATTTTCCCATGGCTCAGCTTGCAGACAGTGGCACATGTGCTGTATATAACTGTGCAGACAGTCTTGCTTTGCTTGTTTTGAGGTTTGTGGGGCCTCTCTAACCCCTCGATGCTCCTGCTGGCCACAGGGGCACCTGTTAGACCCTCAGCCTCTGTAAACCAGCCAGCAAACAATTTTGGAGGCCAACAGGTGTTTCTAGTTGGCTGTATGGGAACGTGTCTTCCCACCTGCTGCCTGCCTTCCCACCTTTCCTAGCAAATAAACCCATGGCTGGGTCTGGCAATGCTCCTCTCCTCACTGGGGCAGGAGGTGACCCAGCACGGGGTGCCAAGAGGCCAAGGGAGCTCCTTCTCCAGGGTAGGTGTCTTGCAGACTCAGAGGTGAGACTCTGGGGCTGCTGGCCCTGAGCTGCTCTCTGAAGTCATGGTTTGTGTTTTACTTTCCATTTATCCTGGAACACACTCCTGGAAAGCCTGGCATGCTGCAGCTTTTCGGGCGCTGTCATCACGGTTGAGTTTAGTCCTGCATGGGGCCATGTGGGTCATTGGCTGGTCCAGCCCCATCAGTGGCCACCAGTGGGTTTGCAGTGGAAGCAGTTTTGGGGATTTTTCATCCTACTAAATGCATTTGCCTTTCTGAATGTCTTCAATCATGACTTTTCCAAGAGGTCTTGTATAGAGCCACAGCCTTAGTTTGAGGTGGGACCTTGTTGAAGATGGGCCCTGCTGATGCACAAGGAATAATAGCCCGTGTTTGCTGGTGAAGATAGGTATTATTTTCCTTTAGAGATAATAACAGCTTGCTTAAATACTGGCTAGGCCATTCTCAGCAGTCTGAACCAGCTCTTGTGGCCAGGAGCTATTTCAAATCATGGATAATGGAAGTCAGTTCTGTGATTCAAGGTCCTAATCTGACTGTCAGAGATCAAAAGGCCAGAGTAACCGAGCCCCGTGTAAGAAAGGCCATGGCCAGCGGGGTGCTGGGCTCCCTTTGGGTTAATACTGTGTGCTGAACAAAGGGGCAGGAGGGTCTTAAGCTGTTAAAGAGGGTCCGGGGGTCATTGTGCCTTTCCTTGGCCCACCATCGTGCTGTGGGAGGCGTGTTGGATTTCGGCCCTGCAGATGTGGAGGTGATGGATGCCAGATGTGTGTCATTAGGAGACACCTCTTCTTACCAGCTGCAAATTGTCCATCGCTTCCTCCACTGTACGTTTGCATCAGGAGAAACCTGAATTCCCACCATTTCCTGCCACCTCAGATGTTGTCAGGCTGCTCTTTAGCTGATAAGTCATGTGCTTGTGCAGCCCAGACCAGTCACGTGCGGAAAAGACAAATAATGTATGTGGATTTGCATTCTTTCAGGAACTCACTTAGGATTTGCCTTGATAAACTTGCCCAGAAAATTATTTTCTACATTTAACTTGCAAAATGAATCCTCAGAACACTCCAAGGATTTAAGTAAAAGAAGGCCAGAGATGGTTTTGTACTTATGTGAGAGGAAGACATGGCTTTTCACTTTGTGGTCTTTGGTGTAACAGGATATGCTCCCTAAAAATGCATTTTTTTTAACTGAAGAAATAATTAAAAATAGGAATAAGGGATGATCATGGCATAGATAGGGATAAATTAATTAGGAAAGTGCTCACACTTTACCCAGGCTTTTCATCAGCAGGAATCTAAGGTTTCTGTGAGTTTTCATGTGCTTGATGCATCCCTGTAGGACAGTTGTTGAGTTCTGTGAATACACCATTTTCCAGGCCTTTGGAAATCCATTCCTTCCTGCCTGTGTTTCCCAGACAGAACACTTTAGCCAACCCCCTGCTTGAAATGGTTTGCAAGGTCATTTTTTCCATCAAAACTAGAAAAAAAGGTTCATTGTAAGGAAAGAAAGGGCCCTGATTCCCTTTCTTGAGCACTTCTGTGGCTGTTCCCACCTCGCTCTGTGCTACCTGAGGAGGAGGAAGGTGAGGAACCTTCCAGGGGCAGCCCTTGGAGAGGGCAAGCAGCAGAGGTGCAGGGGATGAGGGGAAAAAGTCCTGGAGCCCTTGTAAGGAAAGAGCTGGAGGTGCCTGCACCCCATTTCTCCTTCTCTCTTACCAACACGTCCCGTGGCTAGAAATGCAGCACCTCTGCTGAGCAGAGCATTGGGTTTGACCTTCCCTGGTGTACAGCAGAGTGTGGTGGTGTTTGAAATGCATAAGAGAAACAGATACAGAAAAAGAGTTTGGGGAAGCAGCAGGCCAGGTAATTTTTTCTGGATTAAAATGATTTAGGCATTATCCCCCTCTATGCGGACTGGGAATCTGCCCTGGATTGCACAGCAGAGAACAGACTCTGGCAAAAAAATATATTATTTCCGCCTTCTTTTTCCCCCGTTGCTCAGGATCTCACCTCATTAATAGTGTAGATTTTGGAATGTCAAATATTTGGCATATCTGTGTATTGGACTGTACAATACATCCCTGTGGCTGTAGACACTGAACCCCATCTTTCTTCAGGGAGGGGTTTGGTTTGCCCCTGGTTCTGCTGGGACCAGCCCTGCCCAGCAAACATCTCCCACCTTAAACAACTTGTCCTTCGAGGAGGTGAATTTCCAGTTTAAAACACTATTTTAAAAAAACAAAACAACAAACTTGTGAATTTCCCCAGAAGCGAGTGGCCCTGACCCTTTCATTAGAGACAAAGGGAGTGTGTATAAATGCCTTTTGTGGCTTGGCAGTAAACTTGCTGAGGACGACATAAAACGTGCTCATTAAATGCTCTTTACCCAGCATTGCTTTTTGTTTCCAGCAGCACTGTGATGTTTCATCCCGCCATTAATTACCTAATACCAATTATGGCATAAACAAGCCATTTGCTACTGTAACTTTTTCCATTTATTTTCCAAGGTTCTTACTCTTGACACCCATTGTGCGTCTGGGAACATGAGGGGCATTTGTAAGGAAATATAAATAACAAGATCAGTGATCAATAGTTTTACACAGACCATCCTGTGCTATGAATGTGATTGTGGCTCTTGAGAACCTTCTGAAATGCTCCCCCGCCTTGGGTGCTTTGTTGTATTGAGCTTAATTATATGGAGACAAAGAGACTTGGGGAAGACTCTCTTTTTTCCCAGGGATGTGCCAGTTTTTCAGCGTAAGACACGAACTGCCCGTTGTGTGTTGGCAGCCGAGCGGGCGGGCTCGAAAGAGAGGTGGGCATTGCCCAGTGTCACACACACCCCAAAGGCTGCCAAGTGCCTGGAAAGACTGGGCACAGACAGAGGGGCAGGGCTGACCCTTCTTACAGCCCTTCTGCACGAGGTCATCAGCTCCTTTATGGCAGTGCAGCTTCTGGCTCTGTTGCAGCCAAAATCTGGGAGGTGCCTGGAAGGAGCAGCTGCCAGTCAATGCTTCAGCACTTTGAAAGAGGCTGTTTTAGGATTTAATTGGGATAAAGAGTGTGGTTCCTGGAGCTTCCTATTCCGATGAGTAAATTTAAGCCTGATAGGTGAAATATGGAGATGTCAAACTAACTCTTCCCATGCCTGTGCCTCCCATTTCTTACTGTGGTAGCAGAGCAGGTGAAACAGAGGGATGTCAAACTCTCCCCATGCCTGTGCCTCTCATTTCTTACTGTGGTAGCAGAGCAGGTGAAACAGAGGGATGTCAAACTCTCCCCATGCCTGTGCCTCTCATTTCTTACTGCGGTAGCAGAGCAGGTGAAATAGGGGGATGTCAAACTGACTCTTCCGATGCCTGTGCCTCCCATTTCTTACTGTGGTAGCAGAGCAGGTGAAATAGGGGGATGTCAAACTGACTCTTCCCATGCCTGTGCCTCTCATTTCTTACTGTAGTAGCAGAACTTTCTCCTCTGTCGTTGAGGCTCCTGGCAATGCAGGGCCAAGCCTGGTCTCCCCAGTGGGTGCAGAGACGAGCAAGGTGCATGTGGCAGGCAGTAAAGGCACTGACAGACTGCACACAATAGAGATCTCAGCTGGAAGGAGTCCTGAGGGTGCTGTGCCTTTTGATGGGTAGCTGGAGAAGAGGGAATTGCAGGTTCTGTGCCCTGGCCGTGGGAAGCAGCTCAGCTCAGCTGGGTTGTGTGTGGAGCCCAGACCTTCTGCTGCCCAGAGCGTGTGTCTGGTGCCTGGAGCCATCCCCTCTCTCCTTCTGCCCCTGTCTGAACCATTCACAGCCAACCTTGGTGCAGAGGTGTTTCTTTTGACCCCTCCAGCTCGGTTTGGTTGAGTTTTCCCCTTGATTCTGTGTGCATCTCACTGGCTTTGGGTCAGGGCCATGTGAGGAAGCTCCAGATGTTCTCACTGCCTCACCTCCTCCCATGCTGGCAGTGGGTCTTGCTGCAGGGCAAGGGGAGTCACTGGGTCCCTTCAGAAGCCACACGCTGTGGGGACACACCACTGAAGGTCACCAGCTGCCCCGTGGGCACAGAGCTTTGCCCTGGCACGGGCTTTGCTCTGAGAAACAATTAATAAGGGGATAAACCTGCCCCTGACATACCCTCCTACACTCAGCCTTGGCAAAGCCTCCGTGATCTCATGGGGCTGAGGTCACTTCAAAGACTTGGAAACTTTGAAGGAAGTCTCTTTACCTTCTCTGTAAGAGGAATACAGGTTCTTTCCCAGGAGAGTCATCTTCCCATCTGGCCATTAAATACAGTTTTGGCCATACAGTGGGGAAAAAAAAATCATCAAAGCCCAGCCAGTGCACTGAGCTCCCGAAGGGAAGCCTTGGAAAGGCTGCCAAATGCAGTATACTTTTATATTGCATCCATTATATAATGTGTCAGAAAAGAATTCTCTCCACTGCGGAGAGGTATTTATGGCCTGTATGGTTTTATGGCAGGAGTTGAGTGTCTCAGGTTACCTTTGCTGAGCCGAGTCAGGCTGCAGATCTGGGGGCCTGAGGGTGACCTGAGGAGAGAAGCAGCTCATCTGGATGGTGTTGCCTGTCCCACCTCTCTGGCTCCTGAGGACCCCCGGGACCCACAAATGGAGAATTGCCCGAACTCTGAACAGATCAGGCATGGCAGTCAGGAGAAGGACCTCGGCAGAAGGCAGAGACAGAGTGTAGGAAGGGGCAGAAGGAGGAGGGTGTGTGTGGTGAGGTGGGTGAAGTCTGTCTGAGGATCACAATGAGCGAGAAGCTGAGGAAACTGCAAATGATGTGACATTGAGAGGAATAAATGTGTGATCTGGGTGGAGCAGGGACATTTGATGGAAGTCTTTGTCTCACCCCTTAACAGAAGCTGTGCACAGGTTATATGTGTGGAAATACCCCCAGATCCACAGAACTAGTCCTTTTTTCAGATGTTCCCTCAGAACATTTGCACAGCCTAAAGCAGGCCCTCCCGCTGACCTGGCAGGTACTTGCACATATTCCAGTGGGATGGATGCAGATGAAGAGGTGACAGATGCTATTCTGAATGTGGGATGGGTCAGGGGATCCCTGGTCCTGGTTTCCCTGGATGGATGGCTCCCTCTTCTTGGAGGAGGCCACGCAGCTGGGAGAGTGAGGAGCAGAAATATGTTTACCTGAACTGAACCACTGAAATACTTGAGCTTAATTTTCCTCTTCTTTAAAAAAATAAATACTTTATGAGTAGATAAAACTCTTCAGAACTTTTCATGCCTTAGCCTTCGTGTCAAGGAGTTGAATTAAAAAAGACCTGCAAAGTTTGCAGTCACTGTAGGTGAACTCGCTTATGCAACTTGTAAGTTCACAAAGATTTGGAGCCCTAACTATGGTATTGATTAAATGTTGTTTGGCCATCTGACATTTTTGTAATGACAAGAAGTTTAACAGGAGCCAAAACTGATAATGCAATCACTCTGGGAAGGCTGGCTCGCACTGGAGAGGGGGTTTCAGATTGCACATGCACGGCTGGTATGTGTGGGAACGATGCCACTGTGATAAAATGAGCCTGTGGTCCCTACTCCACCTCTCCTGGGACTCCCCAAAATCCAGCCAGGGCACATACGTGTGTGTTCGTGGGTGTGTGTGATCTTCCCCTGTGTGCTGTTGTGTTTCCAACATCAATATGTCGTGATAAGCATCACAGCAATGCCTCACATTGAGAGCAGATACAGCCCTGGGTCATTTATGAGAAAAAAATCACAGGGTCATTCAGGTTGGAAAAGACTTCCAAGATCATCGACTCCCACCTGGCCCCACCCTCCTGTCAGGTTCAAGGTCGTGATAAACAAAAACTTACAAAGGACCAGATGCATCAGCAGTGTTTGAAAAGTTACCCAAAGTTGAGGTGGTGTCAGCTTGGATAGGAAATTACGGAACAAATATTGGGTGAAGGAAAAAGCCTGTGGGAAGCAATGCCTGTGGCACAGAGTCAGTGACATCCGAGCTCTGCAGAGCTGGGACAGATAATCTGCTCCCTGCAGACCATGCAGACCCCAGCAGGCACAGGCTCTTTTTATTTCCAAAAAAAAAGAGATTTCCTGGAGGTGGGTGTCTGTCACGGCTGTTTTATTATGTCTGTTCTTACAGGTCAGGAGGAGCCAGGCTGAGGTTGAGCATTTGATATAATCCATGGAAAGACCTTGAGTTTGTAGAGCATTCAATTATTAAGGAGGAGAATATGGGTGGGAATTCTGGAAATATGTGAAAATCTAAAATCTATCCTTACCATCTCTCTTTTTCACAACTTTGGTTATGCCTTTGTGTCTTGAAACTTGCCTTTTCCACCATTGCTGGTGGATCTGGATGCACAGTGGGATGCAGGGGGGTTGAAATACTCCAGTGCCAAATCTCAGAGTTGGAAAAAGGGGGAAAGAACACAAAAAGAAAAACAACAAAGAAACAAAACCCCCACCAAGCCTGGATTTTTTGTGTCATCCCTGTGTGTGCTGGCAAACCTCAGCCACGCTGAGTGAGGAACCGGCAGAGCCCCAACACTGGGGGGATTGTGCAGCCCAGCTCTGGCTCATCCCTTTGGCACCTTTTCAGAGGAACAACTGACAGGCTCTTCTTTCATCCCCAATTCAGCCACTCAGAGGTCCCTGCAGGACCCTCCCTGTCCTGCCATCCCTGCGCTTCACTCCTTGCATTCTAGTGCTGGATAAGGAGGATTCTCTTCTTTCCTTTGGATTATCGGGAGGGCTCATTCTTGGGGGAATATCGACGAGTTTGGGAAGGGGTTCTTTTAGCAGCTGCACAACAGAGTAGTTCAAATCCCCACAACATCACAGCAATTTCCCCCACACAGCGGATTTCAGGAGGACCTGCTTTCAGCATCCTTATTTTTAGGGAATAACTCCCCAAAGCCTCTCTCTCTCGGAGCGTGGAGCAGCTGGAGTGTGTGAGGTGTCCTCTTGGCCAGAGGGAGGGGATAGAGCATCTCTGCTCCCTGCTCGGGATCCAGCCCTGGTGCTGCTCCCTCTGCAGTGCCTGTCACCCATCGGAGAGCTGAAGGGTTATCCCTTGGAAATGAGAGGAATATGGTTTGATCCCGGTTTCAACCACTTTTAGTCTGTGTAAACTCTAGTGTTTGATAAATCCAAGCTTTAGGAAGCTACAGGAGTGTTTGCAGAGCCCGACCACAAAGCTTATTTTGACAAAACGTGGAGGCAACATTAACTCTGGCTCTGGCTGTCTCTGCTGGGGAAACTCAGGGCTTACGGGGAACCTGCTGAGGTTTAGTCCGTTTAAAGGATTAAAGGGAATTTTATACAAAAGCAGAAGTTAAACATAATAATGATGATAATAATAATAGTAAACCTTCGAATATGCTGGGCTTTGGCTGTCTCCACACACCACCCCTCAGATACTGCAGTTAGGCACTTACAGTATGTGAAAATCTAAATAGAATTCATGGCCTTATGGAATCCATACTTTTAAGACCCAAGCCATGGGTGGAGGGCAGGTGAGGGGGGATTGAGCAGCCCTCCTCGGGCTCACTGCTGGACCCTGTCCTGCCCAGAGCCCTTGGAAGGAGCCGCCGTCTCTGAACGCTGGCAGGTTGCTGCAGTGAGAGGATTAAGCAAATCTAAACCCTTGGGGATTTCGTTAAGCTCCAGCAGGTCTTAGGGTTTCTGAAAAGTAAAACAAAACTTGCACGGTCTGGTGTTTCCGAGCAGTCAGGGCACTCCGAGCCCAGACAGGACCGAATTAGAAGAGGCTGAGGGAATTAAACGCTGGGGCTCTTTGATCACATCAGCCTTGTTTTGATCACTGTCCTTCCCTAGCTCTGCTCTTGGCTGGAAAAGCATTTAATTCTTCATGACTTGACAGGTTTGTGTGCTGCCCGCAGACACCTTTTATTCCTGTTATTGCAGGAGTGATCTGGGGGCTGGTTTATGCTGAATAAAAGCATCCCTGAGAGGGAGTGCTCTGCAGGACCCTTTCCACGGGTGGCAGTGGCTCTGCCAGTCCCTGTCCCTGTCACCATCCCCATCCCTGCCACCAGTCCCATCCCTGCCACCGGTCCCATCCCCATCCCTGCCACCGGTCCCATCCCCATCCCTGCCACCAGTCCCATCCCCATCCCTGCCACCAGTCCCATCCCTGCCACCGGTCCCATCCCCATCCCTGCCACTGGTCCCATCCCCATGGATTGTCAGAGGATTCTGTTATCCACAGCTAGAGGCAGCAGAGCTGGAGCCTGGGAGCGATGGGAATGGGACTGGCTCCCGGCAGCTCTGGGTGAGCAAGGGAAAACCAAGATTTATCTGCAGTAGCAGAAGGAAACACAGAGCACAGTATGGCTGAAACACGCGTTCCTGGCACAGCTACTGCTCATTCTTCTTCCATCCAGCCCAAATGCCTTCAAACCCTATTTGTCTCCATTTTTCTACTCCCTTGCAAGAAGGAAATGCTGCTTTACAGAGCAAAAAAAGTAACTTCTTAAGCACAGATGCATTTTTGGAGTGCCTCGCTCAGTGCCAAATGTCAAAAATTTGCCAAGAAGTGATAAATCTTTTTGAAACCACCCCATCTATTCCCCGTGTCCAACTGAAACTTGGCATTTCCTAATCTGGGGGTGATTTTTGATCTGTGATTGAAAATAATGGAGTAGCCTAACGGTGATGTGGTGGTGGGGAGCATCTCCAGTGCTGGTTAATGGCTTCCAGAGGGATTTTGGGGAGGGTGGAGGATGTTTCAGGGATAGGGCAGATGCACAGGTTTTGGCTTCTGTGGGTCCCCAGTTGTTAAATCCATGGGAGCTGCTGAGGAGGGGAGGGAGGGAGTCTGTGCTCCAGTAACAGGGGAGTGGTGATTCCTCCCTTCTCACCTACTGATTAGTCATTCACTCTAATAAAACATAATTTGAGAAAAGTTCTCTATGTGCCTTCAAGGTCTGGCCCACACCCTGCTGAGGGGAGGAGGAATCTCTGGGTTTGGTAGGGGAACATGTTTTATTTTTACTTGAGTTTCAATAATTAGTAGAAAATGTGTGTGAAGTGACTATTTTAATTCTTTTCATCCTTTTAGTTTAGTTGTCTCTGGATTAATACTATTCAGGGTACTTGTGTGTGTTTATTTGAAGGAATTTTAGTGGAAGGGGATAATAATTCTGAGACAAGAAAGTAAAACTTCTAAACCAATAGATCTATTATGTAAAAAAGTTTTGTCTTCTCATTTTCTTGAACAAGATGGTCATTACAGAGTGAGGCAAGGAGTTGGGATAGTGCATGTGTTCATATCTGTGTGAGCTCCTCTTTTGGGAAGTGGTACCTTGAGTGTTTGGGCGAGGAAGGAGAGGGATCATTTTGTACCCATTAATGTTCTTCTCACTGGCACTAAAAGTTCAGAGTGGGAAAACAAGCTGCAGTTAAAGCAGCTGGGTTTGGTCTTGTGCAGCCCCTCAAACACAGATAGGGCCCATGGCCATGGGGAGGGGCCACACCAGGACCAGGGCAGGAACCGTGGCCATGCCATGTATTTGTATTTTACTGCTGCAGAAGAGATGAGGTTTCTCCTCGGAGTCTGTATCATCATCACTCCCTGTTCTGCTTTAAACCTCCTGCTTCCAAACCCAAGTGGAAGGGAAGTGTTTGTTGGTAAATGGAGCTCCTGGGTGGGGTTGTGTGAGTGCAATGCCCAGTGCCAGCTCTGCACCCCTTTGGGGTCCCACAGCTGGACCCTGCCCTGCCATGCACTGGGAGGGTTCCCCGGCCCATCCTCCCCGTGTTTCCATCTCTATGAGCTGCCCAGGTCAGCCCAGAGTCAGAAAACGCAAAAAGATTGTTGCTTATCAGAGCCAAGAACAAGACACAGATTTTTTGGAGCATATCAGAGTTCCAGAATTCACCGACAGATCAGAGCAAGAACCTTCATGGGCCTCCTGCAAGCGAGAACCCCAACCCCACATATTCCCTGGTGTGACATTAAAGCACCAACTCAGGGCAAGCTGGGGGTTGCTTTGGATGGTCACAGCTTTGTGGTGGAGTTCTTGCATATTTCCAGCCCTTGTTTGCTTAGCAGAAGGCCAAAAGTATTCAAACAATTAACAAAGATTGCTGACGAATGGGGAAAGAGTAATTTCTGTGGATATCGGTTCGGACATTAAAGAATTCTGTAGAAAAATGTCACTTTCTTGCCAATTTGGTACATTTGTCTTGTTTTGTTGAAAATAACTGAAAAGTATTTCCTGGCTCTGTACCACTGTAGAGAAGTGCGAAATAAACAGCTCTGCCCTTATCTTAGCCAAGCGAAAATACTTCCAGTTTCCCCAGAATTCCCTTGATGAGGATTAGCTTCTCTGATGATTAAGAAGTTCAGGATTTTGATGGAAAAAAATCCTTTTTTTATTATTTATATATATATATTTAGGGGAGACAATGTGAATCCCTTTGCATGTATCCTTGGAATTATTTGCAGCTATTTGCTCCCTGTATCTCTCTTGTCACCTCCAGTCAGGAGTCTGGGGGGACATCGGGTCCCATTGTCCTCCTGGAGCCCATCGCCTATCCCGCATGGATTCATGCAGTCTGCAGGTTTCATCATGCTGAAAAAGAACACGGGGAAGATTAATACCTAAATTAACTGAGAGCAGACTCTGCACTGGGCTGCCTCACTCCTGTGCTTCTGTCTTGCTTGGCTGTAAATCCCTACGGGGCAGCAAAGTGGGTGTTGGTTGTCCCCATGAAGTGGGTGTTGGTTGTCCCTCCATGGCTGCACTTCTCCATCAGCCCTACTACTGACACAGAGGGTGGACCCTGCTGTACTCACCCATTTTACGTTAATTTCTGGTTTTACATCAGGTAAGAAGCTCTTTCCAAATACCCCACATGCTAACACATGTTTTTCTGGAGTGGATGGAATCGGAGTTGTTTGTGCAGACGGGAGAGTTTAGGAAGACAAAAGGCACTGATTAATGTTTACAGTTTGCAAAATATTCGGTTTTCCTTGGTCAGAGTCCCGATGGAGCCTGAATAAAGCCGGCTGGGCTGCAAACCACAGGGGCAGATATTTGGAGCCCTGAGTTGGCTGGGAGGGTTTGGACCTCGCACCTCTCCCGAGGGTGGCCCGGGAAGAGCAGCCACGGGTTCAGAGGGCAGCAGCTTACAGGCTTCATCCTGGAGAGTTGATTCCTGCCTTGGAGTGACATCAAGCTGAGCCTTTCAGAGCCCTCTCTGAAGTATCTGCTAAACAAATCACTCTGCAATAGCATCAGCTTTGCGTGGAGAGGCAGGAAACTACCAGGAGCCAGTTTGCTTCTAAAGCAAGAGAGTTTTTGAAGGAAAAAAATTCTTTGTATGAGCCACGTGAGGACTTCTAGACCTGACCTGTGGTCAGAAAGAGAGCAGTGTCGTAGCTCAGTGTGCCACTTTTCTTGCCCACAACTGGCTAAATTGTGTTGATTCACTCTCAGTAGAAACACAGGCAGTGGCTGGGGGAAACATTGCAGGACCACAGAGCAAAAGCGGGAGTTTCTTCCATGCCAGAGTGTTTGTTTGGTTGATGATGACTGGGATCTTAAACCGAGTGTAAATATGTACCTTGCAAAGAAATGCAAGAAATTCTGGCTACATTTGGCTATTGAAGCTCAGCACACTTGTCAGGTGTGGTGACATGGTAAGATGGTCACACGCGACACCTTCTGAGCCACAGGACCCCCGGGTTGCTCCCCACCTCCACCAGACAGGGTTGGGTACATGCCCATGTGTGTGCACACGTGTGTGTGCTGCTGGCCAGCCCTCACCTGGCACCTTATGGAGTGACTCCTGCCCTGGTCTTGGCCGTGGAACACACAGAGAGTGGCAGCGTTTGGTTCTCCAGTGTGTTTTCCCTTCTGAGCTAAAGGAGTTCCAGCTGGGAAGGAAACCCTCCCTTGGGTTTATTCAGTATTCAGTTGCCACCAGGGCAGGAGCTGGTCACCGCTGTGCCTGTTGGGGATCCTGGGGGACTTCAGACCTGGAGGTGTCCTTGTGCCCAGGGCTCTGCACTGGTGACAGGAGTGACGGTGCAATGCAGTGGGCAGAGCTCTTAGAAAGCATCATAAACCAACCCTTAAACGCAATTCTCACAAGCTGTTGTTTATTTTAGTCCTCTAAGCACCACTTGACATAGAGAAGTGTATTTGTGCTTTTTTGTCGCCTTTGTAGGACAAGGGCATTAGCTCTGAAAGTAAATGAAAATACAGTTTAGCTGGATTGTCTGTAATAAACCCGATTTAGCTCACGGGGATCTCCATTCATGTAATTCTAGCTAATGTTACAGGGCTTCAATAACCTCTCTGGACTATATTTCAGCATGCAGCCCAGGACCACTGTGGGTGTGACTTCCCATGCTGTTGGTTTTCCTGACTCTTCACCAGCCAGTGTCACAGCACAGCATGAGAGAAGCTCCTGCTCTGCTCATCCACGGACTCAAAGTGTCGTGGCTGAACCAACTGGAATGTGAAATTCCTCTCCATGTAGACAGGCAGGTCCAGGTGGTGCCAAACTTCTCTCTGACTTCAGCTGTCAGGAGACTATCAGGAGACAAAGGCATGAGTGAGCTCCCCAGGCCATGTTCTGGAAGGAAGAGGGAGTTCAAACTCTGCAGGTGGAAAGGCTAAAAGCTGTGGGTTGCCCACACCTCTGTCAGCCTGGTGCCATGTGCTCTGTGCACACACATGAGATCATGGTGTGCGTTCTGTCTCCCATCCCAAACCCTGTCCCTCAGCCTGTTCCTCTCCATTCCCCTTCCGTGTTCCACCTCCTGTGTGTTTCTGGGCTGTTTTCCTAGTCTCCATTTGGTCGTTTCCTTTTAACTGTAGACTTCTTCAAATGTTAGAAGAAACGTGGTTCAGGGTTTGGGGTGTTTTTGGATGAAGGTTCCAGCAACTCCTGTTTACCTGAGTGGGTTGACCTGTGTCTTGGCAGGGGTGAATTAACTCCAGGACTTAACACGCTCTTGAGCTGTGAAGCACCACATCATCAGCTCTGGTTTGTTTGGGTTCTCAGATGAATTTATTAACACTAAGACTGAATCTGAATGAAATTCCATGAGAGTCAAGGGTTGAGCCCAGTTTGGTCCCTATTAAAGGACCCTTCTGCATGTTGGTGCTCTCCTGGCTCCTTCCCCAGGAAGCAGTAATGACCTGCTGCTGATCCGAATGTGTTGCCATACTCAAACCAACTCTTAGTACTTAATCAGCTAAAGTAAATTAGGTGACAAGGAAGCTCGAGCTGGCTCCGACCTGGCCAAACATAACTTATTACATAAGCAGGACTCAGTTTATGTTCAAGCCTGATGTGCTTTTGACGTGTCTGTTGCACCTCTGAGCTGTGTGGAAAGGTCTCAGCCTCCCACTGTTGTCTTTTTTTTTGCAGTCTGAGAAAACAGGGGATTAGACAAGTTTGTCATAAAGGCTACATTCATTTGTGCTGGCTGAGGAGGAATGCTCTTTTTTGGGAGCTGTGTATGCTCAGGCAGGAGGAATTCCCAGGTTGTGGAACCAGGGGAGAGGTCCCTTTATTGGGTGCCTGAGAAGTCAGAGAGTCACTTGGAGAGCTGCTCACTGTGCTTCATCTGCATTCCAGGCAAGGATAATTTAGTATAGATGATGTCTTAATAACATTTCTGAACTGAGGAAGTCAGTCTAACCCATTTTTCATAGTTCTGTGGCAACATTCATTTCTGCCTGTCAACACCACTGGAGATGTTAACAGGAGACATGTCAACACCCGCCATGGCAGGGGTGGCAGTGTCCTGGCTTGGAGGCAGCATTCCTGGGACCTGGTCTGGGCCAGCAAGGACAATTCACGTCTGTCCATGGGGCATTTTGAAATGGGTGGAGTATTTGGTAGATCTAGCAGTGGCTTCTCGCAGCACGCCTGTGTGCAGTGGGGTGTGTTGGAAGGCACACAACAGGGCAGAATTTCTGGTACCTCTCAGTGACACCCCTCTGGCATTTCCCCTCCTCCTCCTCTGCTCGGTGTCCTCACTCCCCTGGCACTGAGCATCTCCCTGGGGACTTGGGCAGACCCACCGTGCAGCCCCAGGAAGGTGCGTGTTGAGCAGCTGGTGGGATGTGACACATCAGACATGACTTCTCCAGACCATTTCCAAATGTTCACACCCTCCTTCAGAGAGGTTACCTCTTTTTTTAAATTTTTTTTTACCATAGTGTAGCTGACAAGTTTTTGGGTCAGATATTTTTGTCAAAATCAAAATATTAATGAGAAGCATGTGGGCTGTTCCCTTGTGTGAATATTGAGCTGAAGTGTTCCCTGAAACATTAGGAAGCTGCTCTTGCTTGGAATGATCAGCAAAGGGGACTGGTGACTGGAGTCCACCTTCCTTTGGAAACTGCTGCAGCAATAGCATGAAATCCTCATTTTCTTCCTGGACTCATCTTGTTTCAAAATTTTTCATGGAATGCTATTCACTGCAGCCTAAACCACAAGTTTTAATTTGGAATTTTACTATGGCCAAATAATACCGTGAAAATGTCCCAAAGTAGCAGGGCCTGGTCCCCCCAGCTCAGCCCTTTGAGCACATTGTTTCAAAACATTCCTGAAAGTTAAATGAGGCTTTTGAGCTTGCCTTTGGAAAATCCAATAAGCTATTTCTACTTCTTGTTTAATGAAAAAGGTAAAATAAAATTCTAGGCTCTGGCTTGCAGGAAACGGGAATATTATGAGTATTATGGTTTTCTTTGGAGCACTCACAGTGGCTGTTCCTCATTTCAGTTTAAATTTGATGATGAAGGTTTATTTTAAGACCAGCCCGGTGAAGGTTTGGTGTTTGGCACCGTTTCACCGGCTGTGGGTTTTTTCGGGAAGGTGTGATGGTTACGGGGCATCTCCCTCGAGAAAAACTCCGGGTTTTGGGTAACCCCAGAGTCCCCCAAGCTGGCCCGGGTTGGGGGGAGAGCCTGGGAGAGCTCTCTTGGGAGAGCCTGGCCACCCGTGCCCGCGCCATCGCTCCTCAGCCCTACTTAGGGGCAAATCCGCGGGTTCATTGCCCGGCGGAGTCTCTGCCCGAGCTGGGGTGGGTCTGTCGCCTCGGGCTGCTCACGTTGCTCCACGCGTGGGCTCCGGGGCCCTGCAGCCGCCTGTCCGTCCGTGCCCCCCACGCCATCCCGGGCGCTTTTCCACGCGGTGCCCGGGCTGGGCAGGACCCTCGCCCCGCGGTCCCGCCCGTCCGGAGCGCTCCCCCCGCGGGGCCGGGGATGTCACGGGGCGCTCCCGGGCTCGGCGGTACCTGCGGGAGGCGGAGCGGGACCGCCCCGCCGGGCTGAGCCTCCCCGCACCGCCGCNCGCTGCCCCCCGGCACGGGCTGTGGGGGAGCCGCGGCAGGCAGGGATGGCGCATCTCCGCCGTGCCCTCCAAAGAGCCCGTGTTGCCAACCCGACCACTTGGTGCGCACCGTCCGACAGACCTGCGCCGTTCGGCCAGGTGACAAAGCTGCTCTTCTTCCCAACAGCCGCTTTTCCTTGGGATGCAGCTTTGAATGCGCTCCTGCCCGAGGGCCAGGGAGCTGAGCACGGGCAGCGACAGCCCCGCTCCGTCCCCGCTCCGTCCCCGCTCCGTCCCCGCTCCGTCCCCGCTCCGTCCCGCTCCATCCCCGCTCCATCCCGCTGCCATGGGCGGGCCCTGGGCTCTGCTGTGGTGCCTGGGCTGCCTGGGCAGCATCCCGGGCTCCTGGGGCGAGCACTACCGCTACGTGTGGAGGAGCTGCTACCCCTGCTACCTGGGGCGAGCGGGGTACCCCGACCTGCGGCCAGGTACGTGCGGCACCAGGTGACCTCCAAAGGTCCCTGCAGACCAAAACTCTTCTCGGATTCTGTGCGTGGCCGGGCTGGGGCTCCTCGCGGGGTTTGTCCCCAGATCCCGCAGCTACCAATCAGAGAGGTTACCTCTGCGGCCACGCAAGTGACAGGCTGGTGACCTGGCTGTGCATCTGCCTGTGCTTGTAATGTTGCTTCAGTGCAGCATTCAAACTCAGTCGCTCAAAACTCACTCCTGGCAGAGTGGGAGAGAAACAGGAATTTCTTCCCATGGGTTACTGTGCAGCTGGGTTAAAGATAGCTCCCGTGCCACATTCCTTAAAAAAACAAATGCATGCATTTTGCTAGGGCATGTCGATTAGCTTTTTCCGCAGTTCCAAAGGATCTCGCTCTGGTCCAGGGCAAAAAGTGAAATTTGATACTGTTTTATCATGACAAAATTCTGCCTTTCTCTCTGTGTGAGCCTGTGGGGTTGTCTGGGCTGTGTGAGTGTTGCACAGCAGAGTCTCACAGGGAACAGACTCGCTGTTACTCCGGGTTGGGTTTTGTGCAGGGGGAATCCTCTGGCAGCAGTGACCAGAACCAAGAGCTGGGCAGTGTGTGGGCATGGTTGGGGGATGCAACCACACCTCAGGGATCACTTCTCTGCACTGAATTGTTCAGGCAGCAGTGTCTGTTGGAAGCCAATTCCCAGCCTGCTGCAGCGTGGGAAGCACTTGGCCAGACAGAACTTTCTATTGAGCAGGTGGAGGGGCTCCTGTGGCACGTGTGAGTGTGCTGGCTTGTGTGAGGTGGTAGATGGGCACACGGAGGGAGGTGTGAGTTCTGCAAGATCACACACCCTGTCTCCTCTTCTGTGTGCACTCGGCTGCCTTCATGGCAGGAAAGGTTTGCGAAGATGTAGGAAATACTGGAGACTCTGTGGAGATCACTAAAGACTGAGGATGCTTGGGCGTAATGTAGACATCAAGGAATGCATTATCTCATGGTGAGATAATGCTAATAAATAAATGCCCCTAGGAGTCAGTTATACAGTGATATCAGAATAGATGAGAGATGTGCCAGACCTTCGGAAACGGCGCGAGTCGCTGTTTTGTTATTTATAGATCAGATGTTTGTCTCAAGCACAGATCATGTTTGTTGTCTCCATCCAACTGTGTTGGCTCATAGTGATTCTCCAAGATAAGTCCTTGAGATCCAGCTTTGTGCCTGGAGTATAAACCTCCAGCCTTTCCTTCTCTAATGCCAAATTCACTGGATCCTGATTCTGCTTATCTTCATGGACAGGTAGCTCTGTGCGTACTCATGGCTTTATCCTGTCTTGTTGCAAGATACCTCTGAGGCTGCATGGCTGAGGGATTTCCTCACATTCATCCATCTCATGGCTCATCCTAAAGTGGTGTCACTGTGGCTTTGATTAATTTTTTCTTTGCAGCTTGAGCTTCTCTTTGGCAGGTAGGAGGAGGCATTCTCTTGGTGTGATTTTTAAGGTCCTAGATGCTCTCTTGGTGTGATTTTTAGGGTCTGTGTGCTGGTTTCCTGGCAGAGTGTTCCCGTCTGCCCACCCAGACAGCACACACATCCCCACAGCCGTGTCCTCTCATGAACCAGCTGCCTCGGCACAAGGCTCTGCTGTGTGCACATCATCGGCGGCTTTGTTGTGTGACAGGAGAGTCAAGAGGGGGTTTGTGTAATAACAGTGTACTTTTCATTGAGGTCTTGAGCGCCTTAACATGCCTGCTGTGTACAGACAGGGCTCTCTTGGGTCCTGGTGTTGGTGCAATGGCTGATGGCAGCGCTGGGTGTTGTGTCCTTACCCAGCTGCCCTTACAGGAGGAGCTTTGTGCTCTGCTGGAGACTTGCAATCAATGATCACAGTGATGGAGACCTGGTGCAGTGATATTCCCTCTCTGAGTCTCCAAACCAGTCAGAAAACAGCTGAGCTCGTTGCTGTTGTTTGATCATGCCTTTTCTATTAGATCCTTCAATAGTGACCTGCATTTCCATCCGTCAGTAGCATTCCCAGGTACGTGTTGGTGTTCACCTCCATGCTGTTGGCTTCCATGGCGCTGCAGAGGGACCAAGCCACTGTGCCTCTGCACAGGGACATCTTCCAGTCAGAGACAGCCTGCACAGGGAACGGGGTAAAGCAGAGTGATGAGAGAAGGTTGGAGGGTGTGAGAGCAGCAGCAAGTCCAGAGCAGGCTGCCTGCTTGTTGTTACGTGCACCTCTGCTCTGTTGTTACTACACCTCTGAGTAATACCCTAATTAAAACCCATCCGGAGACAGAGGTGGGAGCACGAGTGGGAGCTGGGCGACTATCCCAGCCACAGGGCTTGGAGGCAAGAAAAGGTGAGCTGAGGACGGTGCAAAGGACTGAGGCAAACCTGCTTCCTGATGCATTTTTTCTTCATTGGATTATTGTAAAGCTGGTGCATCTATTCCTGAAGTGCCTTTGGAATCTGCTGCTGTGGATGGCACAGGTAGTATGGGAAAGCTACGGTCATCTGCTGCCTGTCCAGGAGAGGCTGCAGCAGAAGGATTGCCAGTTCCAGTAATTCCATGTAGCTCTTTAAGGGCCTTCAGGGCTTTTCCAAATTCCTAGTTTAGGACAAAATGAAAGCTGAGAGTGTGGAGGTGTTCTGACCACCCCAAATGGCCTTTCTTCTGCTTTCCCTGAGTCACTCACATGCTCAGCTGAGACCTGCCTGAGGCAGGTACTGTCCTTCCTCATCCTGGAGGAGGGAAAGGCTTCCAGGGGAGCAGAGGGGACATGAGGCATCATCTGCTCCTGTGGCCTCCTTGCACTGTTTGCCCTTGCCGTAGCAGAGTGCTATCTGCACTCAGAGAGTGTGGAGTAAGAGCACATCCAAAATCTCCAGGTTATTCATGGTGGGAGCTGTGCAACATGTGCAAGTGACAAAACAATGCAGAGGGGCTTTTCCTTTTAATGTCCTGTGTTCCTAATCCATTTCCATAATGCAGAATGGCAGCAGTGATGCTGTGCTCTCCTGCCTGGGATTTGGCAGCTAGTGTGCTGCTGTTGGGTCCTCTCCTTCCAGTCTCTACTTCTTAAAATTGCTGAATTAGCTTCAACAAACTGGTACTGGAAAGATAAAGCCACTAAATCCCACACATGCTCATCTTGATGGATTTTAATTAACCTTTTCCCTGCAGCCCAGCTCTGTAATCCAGGCTAATTGCCGCAGGGATTAAAGCCTGGCACTGCTGCTTGGCCAGACAGAGAGAACCTCTGCAGTGTATCTGCTGCCTGTGCTTCCAGCTGGGATCCATTGTCTCCTCCTCAGCCCTGCAGAGGAGATAAACTGCCTCTGTACTAGATATTTAATAATTTGCAGACCTGCTGTTGCCACTTTCTTTCCCCTGACGTGGAGCTCTGGTTGGACATAAATCAGCATTCCTTCTGGAAGGACCTGAGCATGGTCAGGGAGTGCACTCAGCCAAAGCCATCTCCTCGCTCCATCTCCTTTTTCTTGGTCTTGTGTTCATCTCCCCTATGTCTGATGGCAGCATTCCCCATGTTAGTCCACATAGCTGGTGTCTGATGGATTGTTTTTGCTCAGGGAAGAGGCTGATGGGAGCATTGGCTGTTTCTTTGCTGATTCTCGTGTCCTTGTGGATGAGGACATGAACTCCAATTTCCTTACACAACAGGGATGTTTCCCTCCCCAGTGATCCAAGCCCCACTCCCCAGCTCTTTGCTGCATTGGGTTCTTGCCCCAGTGGGATTTGGCCAGTACCCCCTGTCCTGTCCTGTCCCTGCTGGCTCAGTGGGGCAGGCAGGCCAGGGGCTTGGCATGCGTCACCCTGGCACTGCTCTGGCTTGCTCAGAGTCAGCTGAAGAGAAGCCTGTATGCTTCTCATTTGCTTCCTTTGGTATATTAATTTCAACCAGATTTTGTCAGCTCTCCAACAGGAAAACAACCCCGCCGTGCCACAAACCGCAGCTCACAAAGTGTCACGTAGGGGTTCGGGTCGTGGTGCTGCCAAAACGTGCACCAAGGGCAATGTGACCCTTCACAGCTCCCCCTGGCCCTGGGAGCAGCTCCTGCTGCTTTCCTCTCCATGCTCCTGGCTTACTCACTCCCTGCAGAGCCTCAGGCACACCAGGGCAGGCTGGAGATGCTGCCACTGCTGGGGGTGGCTGGTGGATCTGTCCCCTTCCTGGCCCCAGGGACAGTTTTATTTTGGTCCCACCATCATGCAGTGTATGTCCCACAATCTCTCTGGCATGGCAGAGGAGATAAGTGAGGTTTCAGGAGGGACAATGGGACGTGGTGGGAGCACGTGGCAGTGAAGGTGATGGTGGTTCTACAGCCACGGCGGGAGGAAGGACTGGCCACTCTCCCAGGCCAAGAGGGGATGAGGAAAAGGGGGTTGGGGTGGGGACAGCCCTTGGGAATCACAGAGATTTAGAGGGTGAAAAGTACAAAGGGGGAAGAGGAGACATTGAGAGAGGAGATGTAAAATTACTGAGTGTGAGTAATGGGGTGAAAGTAAGAAGTTTATTCAACACATCACTAACTTTCTTGGACTGTAAATTCTCTACAGTTTCAGATTAGAGTTGAAGGGAAGCAGTGGAATCATCATTTAAATTCAGGCAAAAAACTTTACTACACTGTGTAAAACCTTCCCAAACCCCAGATTTCCTGTACTTGAGCCAAATAGAGGCAGTTCTGTGTATTAATAGCTAATCCTGCCCATAGAGAAGAGTAGTGAGTGCCTCAGGGATGCTAGGGCTCTGTAGCATCCCAAGTGTGTAAAGCTTTTGCAGAGGAAAATGATTTAATCAGAATTAGGTTGCTTTGACTGGTAGACTGGTACCTCAGACTCACACCAAAGCATTTTTCCCCCTGAAAAGCCACTCTGGCTTTGGCTCACTCTTCAGAGAGCATCACTCAGAGCTTATGTTTCACCTCAAAAAATCTTTTCATTTTCCTTTCTTCCAAAATCAAGTGTTTTGGAAAAAACAGGAAGAAATTACCAAAACCTTCTAAAAGGCTCAGTCCATTGAATTAATCAAAGGGCTGGCATTACAGAAATCAGCATTTTTCTGGCTTAATGGAGCCCACAGTTGCGCTGGGAGCTTTCAGGAGGAGCCTGGCATGGCCAGTGCTGCAGGACATTGTGGCTTCTCTGGGAATTGTTGGGTTTTAATGAGCTCGGAGCCTTAGATTTCAGTGTTTTAAGCAGCGTGAAGCCTTGTAACGAAACGTGTTCTGAGAAAACAGTAATTTTGTGTTGTTACTGTGTAGCTCAGAAACACTGAGTCAAGCAGGCATCCCTTTTCCCACTTCACTTCCCGTTCCGGCCCTGACCCAGACCTTTCCCTGCTGCTCGCTGATTTTCTTGGCAATTAATCTGATTAATGTAAAATCACAGCCCGGGGCTCAGCCAAGGCTGCGTTTCTCCTTTCCCCGTGGTTTTCCGTGCCCTTTGGCTCCCTGGTGGGAGCTGTAGGTGAATTCAGAACTCTCTCATGGGGCTCTGGGTGCTGCTGGGCAGGTTCCTGCACCTCTGGCGTGCAAGGACATGGCCATGCCCACGCCCTGCCGTGATTCACTCAGGAAATGTTTCTTTATCTCATTAGCAGCAGTGTGACTGGGGCTCACACAGCTCAGGGTCATCCTGCTGCTGGCATGGCCCCCCCGCCGCTCCAGCCAGAGGTGGTTGGGTGGGATGAAGGTGCAGAATGTGCAGAGAAACACCAATAGACCCAAAGCCACTGGAGTTTTAATGTCCCTGTGGGAAAAGGGAATGGCTGGTTTGCTGTTCGTGTGATGCCCGTGTGGTTCCCCTCTCTGAGATCTCTGACCCTTTCCAGTCTGACAGATTGGGTGTGTGCACACCTGTACACACACAGTGGGAATTAAGGGGCTGTGCAGCTCTGTCCATGTCCTCTCCATATTTCTGAGTGTGGCCACGGGAAGCAATCTGCCTCAGAACCTTGGAATTGTCTCTGACAGGCACGAAAGTGTAAAATATGAATTAATCCATAATCACGGAGTGAATGGGAAAGGTGACCATTGTGAGGTGACCAGATGAGGGTGATTTATGTTGACCGACAAATATAAGATGCTTTTTTTGGTTGTTGTTCACCAGTTGTGGGTCTGTCCCTGAAATTCCATGAATAGCTTGGCTGATGAAACAAACCAAAATGGCCAATCTTGTTCCCCCTGCATTTGTTCCTCAAATCTGGAGTCAGGCAGCAGAGGATAAACAATCCTGACCTCAGACACCCTCATGCCCACCCTCTGAGTTTTTCCCCCTCTCCTTTTCTTTGCAGATGTTGACGAGTGCCTGGTCCACAACGGGGGCTGCCAGCACAGGTGTGTGAACACCCTTGGCTCCTACTACTGTGAGTGCAGGCTGGGCTTCCGCCTGCACACGGACGGCAGGACCTGCCTCGGTAAGGCCCACCCGGGCACCTCTTGGGAATCTCTAATGCTTTGTAGCCCTTTTCCTGCTGGTAAACCCATGGCAATGTACAGAAAATATTTATCTTGGCATTCTCACTCCTACCTGCCCTCTGCGCAGGGAACACGGGATGGTGCTGATGGATTGCTGTTCTGTTTTGTCCTGGTTGTCTTCCCTAAGATGTTTCTGGTACTGGGTCCGTAACACTTGCTGTTCTCCCAGGTGGCCACATACAACTGTGGCTGCTTTGCTGTTCCTGAGTTTATTCTGGTTCAGGAGAAGTGACTTCCAGTGCTTTGGTTCTTCTGCTTTTGATTCAGGATATATCATATGCGGCATTTTCAGAACAGATATATAAACTAGATTATAAGGAGGTTGGAATCAGGCTTCATTTTGACATCAGCTATTTCCCCATCCTGTGCTGTGGGCACCAGGTGTGACAGACAAGTGACAATAATTGTGGCTGTGTGTGGAACTGTGGCCATAACCCCATAACCCTCTTCCCTGGGATGCTGGTCATGTATCCTCTTGGATGGTACATGTCCAACCATTACATGTCCAAACATTACCATCCAGGCACCAGGTTTGCTTTGCAGCTGATTTCTGGGCCAATGTCTTGAAATAATTTTGTTTGCCTGCCCCAAACTGGAGGCTCAGAGTGGAACTGACTGGAACTCAGAGTCTGCCTCCAGCATCTGCTGCTGCTTTAATGAAACCACTTCTCCCTCACAGCTTTATTTGACACATTTTTCCATTATTTGAGGGATATTTTCATACAAGTGGAAAGAATTCCTGGGCAGTGGCATTGCAGGGGCCATTTGCTGGGTTTTCTCAGAATACAGTCACACACTCTGGAGTTTGCTGTGCAAGCCTGAATGTTCCAGTTGGGAATGGTGATGGGAGCAGGAAAAAGCCATCCAGGGAAGCTGAACCCTCTGTGCCCAGCACTGCACAGAGGCACATCTGGCCACAGCTGCCTCCACTATGTGATGGTACCCGAATGAGCGCAGTGAGACTTAAGGTGCAGGTTCCCCAAGTGCCCATATTTTGCTGGAAAAATCCAGGTTCAGAAGGATCCCAAATAAAGGAAAACCACCAACCATTCCAGCCCTCTGCTCTAGCACTGAACTCGAGCACTCGTGTCAATGGTGGCGCGTTGCTGCCGTTCACATGTAAGTGTGCTGTGGTCTGTCATCTCCTAATTGTCTCTGGAATATGCAGCTCCCTTTTTTGTGGTGTGCAGAGATTCTGCCGCCTCCGCCTCATGGAATAAAACATGGGACAAACTGAAGTCAGGAGTTGTCAGCAGCGCCAGCCCCAGAAGGTGCGGCAGTTTTCGAGGAATGCATAAAATGGATCACTAGAGGGAGGAATCTCGTCTTCAAAAGACATTTCCACTCCTTCTTTCACTCCCCAGGTTTATCTGCTGGTGTGGCTGTGCCAGGCAGGACGTTCCTGTGGAATCCAGGCAGGCAGGGCCGCCCTGCTCCTGCTGCCTGTGCCCAGCACTGCAAACCTGCTTTGCATTAAACTTGAGAGCAAGTATTTGCCATAATGTGCAGTGTTGGAACTCATCTGCCGAAAGTGGGGGTCTCTGTTCGTGAAACCTGATCCATGGGAGTATGTGGGGCAGTTCCTGAAGCTCTGGGGAGCAGAGCTGGTAGGATCTGCATTGAGTTTGGTGGTGCTGGTACCCCTGTGATCAAGAGCATGTGGGAAAGTAGATGCAGACCAGGCAGTAAAACACTCTCACGGCATAGTTGTCCAATAGTGTTTCTGAAATAACAACAGAGCAGGACCAAAAATCTGTCTCTCTCCCTTCAGGACTGGTGGCTTTTGTTCTTTACACATTTGTGTCTGTACATGTGTATGTATATCACACCTCCCTATAGCTCTGTCCTATAGCTAGTTGTGCAGAGTGGTGGAACATCTTTCTCAGAATAGAGCAGAGGCTTAGAAATTACTCCTCTGTTGGTGCTTGTGGCTCCTCTGTTGTACCCACAGTCCTCAGTCCTTGTGTCTATTCTGAGGGATTAGGGTTAACTGATCAAGGCTCTGTTTCTCTTCAGTTGGGGATATCCTTTCATTTCCTGGAGAGGTGCTGCTAAAACACAGGCTATTGTCACTAAAGACAAGGAATAGGCCAGGAATGAAGGGAACTGGAGACTGCAAGCCTGCCTCCATCCATCCATCCATCCATCCATCCATCCATCCATCCATCCATCCATCCATCCATCCATCCCTCCATCCCTCCATCCATCCATCCATCCACCCCCCTCTGCTCTGGCACTCTCTGCCCTCAGAGCCTGTGGGAGGCTTCCAGCTCCACACTGGGACAAGCATGGAGCAGGGCTGTAGGAAGCTGTTGGCAGCCCCAGAGAGAAGTTTTGGAAACAGAAAAAGCCTTTTGCAGTGAATTCTCTAGTTAAGGTCCATCAAAGCATGGGTATAATTCTTGAGATGTTTTCCTATCCCTACAAAACCCACACAGGCTCCGATGATGAATTGGTGGCACTGCCTGGAGCGCCATGCTCCAGAATTCCCTCAGCCTGGACAAGGCAGCTTTCCAGGGTCAACTGAGACTTGGGATTGTGACTCAGGAGAGCACAAAAACCACCTTCCTGTGTCCAGTTCAGTTCTCACACCAACCCTCAGCCTCTGCTGGAGCTCCGGGTGCTCCCCAGCTCCGCTGTGCAGGATCCCTTTATTGCGTTTCTGTTGTTCAAATATAACGATTCACTGTTGAGGGAGGGAGAAAAGGAGCAGCCGCTTCTATTGAAAGTGAAACAGAACAAAAAGAGGCCTTGGACGTCCTGGAATTACCTCTGTCTTTATCAGAACCACATGGGCAGGAGGCAGGGAGCACATCTCCAGGTCCTTCTCCGGCGTTGCAGCGGAGGATGCAGGCCAGGCCAAGGCAAAGGCTTTAATGGGAGCCAATTGCTTTTGTTGGCCTGCAGAGTGGAGAGATGGTCTGGATTAGCACACAACATGTTTCTTGAAGTTGTCTGAGGTTAGGATAAACCAGCTTGGGATTACATGATGGATCCCTATTTATATTAGGAGAACTTCAAATGGAGACATCTCGAATACAGCAGCTATGCACAAGAGAAGGACTATGCCAGGAGGTTTGTGTGGGCTTGAACTGTGTGTGCAGCGGGTCACTGTCCATGTGTGCTTGGTGGGGCTTTCCATTTTGCAGACAACTTGCACATTTTAGAGAATTTGACCTTTTCTTTGCCCAGTCACTCATTTTTTCAGCCATTTCTTGGAACCGATGGGGTTTGTGAGATCCTGCTCAGTTCTGGTTACAGCTGCCGGCGGTTCCTCTTAGGGTATCAACTTGCTGCTCCTGGTGGCAGATCACTTGGTTCTGAAGGAAAGGTGATACAGATGGGACAGAGGGGAAGTCAGAAGGTGCAGAGGTCAGGTATTAAATCATCTCCTGTGTTAGGCTGCTACTGCACAGATCAGCTTCCCACGTGCAGTCAGTAGTAAACCATCCTTTTCATCCCTCTCTCCATTCCCCAGGCCTGAGAGGGTCAGGATCTCGGAGCAGCATCTTTCAGCAGTGCTGCACTCCCCTCTGACAACGGGGATGGAAGGAGGGTCCTTCTCACAGACGCTGAAATATCATCTGTGGAAAATCTGTCTGAGCTGTAATTGCAAAAATCTGTGCAATGTACAAGATGACACTGGATTTGGCAGCGTTGTCGCAGAAACGTTAAGCTCAGCAAAGCATCTGGGAATGGAAATATTTTTAGAGTGGTTCTGTAAACAGAAGAAAACCCAAGCGGTAATTAAAGCAAGGCCAGCAGCGAGGTCTGCTGGCTGTGACTCTATGAGGAGCCAGCTAAGGAGAACCAGAATTTAAGGCCCTTGCTTTGAAGGAAAGACACCCAAAACAATTTTAACTTATTTCGGTTGTTTCGTCTTGCTATTCCTGCTTCTCAGATTGGATTAGTTCATATCTCAGCACCACTGGGGCGCTGCAGGGTTCCCCCTGCCCATCACTGTCACCCAATGTGACAGTGGCTCAATGTGACAGCGCAGGACCCGTGGCTTGGCTCGGTACATTGTGCCTGTGCCACTGACTCTATGGCTCATGCAGAGCCAGCAGTGCCAATCACTCCTTCCCCACGGGTAAGCCTCTTGGCAGAGAAGAACGTCTGGTTCCCATTTTCCCAGTGGTCTGGAGTGGTGCTGCCATGGCTGGGACAGCACCGGCCCCTTCGTCCTCCAGGTGAAGCTCAGGTGGGTTGTTCCCCTCGAGGAGCAGGTTTGTCATCAAAGAGGTGGCGCTGAAAGAAGCACATGAGAAGGGAAAGCACTCTGCAGGACCCTGCACTCTCACTGCTTCACCTTTTGTGTTCTCTCAGCAATCTGCACAGAGCTCTGCGGCCTTACAGGGGTTCTCTCTGATGAAATCTTGAGTGAAAGAAGATCCCAGACTTTAGTTTTTTCCTCTCTGAAAAGTTGTGTTTTAGAGCCTGTTATTTAGACTTCAAATTCATCTGAAAAACTGCATCCTGGGAGATTGTTTTAGATGTAAGATGCATTGGCTTGTTCCACGTTGGCCCAGTGCTTTTCCCAGATGAAGGAATGTTTTGGCAGGCATCAGCATTGCTTTACTTCTTTTTTTTAAAAAAAAAGGCACTCTAACAGGCACATTATTTATGACTATTTTTGAATATATATTATTAAACACTTTAATATAGTGGAATATTTTTAAATGACCACCCATCTCTGCTAGAGCTTGAGTAGTGTAACTCTGACCCAGAACTTTTCAGGAATGTCCAGTGTTTCTGTTGTTTCCAAATGGATTAAAGGAAACAATGTCAGCACAGCTAACATAAACCCCGAGTTCTTCATCCAGCCGTGTGTTGTGTATGGCAAAGCCTTGACCCTATGAAGTTGCTTTTATTCCCCCAAATGTTGTTTAGTTAATTAGAGGCATAAAATGGGAAGTTGGGTTTTTTTAATGTTTGAAATGAGAGCTCTCTGCAGCTCCAAGTTAAGACATACTTTTTTTTTTGCAGGGGAACTGTGTGCAGAAAAAAGAAAATAGAGATTTTTGCCCTTTATTTTCCTCCTGAGCCAAATGTTTGTTTTCACTAATGTGCAAGAGCACAGACCCAACTTGCCTTGGGATTCACAGATGCTTTACAAGCAGAGACTTTTACTGGCAGCTGCTTTCCAGTCTCGCCTGCTTCCAAAGCTCCAGAGGTTGCAGAGGGCACGGTGATCACCTGAAGGATCAGCCCGGGGAAAGATGGTTTTCATTAGAGATATTTTTAGCATTCTCATAAGATTCCTCAGAGCCAGCACATTAGTTTATTCTGGAGTTTAAAAAATAGGTTAGAAACATGTGAGCCCACAAGTCATTGTAGTGTTCTGCCTATGGAAACCAGGGCTGGGTTTCCATCCTGGACTGAGGCTGAGTTTAGCCATGTCCCACGTGCCCAGCTATGGTGGGCAGTGTGTTGTGACACATTGGTGGCTCCTCAGAGATAGAACAGACTTCAAAGGCTTATTTCCCAGTTCCCACATGGGACACTTCCCTTTGGAGCTGTTGCTGAGATGCTCGGTGGATAAGGAGTAGCTGGGCTAACTCAGGAGACATTCAGAGGTCCAGGAGGAGACTTCCATCACTTTGGAGGTATGTAATTACCCCACAATGGCTCATCTACCAGAGTCAATGAATCCTGCTCCAGAAAGACCTTTCCTGCTTTGTTTTCTAGCTCAGATTCCTCCTGGATGGAAGATCAAGGGTCCTGGATAGCTGCAGTAAAACAAGCAGGCAGACTCAGCCGACTGGCTGGTTGAAAGGTGCACACATCCCAATTAAACATCCTGCTCCTCTGCTTATCCTGCAGAGACATCCCAGAGTTCAGGAACAGGGAGGGGGAGGAGAAGGCAGTTTCCAGGCTGATTAATGATAGCAGACTTGTAAGGAGTCCACATGTTGGGTCATGAGGTCTGTTTTGTGCTGTAGCCCAGGCAAAACCTTCTGTTTGAAATCCTCTGGTCTCCTTGCGCAAGGCCACACAGAAAAGTCGTGTCATGGCCAGGAACTCCAGTCGGGAATTCCCAGTCCTGCCTGCACTTAGGATGAAATCAGAGCTCCCACTGGTCTCTCTCTACGCGCTCTGGCTGGTTGACACTGCTGGTCAAGCCCACGTGTCCCAAGTTACACACAAACCTCCTGGTCAGAGCTCTGAGCTGTGAGTTGTTACACCTGGTCCAAGTACAGACACACAGGATGGATCTTCAAACATTTTTCCCCGAGTGTTGCCAGAATTGGTGGTACCTGCTGGGCCTCACCCTGTGAAATTAGTGACTTCTGCACATCACGGAGCCCGAAACTCCATTTTCCATATCATTTTGCTACAGGAAAACCTGAATACGCCCGAGCACAACTCTCTGTGCAGTAATGGCTTCCACTAGCTGTGGCACTGCACCTGCAGTGACTGTCTTGGAACAAAGTGACAGGAATTTCAGCAATAACACGCTGAAATGAGGAGCCTGCTCGCTGACACGGTGCCCTTCGGAGAGGGCCGGTGCCTGGCAGAAAACATGCCGGGTCCTGGCTTCCCTCCCACGTAAAGCTGGCCAGATCCCCGTGTCCTGCTCTCACCCTCCAGGGGAGCACTGGGACCTCTTATGGGGGAAAAGAAAAATTTTAAGTTCCCACCCAACACTGTTCAGCTCATCTTGCCTTGGAAGAACAGGGTGCCCACCTCGAGGGTCCCTCTGACACAATGATGGGTGGCCTCTCCTGCACTGCCCACAGGTTTTGGCATCAGCATCTCCCACTTGGCACACTTCTTGTTCGTGAGGCTGGCCATGAGCTTGTCGCTTTAGCGCAGGCTGAATGTGCCCCAACTTTAAATTCTCATGAGCTCCAACTGTGTGCAGTTTGCCCTGGTCCTGTGCAGGAGGCTCATCCAGGTGCCGTTCGCTCGTCCAGGTGCCACTGTCTGTGTGACCAACACCGTGTCCCTTTGTCCCACAGCTGTGAACTCCTGTGCCTTGAACAACGGCGGCTGTGAACACGACTGTGTGCAGGTGACGCTGGCACAGCACCGCTGCCAGTGCCGGCACAACTTCCAGCTGCAGGAGGATGGGAAGCGCTGCGTCCGTGAGTCCCTCGGGCACGTGGGGAGGCAGAGCTTCCATCTGGGAGCTGCGGGATGGGGAGCACACACCAGCATGCTCAGATGTCCAGTAGATCAGACTGGGGGGTTTCCAGTAAAAACTCTGTGTGTTTTGTTGTCATGGACATGCCCTGCAGCTTGTTCCAAGGGATAGGAAGAGCCGGGGGAGCATAGCCAACAAAAATGAAATGGTATGAAGGCATGGGTTGCTGTGAGAGTGGAGGATCAGCAATCCATGGCAATGGGATGGGATGCTCTCTCTCAGCCTGCAAAAAGCTCTCTGGCTGACCTGCTCCTGACTCAGGAAGGGGAGAGACCGAGGGGGACAGAGCACAAGGTTGATCTTCTCACTCATAGCAGTTGACACTGAAGAGGCAGGGGGAGGGAAGTCTTTAGCTGTGAAGCTGATAAGGGAAATGGAACAACTGGGATTTACAAGCACAGCAGTCGCTGGGCTTTGGAGCATCTGCCCAGGTCCCTGAGCAGGTCAGAGATTGGCAAACCTCTGGGTAGGAGCACTTGGAGCAAATTGCCAGCACTTGCTCTGTAATGTCTGCAAAGGGCTGTGCCCGTGGCAGGCATCTGCTGGGAGGGTTTTACAGGATCTCACACCATGTAAATCCTCCTGCCCGATGGAGCAGTTAAAGGGCAGTAGCAGGGAATTTCTGCCTGGTGCAGAACAGGCTGTCACAGCCTCTTCTGCTGGGCACAGCTGCTTGCTGCTCTGCTCCCCCACAAGCACAGGGATGTGTGTGGACTCATCGTGCCCCTCTGCTCTGCCCTGCAGTGAGGAACCCCTGCGCCGACAGGAACGGGGGATGCCAGCACCGCTGCCACAGCCACCACGGCTGCGCCCGCTGTGAGTGCCACCCTGGCTACCGGCTGGGACCCGACGGCAGGGCCTGTGAGGGTCAGTGCCCGGCCCTCCCTCTGCGGAGGGACACTGGTGTCCCATGGTGGGAGTTTGAATTTTAGCCTTTGGTGAGGTTTGTTGTTCTTAAGACCTTCCTTAACAGCTGGGATCAAAAACTAAGGAAGTATTCCATCCTATTGCCCTCACGTATTCAGGTGCATATAAGAGAGGTGATGGGGGGAGGTTCTCTCTCTTGGGCTCCAGCTTTCCTCCTGGTCACCAGCTCTGTGACAGCAGCTCTCAGTGTTTGGGCCTCGNATATATATATATTTGCTGCAATTTTCCTCTGCTACTTTTTTTCCCCTTTCTCTGTTTTATTTCGGTGGAGGGGAAAGGCTGTCCTGGGCTGCTGAGGGTTTGGCTGGGAGTCAACCCAAACTTTTACACCCATGGGGTGAGGCTGGAACATGGCAGAGGGAGGCACACGGTGTGGATCGCTGGGTTGGTGTCTGTCCAGGAGCCCTGCTCGAGCTGTCTGCAACAACACCCCAGTTTCTGGTGGTCCAGTTTCCTGGGGAGCTTTATGGCAATTCTGAGCTCTTAAATCTATGTCTTTGTTGGTCTGGACTCCAGTAAAGAATTAAGGATGCAAAAAAATCAGTGAAAAACTTAAAGTTAGTAACAATAGTCCCTTTGGAAGAGTATTTATGGCTCAGCCCTGCTTAGCCCATTGTTTGCTCACCTCCTGCAGATGTGAACGAGTGCCTGACGGGACTGGCCATGTGTGCACACCAGTGCCTGAACACACGTGGCTCCTTCAAGTGCACCTGTAACCCGGGCTACGAGCTGGGAGCAGATGGCAAGCAATGCTACCGTGAGTACTGCGGGACACAGGGTGGCTCCTGCACGTGTTTGTCACTGTCCTCTGCTGATTGTCAGTGCCAAGTTAGAGCAATCTTTGCTGAAGAGTTTCACAAGCAGGTTTGGGGCTGTTTACTCCCCCACCAAGATGAAACACTTGGTCTGACCTTTAAAGTCCCCACAAAGCTACTTTAGCTGGTTTAGACAATTGAGTTGGAGCCATTTGGCTCCAAACAGGCCAAGTTCTGCTCTTGGGGACTTCATTGCATGCGTTCAGTCAGCTGCAGATGTGTCACTGAAGGAGGAATTGGGCCAGTGGAGGGATTGCCTCTGTTCCCATCAAGGAAAGAAATAAACAGTGTGATGCAAGAATGAGCCAGACTATCAGCGCAGCTTAGTTCAGATGATGCATGTCAGCAGGGACAGGCTGAACCAGAGCTATCAGCACCCGCAGCCCCTTACAGGGGAAAGCCACCGTGGCAGTCACCAGCTGGCAGCTGGTGTTACTGGGAGCTGTGATGCTCCACCAGTACAGCTGGAGCTTTCCAAAGGTCCAAGGGTAAGGCTTTGCAGGCCATGAGTGGGTCTTGAAAAGCATCGAACAGAGCAATGTGAAGAACCAGGCTGATGACATGGTATTTAAGAGCCTACATGCACACAGCCCCCTTCCTTGGAGCACAGCTGATCTCACACCAGGACCATTGACATTGCTCTGGGGCCAACCAGAGAACAAAGCAGCCTTCCCACATGAGAAGTGTTTCTCGCTGTCCTTTCTAGCACGTTTCTTTTCTGCAAAACCCTGCTTGTGCTGCATTAATAGGAAAGGGAAACAGAGGGATGATAATCATGTTGTGAACTCTGCAATATAGTCAACCACCATGGTACAGCTTTTGTTCTTGACAAGCACAGATCCATTGGGAAGCATCAAGCTGCCTTTCTTTATCCTCCTTGGGTCCAGACACACGAAAAACTCAATGTTCTTGAAAGCAGAAATTGTTTTCCTGAGGTTCAGGACTGAGTCAAAGCTCCACGGAACAAGTTCCTTTTAGTTTAAGAAAGCTTAATTAACTAGACAAGTTTATGGAAACCTTGCCAAGCTCAGATGATCTATGGCTGCGATTGATGTTTGCGCCGACCATTTTTGACATGTCAGGAACTAACGATTCTCGCTGTAGGCATCTGGATGTTTCCCTAGTTAGCTGTGTTCTGCTGCTCCCATTTCTCCCTGGCACCAGGAGGACTCTGCTCTGAGGCTGAGCCAACTTTTGGTTGGCAGCACACGCTGCAGCTTGGCAGGAGCGGGAGCAGTTTCATCCGCAGCCTCTTCATCCCAGAGACTGTCCAGAGCCTGCTCCACAGCTCTGTCCCTAAGAGGCTGCGTCAGATCCATCGGGTTCTTTTTATGCTGCCCTTCCCAGCCCAGCAGTGGCCTCTGTGCAGAGCTATTTCCATCCTTTCCCCCTGCAGATCCCCCTTCCCAGCAGCCACGCGGTGCCAGGGGCTGGCTGGAGCGCGGCACTGAGGGCAGGCACGGGCCAGTGGTGTGTGCAGATGTGTCACACAAGATGTTAACCAGTCTGCCTTTTCCAGGGATAGAGATGGAGATTGTGAACAGCTGTGAAACCAACAATGGGGGCTGTTCCCATATGTGCCACCACACCAGCTCTGGCCCCGTGTGCACCTGTAACTTTGGCTTTCGGTTGGAAGAGGACCAGAAGTCGTGCACTGGTAAGGCAGGTGGAAGGTCCAGACCTTGAGTTACAGGCACATCTCAAGTAATGGTGAGGATTGGCTGCTGCAAAAATGCACTACAGACAGGCTGAGGGGACTAGAAACAGATGCGAAGTGAGAGGAGATGAAATATTGTTCTGCTTGAAGATATCCTCAAACCTCCACTCAAGATATATTTGGACAGCAATTATGACTTCCAAACTAATTGGTTTTTCCCTGTTGAAACTGGTCTAAACAGCAGTCAGTGTTACAGCTGGAGTCACCTTGTGTGTAAGCACACAAAACCTGTAACAACAGTCTCAAACTGGGAATCACAGTGAACTTCCCACAGGCCTTGAGGATTCAGGATTCCTCCCTCTGCTGGGGAGGGTGATCTGTTAACACAAAGACCACTGATTTCAAGAGGAACTCAAGAGTACTGGTTCAGCATTTGGCTCAGTAAAAGCTCACCAGAAGTAGTCAGGGAGTAATTTAACAGTTACTGTCACCGCTATACAGTGCATTAACACCAGTGCCCTTTGTGTTTTATTTAGATATCAATGAGTGTGACACTGGCTCTCACTGTTGTCAGCAAGACTGTTACGATTACCCTGGAGGCTATGAGTGCTCCTGCCATGCCGGGTACAGGCTCAGCATGGATGGCTGTGGGTGTGATGGTGAGTACAAACCCCTCAGTGGGTTCCAAGCAAACCCTCTCTGCTGTGCTCCTCAGCCTCACAGCAGGTCAGGAGGCACACACGGAACAGGTCACTCTAATACTGATTTGTCTGTTGTCACTGTCCTCAGTTTGCTCAGCATTAGGGCTGTTCTAACCCCTACACTAAGCCCAGCACAACTGTGGAGATGCAGTGGGGCTTTTGAACACGCCAAGTTCAGATCAGGATAACTCGGAGTGATCTGCTCCAGGTCTGACCCCATTAATTCACAAAAACCTTTTGATGTTCAACCCCAGAGGCCAATATTACTCATCACTTTCACCCAAGGGATACAAGTTACTAACACTGTCTGTATAAAACACAGCTGAGACTATGAAACTTTCAATTAAGAGAACAAGAAATTGTCCTACCTGGTTGTGAAGAGCCAGGCATTTCTTCCAGTTTTTCCCAGCTCATACCAGTTTTCCTCCCAGTTCTCTGATGAGTCACTTTCTCAAGAGGAAGAATGTGGGGGAAAATCCCTTTACTAAGTTGTTCTCATCTGCCAAAGGTCTCAACGATGTTTTGCATGGGAAGATCTGAAGTAACCCACCTGTTCCTATAAAATTATTGATGGATGGGAACTGAAACTGAGCACGTTTTATGTTGAAACTCAGGTATCCCTCATCGCTGAAGTGGTTTCATACATTTTTAGAGTTGATGGCTTCACCTATTTAGCAGAGAGGATGCCACCAGCCAGCTCAGTGTTGCATGGGCAGACCTATGTCTGGGCCCCTGTCCTGCAGGGGAGGTCTGCTCCTGTTACACCAGAGTATCCCTTGGTTTGTAGATGTGGATGAGTGCTCTTCAAATAACGGTGGGTGTGAACACACGTGCCAGAACCAGCCGGGCTCGTTCCAGTGTGGCTGTGACATTGGACACAAGCTGGATGAAGACCAAAGGAGCTGCATCTGTAAGTGCCTTGTCTGTGCTGCCACAGGTCGGGCGCTGGGTACGTCCCCTCTGCCACCTGGCCGAGCCAGGACCGCATGGCCTGGAGATCCTCAGCCCTACCCCTCACCTTTTGCAGCTCTAGAGGACACCGTGGAAGCTCTGGATGGTCGGCGCCCCGTTATCCGCCCGATCCCTCACGTCGCCATCCTGCGAGATGAACTTACCCAGCTCTTCAACGATGACTATGAGGAAGAGGAGGGAGAGATGGAAGCCAGAGGAGAGCACACGCTGTCAGAGAAATTCGGTGGGCATTTTGCAGCAGCAGTCAATGCCGTGCTTTGCTTGGAACTCTTCAGAAATAATGGTGCACGCTGGGTTTATTTGAGTTTGGTGAATGCACCCACAAGAGCCTGTCGAGTGCCTTTTCTGTGTTCAGCTTTGCTGCAGCCGGAGCACGGGGCTTTCCCTGCCCAGACTCCAGGGATGCCCAGGCAGCCTCGGCGGGGTTCTCATCCCCAGTTCCTCTCATTGCAGTTTGCCTGGAGCACACGTTCGGCCCTGACTGCAGCCTGACCTGTGAGGACTGTGCAAAGGGGGCCACCTGCAACGCCGAGGGGACCGGCTGTGACTGCCCAGCTGGCTGGACCGGCCTCCTCTGCAACCAGAGTGAGTGGTGCTGGAGGGAGTGGTGACAGAACCACTGTCCTCCCTGCCCCGGGTGTGCGGTGGGTGCAGCCCTGCCAGGCTGTGGCTGCCACCTGAGCCTCATTTCCTTCTCCCTTCACAGCTTGCCCAGCTGGCACCTTCGGCAGCAACTGCAGCCAGAGCTGCCGCTGCCAGAACGGTGGCACCTGTGACCCTGCCACCGGCGCCTGCCGCTGCCCACCCGGCGTGGCCGGAGAGCTCTGCCAGGACGGTAAGCCCAGCGCTGCCCTCACCTGCTTTGGGGGGCATGTGGTGTCTCACGCCTCTGCAAAGAGGCAGGACGGCACCTCTGTGGGGCCCCAAAACCACGCACCAAAGGCAGGGGCCTCCCTTGCAGTTTTCCTTTACTCCCTAAGGTGCTTTTCCATAAGGAGAAGTTCCTGGAGTGCCAGCTGCGAGTGCTGCTCCCCACGTGGTGGACGTGGCTCTTTTCTGGTTCTCTCAAAGTGTTAGCACAGCATTTGCCATCACTTGGTAAATGGCTGTTCTGGCCATCTCTGATGCCACTCTCAGATGTCCCAGTTGTGCTTCCCTGAAGCCTGAAGGTGTTTCTCATGGGATGCCCTACAGTGGTCCCTTCGTAGCTGTTCACTGACAGCATCTACCAACACTCTTGTTGAACCATCCCAGTGTGACCAGCTCCAACAAATCCCTGCTCCATCTGACTCCATAGGTCACTGAGTTTTGTGTGGAAAAATGTCATTTTAGGAAGGCAGGTAAGACGGTAAAGGAGGCTCTTCACCCACAAAACTGCTCCAGGGAGTGTGTCTTGTCTTTCCACTGGAAGACCTTTGCATTCTCTATTCACTACTCCATGGTGACTGGGGCAGGCATCTATAATTCATAGGACATTCAGTAGCAGACATAGAAAAGAACATGAAACCCACAATTTCCATGATAAATTTCCATGGAAACCACGGGGGTATTTTCCACTGGAGAAAACCCAAAGCATTGAAAAGCTGTGACAGCAGTAGTTACCCAAAGTACCCAAAGGAGGTGTCACTGATGATGGTGTTTGTTTCTCCCTCCCAAAGGGTTAAAATTTGGGGGACATATAAACTAAAAGCCCAGAAAGAGGGAGACAGTCAGAGATTCAGACGAAAGGACTGCAGTCACATGGGAGCATATGGGAACTATTACTGAAGGAGGGCAAAGCAGAATGTAAATGAACATAAGAGGTACCCCGACCTTTTCTTTCTGTAGGAAGGAGGTGATTGAATGGGACAGAGAGAAAACAGGAAGGTAAAATTAAAATAAACAGTGCAAAATTGCTCTGTTGTCCCAGGGTAGCATTTCCTCTGCTCCTCTGCTTGCAGGGAGAAGGCACGTGCTGCTGGGCAGCTGCTGGCCAGAGTGCTCTGCTGACACAGCCTGTCTGCCATGTGCTTCCAATATTCAGATCTTTTGCATAACAGAGAAAAAATAATAATTTTATTCCCTTAATAGTGCAAATATCATGGTAGTTTATCAACAGGAGCAGCCTCATGGGTTGCTTTCTCACACAGAAAAGCCTTACCCCTCTGAGCCCTGTGGGTGGATTATTTCTATCCCAGCCAGCACAGTTACTGGTCCCAGTGAGTACAGAGCTGATGGGTGCCCTCGAGGTACTGCAGAGAGTGGCAGCAAGTGACATCCCGTGTGACACTGCACAGAGCCAGCTGATTTGGAGCTGATACAGGGAATTCAATCGCTCTCACCCCACCTGCATCCCTTGCCCTGGTGCCTCCCTGGCCTCACACAGCCCTGGCTCTGGTGCATTTTTCTGCTGGAAATCAAATGTCCAGATGAAATTGGCTCATCTTCCCAGGAAATCTCTTTCTATTACTAGGGTGCCCTAAAGGATTTTTTGGGAAACAGTGCAGGAAAAAGTGCAACTGTGCCAACCGGGGTCGTTGCCATCGGATTTACGGAGCCTGTCTGTGCGACCCTGGCTTGTACGGCCGGTACTGCCATTTGGGTATGCTTGTCCTCACCCGCGTTATCCTTGGATGCCAGCCTTCCTGGGCACCGTCCCTGGGAAGGGCCAGCACTGCGAGGCCGTTTCTGTGCCTTGCCCTGGGTTACTGACCAGCTTTTCCCTGCCCTCCAGCCTGCCCCAAGTGGGCGTTCGGCGCCGGCTGCTCGGAGGAGTGTCGCTGTGTGCAGCCCAACACGCAGGACTGCGACAGGAGGGACGGCGCCTGCCGCTGCAAGCGCGGCTACCGCGGCAAGCGCTGCGAGACCAGTGAGTGCCCCGGAGCATCCCCTCTGCCCGCAGCCTCTTTTCCCCACGTTATCCTTCTGGGGACAAAGCTCTGCTTGCTTTCCACCCTCCCAGCCAGTCTCGCCTCTTGCTGACTCAGGAGCGCAGCCTGCTCAGAGTTGATCGTGTCGGGGTCACCTCGCCACGAGCGGGGCTGCAGCTCTGCCAGGGGCAAGGGGTAACATCAGCTCTTTCTCTTGAACGGTGGCTGTTGGCAGGCTGTGACCCTGGCTACTATGGGGATGGCTGCAAGAAGAAGTGTAGCTGCTCTCCGGGAGTGTCCTGTGACCCTGCCACCGGGGAGTGCCAGAAGGAGTGTCCCCACGGGTACCATGGGGAGAACTGTGACCAAGGTAAGGCAGGGCTGTGCGGGGCAGCTCTACGTGTGTTGGAAGCTCATCATTCTTCCTCACACTTCTTCACAAAACAACACGAAAGCACCTCCAGAATCCCTGGAGGGCCCCAGCCCACGGCAGGTGATCTGATGAGTGACAAGCTGAGGCTTTAGGGGACACGGGAGCCACCATCCACAGGTCTCTGGGAGACGCTGCCATCTCCTTACAGCCAGGGAGCAGGATTCCTCATGCCAAACGAGCCTGATTCAGAAAAGAAGAACAAGGTCTCACTTCATTCTGCCACTTGGACATCTCTGTGCTGGTAGATGAAGGTGACAGAGGTCTAATTACCTTTCCCTGCCCTTGATGTCTTTTCCCTGCCAGGCAGTCTGTGCCCAGCACAACATTATTACATTTTCTGCTCTGTTCTCTATTTGAAACTCCACTTGATCTGCAAGTGCAAAAGAGGGTTTTACATTTCATTTACATTAGGATTTAAACTTCTGCCTCTGTATGAACCTGCCAGAGAGAGCACTTTTGTGCTCTTCACGTGAAGGGCCAGTTGATGGATGGTGACTGAACTGCCCAGCTCTGTTTTGTCTGACAGTGTCCAACACTCTGGCTCTGAGGGTGCAGATTTCAAGGTCCTGGGGGTGGTTGGGGTGTCAGAGAGCTTGACTTTGTTCAGACGAAGGTGCTCTGAGTGAACCTAAAGGCAGTGAGTCATTGGCACGAGGTGATTACAAAACATGAACACAGTGCTTGGGAAAGAATGACTTCTGCCAACCACAGAGAGGAGCAGAGATTGAAAAATCAACTTACTCCTGCTCCTGTGAGGCTGGGTCCTCTGGGATCCACTTCAGCTGGTTGGGTCCCACAGAAAATGAAAAAAGGTGGACTCTTGAAGTCAGACTCCAGTAGGAGAAGACACTGAATGGAGACGTTGGCAGTGGCTGGCCTTTGGATATGGATTTGAGCACCCTGGGAGTTTCTACACTAACTGATGTTTAGCCAAGCATTTCATCACCCCAACCCAGAATTTACAACTATGAACTTCATTAATCTGCCAGCACAGGGTCGTGGTGCAGAGCCTCATCTCTAACAGAATATGAGCTGTTGGTCAGAATAAGAGCTGCAGGCAGGCACAAAAATTGCAGTGCAAGTGCTACCAGAGCTCCACAGGAGGAGAGATGGGAGCAGCTCCTGCAGGGCTGTGCCCCTGCCGGGGTCTGGCAGCCCTGAGCCACCCGTGGTGGGACACTGTGGCCTCTGGAGCCCCTGGAGCCCCCAGGTCCCCCGGTGCCTTGGCGGGCCGGGCGCTCCCGCTTGGGATATTTTTAAAAAGGGTAAGAAAGGAGCTAAAGCCTGTAGGGGGGAGTCACAGGAAATAACACAAATATTTGTATAGAAATAGTAGGCTCTTGGCTGTTGTTCGGATCTGGAAATTATTAAAGGGTGAAGACAAACATCTGCCATCAATTAGCAAAGAGGAGGAATAACAAAAACTCCACTGTGTCACTGGAAATTGAGGCGCTGGTGTGCGTTTCCTCCGTGGTTTGTGAGCGCCGGTGTGTTCGCCTCTGCCGAAGCCTTGCAGAACATTGGCTTTGGTGAGTGTGGAGCTCTTGTGGGAGACTCAGAGAGGATTTAAGGATCTTTGGGTTTGAGGCCCTCAGCCTGCACGTCACTGCCTGGCTGCTAAATTGTGTCACGGGGCACAAGAGGGAAGGAAAAGTGCATATTCCTCCCTTGGATGAGGATGCTCCTTCTTTATTCCCTTACATCGGTGTCCTGCTGCAAAACTGGATGCTTCTTAAAATCCTGGCACCCAGATCCTGTAGGCATTCAGCCAGAGAGGTAAAAATCCTCACAGCTTCTTAGAAAAGTCAAGGATGGTTCAGTTTGGGTCTCCCTCAACCCGTGTTCTGCACCCCAGCCCAGAGAGAGCAGAGTGGCTCAGGCAGTGGTTATTCTACAGTCCTTGTCCACAGAGTGAAGGCCAGTTTGGCCTCAGCTGTTGGGCATGTGAACGGTCACTCTTGTATGAAGAAATACTTGTAGAAAAGACAAGCAACAAGGGAAAAGGGATAGTCAGACAAACCAGGGCAGGGCTGGCAATGCTGGAGATGGACCAGTGTGGCTCACGGAGTGGTCATCACCAGGCTCACAGAATCATTAAGGCTGGGAAAGACCTCTGAGATCATCAAGTCTAATCTTTGAACACCTCCATGCCCATAAATCATGAGCACAGGCCTCCCTGGCAGCATGGGAAAGCTCTTACAGCTGGGCTTCCCCCCACAGACCTGGAGGCTCGGTCGGGCTGTGGGGTTGGGTTGGTAAGAACCTCTTGGGCATCTCGGAGAGGGGGCAGTTCTCACCCTGCTGTTCTCCCTTGCAGAGTGCCCAGAGGGGATGTTTGGGGCGGGCTGCCGGTGGCCCTGTGCCTGTGGGGGAGCTCCCTGTGACCGCAGCACGGGGCAGTGCCACTGCCCACCCGGCTGGATGGGACACGACTGCGGCCAAGGTGAGCAGAGCCCGCGTGTGGAGCGAGGGGTTCACGTGCAGAGATGTTATTTTGCTTCTGCTAAAATTCGTTTTAAAAAACCATGCAGTGCAATGAGAATAATCTTTGTGGAAAATTAGAAAAAGTGCAGCTTTTGGTGGTAAGTTTCAAACAATGGCCTGAGCCAGCTCTGCTCTGCTGTTGAAGTTGAGGGAAGCACAAGTAAACATACATGATGAAAAAGATGAAGTTATTTTCAGTCATTGCAATCCTTAACATAGGAGAGGAACCTTTTTTTAGCAAAGTGTGTTCCTAATTGCCTTCACCATATTACTCCTTAACTGCTGGAAAACTAGAGAATCTGAAAGTAAAAGCTTTTTCATGATTATACAGTATTACAGCAGCTGGAAGGTATTAGTCACATATAGATGTCCTGCTCCTAAGAGTTTGGCTGAGCAGTAAAACCACACATACACAGTGCTTACCATACATTTCGAGCTGCCTTTTTTTCCAGGCCTTGGAGCAGCTTAGGAGCAGTTGGAGAAGGATTCTTGCCCTGGTTTTAGCAGTTCTTAGCTTTTTGCTCCTCCTCTGCGTCTCACAGCAGGTCTGGGAGCTCTGACTGGTGTGCTGTCCATGGTGTGACAGCAGCTGCAGGGACCCTGTGCCAGCAACACCATTTCCCAGCGAGGAGCCCTTGGAGCTCCCCACGAGTGGATGCAAATCCGAAATTGGCATGAAAGTCCTGGAGTGAGCTCAGAATAGCACTTACCAAGGGCTCGCACACTGTTTGTGGAACAAGCAAGGCCATGCTGTGCTTGCTGGTAGCCACGTGGTGCTGAACAGAAGTCCACGTTTTGCATGAAGGAGAGAGGAAACCCAAAAACCAGACTTTTCCCTCTCTCACCTTGGCTCTGATGCTGATGCTGTGTGTCCTCTCCCTCTGCCCGTGCACCAGCCTGCCCTGAGGGTCACTGGGGACCGGGCTGCCAGGAGATCTGCCCCGACTGCACCAACAATGCCAGCTGTGACCCCACCACAGGAGCCTGTGTGTGCCCACCCGGCTACACCGGCCAGCGCTGCCAGGACGGTGAGTGTGGGGGTCCCTCGGCTGGAATGTCCATCTCCAGCTGGAACGAGGGGTATTTCAGCTGACCTGGAACACGAGGGGGATTTCAGCTGACCTGGAGCACTTGCTCCAGCGAGCAGAGCAAGCTGAGCACTGTGCATGTCTCTATTGCCTCACTCATCGACTGGAGTCTTCCCTTGAAGTCCCTCTAGTCCCATCTCCACCGTGGTACTTTCTGCATCAGCAGAAAGGGAGGCAGAGCACTGAGTCCCCTGTCCTGTTCAGCCCCCACACTCAGGGTGCCAGTGCTGTGTCAGTGCCTGTGGCTCTGCCCAAGCACCACGGTGCCCTCAGGTCTGTCAGGATGGGGTTCCAGCAGCCCTCTGCAGTCAGTCTCTCTTTCCCCTGGCAGTGTGTCCACCGGGCTGGTTCGGCCTCAACTGCCAGCTGAGCTGCAGCTGTGGGAATGAGGGACATTGTCATCCAGTGACGGGGACGTGCAGCTGCCCACCTGGCTGGACTGGGCACAACTGTCAGAGAGGTACAGCATCACTCCTGGACCACACTGACCTGTCGTGCCAATCTACACTGTCATAGCTCCATTCTCATCCTCTCTCTCTGAAATCCTTTCTCTCTGTCCAGCTGCCACTGTCCCTCCGTGTTTGTCCCTGTGCCTAAGGCAGCACTGTGCCCACGCCGTGCTCTCAGTAGAGGCTGAGCAGGCAGGTACACACAGTGATGGGGGTTCCTCCTGTGTTTCAGCCTGTGACGGGGGGCGCTGGGGCCCCGACTGCGCCCACGCCTGCAACTGCAGCAACAGCGACGGCAGCTGCAGCGCCGAGACGGGGCAGTGCCTCTGCGAAGCCGGGTACAGGGGCAGCCACTGTGAGCAGAGTGAGTGCGGGCAGTGCCCTGCGTGCCTGCTGCACACACAGCCGGGTGCTGCGGGGGTGTGCTCCAGGGAAAGGCATCTGTCCAGTCCAGTCCCCCTGTCCCAGGGCTGATGCCAGTCTGATTCCATCCTGGGGGTGGTGGGGTGAGGTGGGTACACACCTGTAAGGAGCAGGGTAGAGCCCACTGGTGATTAGAAAAAACCAGCTGCCAGATACTCTTCCTGCATTCAGAAGCTGATCCCTTGCCATAGCACAGCTTCCCTGGGACCCTGGGAAGGACAGGCTCCACAGCTTCATTTCCTTCTGCTTTCCAGAGTGCCCAGAGGGATGGTTTGGGCTGAGCTGTCGGCACCAGTGCCAGTGTGACAACGGGGCATCCTGTGACCATGTCAGTGGGGCCTGTACTTGCAGCCCGGGCTGGAGAGGAACGTTCTGTGAACATGGTGAGTACCTGCCCCTGGGCACTGGGGACCACAGCTCCATCCCACTGGGTTTGTGTTCCCTGTCTGACTTCACTATCCTGTTGTAGGAAAGAGGATCCCTCAGGATGCTCATGGGCTGAACTGCATGTCCACATGCTGCTGTCTCTGGTTTTAATTCTGAGGGGAAAAGGCCAAGGGAAATGAAAAGAGATTAACAAAATGTAAATGGGGAGGGGACGCAGTGCATGCACAGCTGCCGTGGTCCCTGTGTGTACATGATGCACATGGGATCTTGGAGCAGCATCTCGGAGGGGTCCCTGGGTGCAGGGATCCGGCTCCTCCACCAGCCTGTGCGGCCTCTCAGTAGTCAGGAACCTCATGGCATCACTTCTCTGATCTACCTGTACAGCTCTGTCCTGTACCTGGAATGTCCAGAGTGGATATGCATCCAGTATCTGCTGCCCTGCCAGGGGGGTGCCCTTCACAGTGGCTTCATCAGTGCAGCCTTATATTGGCCAAAAAGACCATCAAGATGCACCTTCTCCTGCTGGGAGGTTTCCAGCTCTGTATAGTCATTTTGTGGGGATTTCTCCTTTTTTTTCCCCCCACAGCATGTCCCGATGGATTTTATGGACTGGAGTGTCGGCAAGCTTGTGACTGCCTGAATGGTGCCCACTGTGACCCTGTGACAGGCCAGTGCCAGTGTCCCCCCGGCTGGACTGGCCCCCGCTGCGGACAGGGTGGGTGTTTGGGTGTGGGCACCCACCCTCTGTGCTGGGGTGGGATGGAGAGAGGCAGAGGCAGAGCAGTTCCACACGGGCACTCCGGAGCCAGTGCTGTCTCTTTGCTGCCAGGTCATTGGAACCAGAGGTTGGGGTGTCCTTTTCTCATCTGTGGTTTTCTTTGTATGGAGTCTAATTCTGCATGGCAGGGAAGTATTTGGATTCAGACTGGGAGGCTCTGGCTGAGCACATTGTGGTTGGATGCTATAAGAGCTTGGGCACCCAGCAAAGCTGCTTTGAAATAGCTCAAAGGATGTAACACGGATGATAGCAGTGTCTGTGTTTGGATGTCAGCACCCGTAGGACACATCATTTCCCTGCTGAACCATAAAACCACCTCCCACAGCAGCCACGCACCAGCCTTGGGTCCTCTCCCAGCCCCTGGGATGGTTGGTAGGACCTTGGCTGCTGTAATTCCCACCTGCTGCCTCACAGCCTGCTCTGCTCCCCCTCAGCGTGCCAGGAGAACAAGTACGGCCAGAACTGCAGCCAAACCTGCCACTGCTTCAACAATGCAACCTGCAACCACGTCAGCGGGCGCTGCCTCTGCGCTGCCGGGTGGACGGGACCCACGTGCCAGCAAGGTAGTGCTTCCCAAGCCAGCCTCTTCCCCTGCCAGCCTGCGCAGGAACGCCATTCCCCGTCGGGAGTGGGACACCGTTCTCTGTTAGGAGTGGAACGCCATTCCCTGTTGGGAGTGGAACGCCATTCCCTGTCGGGAGTGGGACACTGTTCTCTGTTAGGAGTGGAACGCCATTCCCTGTTGGGAGTGGAACGCCATTCCCTGTTGGGAGTGGAACACCGTTCTCTGTCAGGAGTGGAACGCCATTCCCTGTTGGGAGTGGAACGCCATTCCCCGTTGGGATGGGAACGCCATTCCCTGTTGGGAGTGGAACACCATTCCCGGGGTGGAACGCCATTCCCTGTTGGGATTGGAACGCCATTCCCTGTCAGGAGTGGAACGCCATTCCCCGTCGGGAGTGGACCGCCATTCCCCATCGGGAGTGGAACACCATTCCCCGTTGGGAGTGGAACACCATTCCCTGTTGGGAGTGGAACACCGTTCTCTGTCAGGAGTGGAACACCATTCCCTGTCAGGAGTGGAACGCCATTCCCTGTCAGGAGTGGAACACCATTCCCTCTCAGGAGTGGAACGCCATTCCCCGTTGGGAGTGGAACACCATTCCCGGGGTGGAACGCCATTCCCTGTTGGGATTGGAACGCCATTCCCTGTCAGGAGTGGAACACCATTCCCTCTCAGGAGTGGAACACCATTCCCTGTCAGGAGTGGAATGCCATTCCCTGTCAGGAGTGGAACGCCATTCCCGGGCTGGAATGCCACTGCCTCTTACCTGAGCAGGTGAAATGGCAAATGGCATTTTGTGGGCAGCGGAGCAGCCTCGGGGAGGGGCTGTGAGCTTCTTTCATTGCAGCAATAAGTGTGGATGTGTAACAGGCCACCCACCCGTGGCTCTGGTGGCTGCTGCAGTGTGGTCCTTGCCTCGAGCTGTGCCCTGACTGGGATGTTTGTCCTGCTTCTCCCTCAGCCTGCCCGATGGGTTCCTACGGGAAGAACTGCCACCAGCGCTGTCTCTGCCAGAATGGTGGCACGTGTGACCCGGCCACGGGCATCTGTGCCTGCCCCGCAGGCTGGACGGGGCTGGCCTGTGAGCTGGGTGAGGAAACAGCCAGGAAACCACCTCGGGGCAAAGGGGTCCTGCTTGGACTGGGTCTGCTCTGAGGGCTGGGTGTGGTGTGCAAGGGGCTGCTGGTGTCCTTGCCTTGTGTGTGGGGCAGATGTGCTGGGATGGTGGGTGGTGGGATGGTGGGTGG
>VWZG01005397.1:462036-481227 GCA_013396735.1 Grallaria varia | reverse complement strand
GGGATGGTGGAAGTGGGATGGTGAGTGCTGGGATGGTGGGAGCTGGAATGATGGGAGCTGGGATGATGGGTACCAGGACAGTGTCTCACTCTGTGCCCCTGCCAGCGTGTGCCCAGGGGCAGCACGGGGCTGACTGCCAGCAGCGCTGTGAGTGCCACCACGGGGGGCTCTGTGACCACCAGACAGGGCAGTGTCTCTGCCAGCCTGGGTGGACGGGCAAGAACTGTGAGAGCCGTAAGTGGGGCATGGGGGGTCTGACCATGGGCATTGGTGGCTGTGTCAGCCCCCACTGCTGCACAAGGAGGGCCTGGGGGCTGGGGGTTGGTTAAGCAAAGACATTAAATGGAGATATCAGCTCGGCAGAGAGCTGGCAAATGCCATGATTTTGGCTTTGCCCTGGTTTTGTCCACTGCTGAGCTTTCTCCTTCCACAGAATAGTTTGGGTTGGCAGGGACCTTAATCGTCTAGTTCCAACCCCATCTAGTTCCTTTCCTCTGAGGGCTGTCCTGAAAGCGATGGTGCACACACAGAGGCTGCCCAGCAGCCTGTCATGGTTCAGGTGGAAGAGGGATGGGGTTTCTGAAGGCACAGACCCCCAGACATCAGTGCCAGGCAGGGCTGAAGGCTGGGCAGCAATCGTACATGGTGAAACCTCTATGCCTAGTGAGCATCTTCCTCTGTCACGTTTATTTTAAGGGTAACAGAGGATCGTTTCCTTTCCATTCTTCCTTCTACGTGTCCCTGTATCACACTGACCCTCAGGGCCTAGCTTTGGTTCCAAGTCCCAGCAGATCATTCCATCTGTCTCTTGGTGGCTCCTGGGTTCGCTGTATCCTCAGAGGTGACACACGCCCTGGCAATCCCCTTCCAATGAGGAAGTGCTGAAAAGGCTCTTGACCTTCAAAGCAGCAACAGGGACTTCATCACATATCAGCACACCCAGAAGAGAGACAGAAGCTTCTTCTGTTTCAAGGGTCATGACACCTCCTGGCACATCCTTTATATCCGGGTGTAAAGTCCAGTGCCAGCACACGCCAGCTGAAATCTGGCACAAGGGAGCTGCCACCACCAGCCACTCTCAGGTTTCCTGCTGGGAATGTTTTCCCCTTCAGGAGGCTGTAAACAGCTTGTCTGGCAGCTGAGGCTTGGCCACACAAGTCACCTCGCTGGATTCTGTTGCATCCCGAGGCAGACCATCCCCTCCCTGCATCACCACATGCTTCCAGAACCCCACACACCCACAGCCCCCAGCAGCAAGGTCCCTCAGCACCAGGCAGTGTTAAGCACTTCTATAATGTCTTTCTATATAAATTAATGAAAAAAAAAACCCACCCAAAATGCAGAAATTGTATTTTTTCTTTAAAAATTCAAGCTAGATTCTCATCCTTGTCCAAGGCTGTGTTTCAGGCTGCCTGTGTGAGCACACGGGGACAGACACCAGTGAGGTGTGTGCCTGCAGAAACTGCTGGCAAAAAGGCTCCATNGGTATGACTTGTCCTCTCTCCCCTGTTTTTATCCCTGAAGCTTGTCCGGAGGGGCGGTTTGGGGCACGCTGTGAGGAGCCCTGTGACTGTGGGGACAGTGTCTTGTGCCACCACGTCACTGGAGCTTGCGACTGTCCCCCTGGATGGAGGGGCCAGCGCTGTGAGAAAGGTGAGGAACATCTCTGGGCAGGGGGAACCCAGGGAAACTGAGCCTGCTGCAGAGTCTGGGAAGGAGGGAAACTTCATTTTTAATAAGAATTAGAAATTGTGGCAAAACATTTTGAGGCTTTGACACAAGATACTGCGGGGCTGGCTCGGTACTGCAGGTGGGCACCAGGTCAGGGTCTGTCCCTGGGGCTCTGATGCCTTTCAGGCATTAACAATAACTTAAAATCCAGGCAGGAGGCTCACATCCCATGGTTTGTTGTCCCACAGCCTGCCTGCCAGGTTCCTTCGGGAGGAACTGTGCCAGCCACTGCGCCTGTCCCCTGGGAGTGCCCTGCCACCACGTCACCGGCCAGTGCGGCTGCCCACCGGGGCTGACAGGCTCTGCATGTGAAAAATGTACGGATTTGGGAGCGATCCTCTCACAGCTCTGCTGACAGGTTCTGGGAACGTGATGGGTCAAGCATTTCCGACAGAAAACAGAGGGGAAGAAAAAGGGAAAAAAGCCCACGAGTGAGAGCTGTGCCAGGGAGCGACTCCCAGTCTGGCAGCTGGGTGCATGCCTGCGGAATGTTAGCAGGGCAGAGGGAGCCAAGTGGGAAATCAGAGCCGGGTATTTATCCAGAGGATTAGCAATAAATCAGTATTAAAATGAGCTCCTGTGGGTATGAGCAAGTCTGGAAGAGCCAGAGGCATGTGAGCACATTCCTTACCCAGAGGACAGGGTTGGATCTGCTGTGTCCGTGTGTGGACTTTGAGGAAATGCAAGGGCAGGTAGGGCTGGCACAGCAAAAGGCATCTAATGCCTTTAAGTACTTGGTTTTACTTTCAATCCAAGTATTTCCTGGAGTCAGGGAAGCTTTTACATGTGTGTCCCTTTGCTTTTTGGGTGGCAGAGAACTTTTACTGCCATAAAAGGCTCCCTAAATCCCAGCTAAAAATAAAAGGTTTTTAAAAAAAGCCTTGCACAGAAGGGTGGGATTGCTCCTGAGATATCTTGGTGCCCCCTATCCTGACAGCCTGCCTGCCTGGGACCTTCGGAGAGGGCTGTGCTCAGATCTGCCAGTGTGCTGGAGCCACCCAGGAATGTCACCCGGTCACCGGTGCCTGCGTCTGTGCCCCTGGCTTCCACGGCCCCACCTGCCAGCTGGGTGAGTCCTGCTCCAGTCCCCGCTGTGTCCCCTTTGCAGGTTGTCCCATCCTGAAGTCCCCGTGCCGTGAGGGATGTGTGTGTGAGTTCCTGCAGCTGGTTGACTCGTGGGTGCTTTGGAGCTGCTCTGGGTGACAGAGCAGATCAGAACCCCATGGATGGTGCCAGCCTGGCACAGGCCTGCTCCCAGCAGAGCTCTTGGCCTCCTCTCTGCTGAAACAGCTGCACAAACACATCTGGGGGATTTTCCCAGGATGTCTGGACCTTGACCCGTATTTTTAGACACAGAGGCTGCTATTTCTTCCCCCCTCAGAGTGCTCCCCTGGGTGGTACGGCCGTGACTGTGAGAGGCCATGCCAGTGCAAGAACGGAGGCCGGTGTGACACTGCCACGGGGATGTGCCACTGCCCACCTGGCTACGTAGGCGCCGACTGTGGCATCGGTGAGTGCCGGCTCAGCCAGAGGGATGGGAGGCGTGAGAGCCTCCTCCAGGGGAGCTGAGTGGTGGGAGCTCTCCCACTTCCCCCATGCCCAGCTCTGCTTTGGCCTGACCAAGGCTTTCCTCCCTCCAGGATGTCCTGCTGGCCGCTATGGCCAGGACTGTGCGGGGCTGTGCTCCTGTGGGGCTGGCGCTACCTGTCACCCCGTCACCGGAGACTGTGTTTGCCCACCCGGCAGGGCTGGTCCCACCTGTGAGCAAGGTAACCATCAGCCAAGGACAAGCAGGCACTGCTGGCAGCAGTGACCTTGGGAAAGGTCCTGAGCTGGAACTGATCTCCTTGCCCTGAGATCTCTGCTCGTGGTCCATGTGCCCACCGCTGCTGCCACTTGCCCCGCAGGCTGTGAGAAGCACCGCTATGGGCTGGGCTGCCAGCAGACCTGCTCCTGCCTCAACGGTGGGCTCTGTGATGCAGCCGATGGCTCCTGTTCGTGTGCCCCTGGATGGACAGGGAAATCCTGTGAATTAGGTAAACCTGACCTGGATGCAACGTCCTGCACCAAACCAGTAACCGTGCAGCCTGCTCGGTCTGTTCCATACTGGGTGCGGTTTGTGTTATCCCACCCGTGCCTGTTGAGCCTTACCACGGTTCCCTCTGCCCTGCAGAATGCCCGCCGGGCAGGTACGGTGCCCACTGCCAGCTCCTCTGCCCCTGCCAGCACAATGGCACCTGCGACCCGGCGACGGGGACCTGCCGCTGCCCCGCGGGGCACTACGGGCCCCTCTGCGAGCACAGTGAGTGGGGACGGCGGGAACATCCTCGGCTTTGGGCGGGGGGTGGTTCCCTAAACCTCATCCGGAGGGCAGGACCGTAGGACAGGGGAGTGACACACCAGTGGGCTCTGCCACCGGGGTTCGCAGCGAGCCCTTCCCAGGCGGCGGCAGCAGCAGCAGCAGCAGCAGCAGCAGCAGCAGCAGCAGCAGTGCAGGGAGGTGATTTCTGATCTCTGCATGGCCCCACAGCAGTGCCATCCCAAGGCAGCGGGACACACTGCCCAGCGGCGCGGGGCGCTGAGCAAACCCCGCACTGCCGAACGCGGCGCTCCGTGTCGCCTCTCGGCCACAAAGGCTCAGTGCTTCTCTCTGCTGGGCTGACCGAGACTCTGCCGCCGCTCAGCTTCAGTTCCACCGACCCGCGGATCCTCCATCGCAGGTTGTCCCGCGGGTTTCCACGGCGTGGGCTGCCGGCAGCGCTGCGACTGTGAGCACGGCGCCGGCTGTCACCCGGCCACCGGCCGCTGCCGCTGTCCCCCCGGGCTCCGCGGCCAGCGCTGCCACGCAGGTACCGCCCGCGCTCCTCCCGCTGCATCCCCGGGCGGCAGCGAGGGGCGCAGGTGCTGCATCCCGCCTCTCCAACAGGCTGCGAGGAGGGCACCTACGGCGAGGGCTGCCAGCGGCTCTGTGACTGCGCCGGGGACGTGCCCTGCCACCCGGCCACGGGGCACTGCCTGTGCCCACCGGGGAAAACCGGCCCCGCGTGTGCCACAGGTGAGCTGAGCCACAGCGGGGCAGCCGCGGGGAGGGGCTGTGTGACAATAGGCTTGAAACCCTGTCTTAAAATGGATGCGAATCCCCTTTTGTTGGTGCTGAATTCTCATGGAAGGGGCTTTTTGTACTGGTGTGTGTCCCCTGAGCAGTGGCTTTCACCCCTCTAGCCTCTCTTTGTAGCCAGATCTGAACACAGATGCTCCCTCAGCCTCCAGAGCCCATGTTGTTAGGTCAGCAGGGTCAAAAGAGTGAGGATGAAACACAGAAGGAACACCTTGTTGTCCTGGGATAACCCGATGTCCTTTGTCACCAGAGCTCAAGAGCAGGCTGGCAAGGGGGAGGGCAGAAAGCTCTCTGCCCTGTTCTGCCTCAGCCTCCCCTGCAAGCTCTGCCTGCTGCATCCCAGGAAAGGTCTGAGCATTCCTGCTTGGCTGCTGCCACGGGCAACAGCCTGAGCCCCTCTGTGCCCTCTCCAGACTGCCCGCCCACCCAGTTCGGCCCTGACTGCCTCCTGACCTGCCAGTGTGCCCCCAGCAGCTCCTACTGCAACGCTCGGAACGGGCAGTGCCTCTGCCTGAACGGCCACACGGGACCCACGTGCCGGGAAGGTAAAGTAGAGGTGCCACTGAGAGCCACGGGCCGTGCCTGGTGGGGACAATCCCGGTGCAGGACCTGTGGGATGCTGTGCCCGTGCTCAGAGGGTCAGCCCTGCAGCGGGCTGTCCACAGCGAGGACTGACCTGTCCCCTTTCCCTTCCAGCCACACAGTCCCTGGCACCCACCAGGTCAGCGCCACCCCCGGAGGGGCTCTGGCTGGCGGAGCACTAGGTCCTGCTCCTGGGATTGCTCCCTCCATGGGACCAAGCAGCCACCTGAAGAAGCCAACAACCTGTTAAGGAACTCCATTATGGGCAGCTCTCATCTCCTGACAGCCCCAGGTGCTGCTTTTGGGGCTGTCTGAGCGAGGCTGGAGTGCCCAGTATAACCAGTTCACTGTGCCAGTGCGGGCTGGCCCTGAGGACACATGTGCCAACACCAGCAAATGCCTTCAGCCAGAGACCAGAAGAACCAGTTCGGAAGGGATCAGTTCTGGTCAGGGGACAGTGGACTTTGACAGCTCATCACACATTGCTGGCCTTCATCTTCTGGATGCTGGGCTTGGGGAGGGGGCTGAAATTGTGGTCCAAATCAGGTATTTATGCACCAATATTTATGGGAAGCTGCACCACAGCATTGTCAGGACTGATGGCAAACCATGCCTGGCTCTCCTGAGATCAGGCCTCCTGTGGATGTACCGCCTCACTTGAATTATTTTTTTTTTTTTAAATTTGAATTTGCAGTGGTGTTTTACTAAGAATAACCATTTGCCATGGGGGAACGTGTTGGGCTTCAGCACTTACAGAGCCTGTGCCTTCTCGCCCACAGCACAGGCTGTGCTGGACAAGCTTCAGGGGGACAAGGAGCCTGTTTGTCATGCCTGGAGTTTCTCAGCCCATGGAGCTGCCCACCAAAAAGGAAGCTTCATCAGAGTGATAATCAAAGATACAGTGTGGATGGAGACAAAGTGCTTGCACCGTCTGGTCAATGAAAGTCACTGTTGGAGTGTCCTCATCCCAGCCCTGGACCGGAGTTATATTTTTAGTCATAGCCAGGAGCTGGGAAGGGGATGAGGGGAGGAAAAGCAGCTGGCTCCTGGCTTGGTGATGCGTGTGGAGTAATGGCAAAGCCTTGACTGCCACCTGCAGCAGGTGGGGAATGCCACCACTGCAATGCCACAACTCCAGTGCCACTGTTCCAACACCACTGCCCTGGCCAGGGGTCCCAGAGCCCCTGGGCCTGGCCCCTTTGTCTCTTTGCACAAAGCTCTTGGGCAGATGGAGCCTGAGAGTGGACACTGTCAGAGGAACCCTGGCTTTGGGGAGAGGTGGCCTTATCCCATCCTGACCAGTCCTGTCCCATCCCATCCCATCCCATCCCATCCCATCCCATCCCATCCCATCCCCCTGCAGCAGTTGCAGCACAGCTCTGCCCAGGCACTTGGCCTTTAAATTATTCCCACAGGGGCCAATTGAAAATAATAAAAGAATTGTTTCTTTTCCTGATGGAATTTATTTTAATCTGTATATAACTTGTAATTTTGGGTTAATTCTTTTTCTTATTTTATTTCTTCCTTAACAGTATTTTTTTGCATTAGGTATCATTCTTGTGAAGAAATAATGTTAATATAAGTATGTAGTGAAGGACCAAAATTGTGTTCATAAGGTTGGATGTTGGATGATGGATAAGCAGGGAGTAGGAAGATTTTGTCCATGTGCCAAATGACCCTGATCAGTCCTGCCAGTCGTGCTGCCGATTCTCCAGACAATCATCCCTTGGGTTCCCTTTGCCTTGAAGTGCCCGGGGCGTTGGAGGAAGGTTCTAGTAATTGCCTTGGCTGGTTGGGAACCAGCACCAGCTCCCCCAGCACAGTAGGAGGAGAAGGAAAAACACTCTGCCTTGATGGTCCTGCTCCAGGAGAACATGGAGACAGCCTTAAGTGTGTGGATAGATCCACCCTGTTCTGTTCCAGCACAAGGCTGAGCTGCAGCTCCGTGACTTCTGGCAGCTTGGAACAAACTGTGTGTCCACACCAACTCTGTACCAGTATTTTTATATAAGGTGTTTTTTTCCTGTTCATATTTCTTAATACAGATTGTTTGTTTCCTCTTTTCATGTACCGTCTCTTTTTTAATCATATCTCCTTTAATTTAGCACAGAGGGAAAATGTTAATTTCTGCACAGTTAAGAGAAATAAACAGAAAACCTGGCTGAGTTTCTATTTAACTTGTCTCAGTCGAAGGAATACACCTGAAACCTGCTCCAGGTGACAGCAGACTGTTAGTCAGGGGCTCTGGAGGGTGTTTCCTGAGATGCACATACATTTTTGAGGACATGCAGAGGCCACAGTGAAGCCACCTGCAGAATGAAGCTTCTTTTTAGGGTTCATAGATTTCTGCTTGGATGTGAGTTGTCATGCTCAGGGACACCAGTCACCGCTAACAGAGAACACACCATTCACTGGGATCCAAGAATTTATTGTTACCCCAATTAATCCTTTAACAGTTTGATCAGAATAGACATTACATCATTGCTGTCCCTATGAATCCAAAGCTGGCAGTGTGTGGGGCCATCCTGCCCCAAAATTGTAGCTGCCGTGTCCTCTGCACGGGGTGTGAGGGGCTGAGCGTGGCAGAGCCCCCTCCCCACCTTGGGAGGAGGGGAAGGCAGGTGGGAGCTGCAGCACTGCTCTTTGTCATACCCCTGCTTCCCTGTCTGGCTGGAGCATCCCAGTCCTGGCCCCAGAGCTGACTCCACGGGAACAACTCTGGAACCGAGTTTAGCTTAGCAAGTGACTGAAAGGTGTTTGGCATCACCTCACCTGCAGACATCATGGCTGTGTCAAAAGGGACCAAGAATTACTGGGGGGGGAAGAAAGAAAAAAAAAACAACCCAAAAGCAGTGGGAGGGAAAACTGGGTCAGGAGTGAGCTGGGCATAGATTTAAATTCCTAAAAATTCCTGGTTCAGGTGTGCTCTCCCTCGGCCCAGCTCTCCCATGCCAGCTGTGCAGTTGCTGCCAGTGGGCACTGGCTCAGGTGACAGCAGGGACAGAGACAGCAGCATGGGCACCTCACAGAGCCCAGAATGGCCACAGCCTTTTCAACCTGAGCCAACTCCTTGGCTGCTCCCGGAGCCTGTTCTGGGTCACTAATGCCAGCAGTGCCAGGAGCGCTCAGGCACCAGGTCCCACGTGAAGGAGCTGCTGTCCCAGCCAATACAAATACCAGTGGTGGGCGATCAGATCTGCCACCCGAGACAAACACGGTCCAAGCCAAAAGGCTCCCTGCTCCCTCCTTGCCACGGGCTCAGTCTGCAGAGCTCTGGAGGTCCCTGAAGGGTCCTGGCAGAGAGGTCTCAGCGGGCTCTCAGCCTACACGTCGGTCTCTATGCGCAGCCGCTCCATCCGCCGCACGTTGCCCTCCACGGCCGTGCGGCTCGTGATCTGCCGGGCACAGCTCTGGGGGAACCAGCCCCGCTCCCCGTCCCGCAGCCGCTCCCCCCAGCACCAGCCTGGCAGGAGAACAGAGATGGTGAGCTGAGGAGGAAGAGCCACGGCTCCTGGCGATGCCCCTGGAACCACCCCCTGCCCACAGAATGCTACAGACATTCAGGGAAAGCTTGGCAGGGCAGGAGGTTTCTGATTAACAGCCTGTTCTGGGGGGTATTTCTCTCACTTCTGAGGTCTCCAGGCTGGCTGCCAGCCACAGGCTGCACACAGGAGTCACCCCTAAGGAACACAGCAGCTGCCCATGGCAGTGCCACCTCTGTCAGCCCCTGGAGCCCACTGTCACCTGCTGGGACACAGCACCAGCTCCCTGGAAGCTTCTGTAATTGCTAAAGGCCCAGTTCATGGGGATCACTGAAGATTCCCTCAGCCCAGCTCTGCTAAGGTCAGCCTGCCCCAGCCACAGCTCTGTGCTCGCCAACACTCACCATCCTCTCCCCCCAGCACCAGGACGACGTCTGCCTGCTGTAGGGAGAGCTCGTCTGCCTCCTTGGCCAGGTATGCACGGGTGATCTCCACCTGGCTCAGGTCTGTGGAGGACAGGGGACAGCAGGGACCAGTGAGAAGGCACGGCTGGGAGCCACAGCCCAGCATGCATGGCCAGCCCCCTGCTTGGCTGTGATCCCCCAGCCCTGCCCACCCCAGCACGCCACACTTTGTTCCCCCCCATCCCAGTCCCTTTATCCCTTCCAGCGTGTCAGATCTCCTCTTACAACAGCCGATGGCATTCCTGGAATTCCACCGCGCCTCCCAGGAAATGCATTTAAGGTTAATTGTGACTGATAATGTGAGCTAACTCCTGAGGAACAAGGCATGGGACTGGAGCTCTCCACGTGTCCTCAGCTCCTTTTCCAGCAGGAGTGGAGAACCAGGCAGAAACCCATGCCTGCCATGCTCCAGTGTAACAGGTAATCCTGGCAGAGCCAGGTACATGGTACCTCCTTTGGGAGTGGTGTCAGGCTTTTCCTTCTCCCTGTGCATCAGCGCCGCAATCCACCGGGCACGGTCACTCCTACCAGAGGGAAAGCCCATCTCACAGAAAGCCTTAGGGACAGCATCCCTGCTCCCAACAGTAGCTGGGACATTCCCAGCAGGGCGAAGGCTTTCCAGGGGGCTCAGACTGGACAAGCATTTGATCAGAGCATTCAGTGTAAAGACACTTCACAAGCTGCACACACAGCCCAGATGCTTTGCTTCATTTGGACAGGAGAAGCTGATATGGGAATTATATGGGAAACCAATGAGGGAGAAAGAAACAGCGCCAGGGAGAAGCCTGTGCACATCCCCATTTCTGGGAGAAGGAGTGGGGAGGGAAAACTCATGGATGCCTCAGGGAATTTCCAGGGCACAGTTCATCCCACAAGCCAAGGGGTGCACCCAGTGAAACCCCCAGGGGCCACTCACAGTGTCTCTGCCGACAGCACGATCTCCTCCCGCCGGCCCTCGCTGTCCCTCTCCAGCACCACCCGGAGCAGGTGCCCACCAGCCTTCCCGGGAGGAGGGGATGGTGGGTCCACGCTCTCGATCTTCTCCACGGTGACCTGGTCCAGCGTGGCGTAGTTCATGACCACGTAGTTCTCCTCGCTGTGGCACAGACAGGATCAGTGCCTGGGCCGTGTGGGGTCCGAGCTGCCTCCCGGCTCCCAGCCATGGGCAGGACATCAGCTGATGCCCAGCTGTGTGGGACACAGCCCTGGGGACTTGCACAGGGGCAAACCCAATGGCGGTGGGATTGGGGGCTTCCCGTCTGACTGACAAGGGACACCTCAAAAAGGTCAAAATTGGGAAATGCCACGCATTTCTCAGGCATGCGCTGCTCCGGAAATGGAGATTTAACCCAGGGAAAGGAAGGGCACTCCTCCCGGCCTTACCTCTTCTTCTTGGTGATGATCAGGACATCGTTGAACAAGAAGAGGTGGCAGAGCCGGCCGGTGCCGCGGCGGAAGATTCCCGGCTCCTCCGAGAGCAGCAGGTACAGCTCCCCCCGCTTCCGCAGCCAGCGGGACACGGAGATCAGCGGGAACGGCTGAAACAGCGCCAGGAAAAAAGATGACTTCCTGTCCTTTCCAGCAGCAGCAGGCAAAATCAAGTCCAGAAGTGAACTTGCAGTGGCCCTGGGGTCACTTGGGGTGGACACACCATACGTTTTTAAACATCTTTTTCAAAAGACTTTCCAGGAGCCACGCTGGAAGCGGAGCAGCCATGCATCCTGCTCCAGCACAGCCCTTCAACTGCAACACTGGGTGACAATGTCATGGCTTTACTACAGCCCCTCAGAAAGCTGTGTGCATCCAACTGCCCAGTCAAGGCTACCCAGAAGGATTCCCAGGAGAGGCCTGACCTGCCTCTAACAGCACGCCCCAAAAGACTTCCTGCCACCACTTCCACAAGACTTCACCTTCTTCTTTCCAAATTCCAGCTGTTTCTGCAGGGTGTACATCTGCTCCGTCCTCTCCATAGCCCGAGCTCCCTCATTGCAGCTCTTGACGAGCTGGGAAGGGAAAAACATTACAAGGGAAGTGGAGGAGGGTTGGATGCTGAGCCCATCCATGTGCTGCATCAGCCCCAGTGCTGCTGAACAAGGGTCAGGGGCTGCCCCACTTCCCTGAGCAGGAGAGACAGCCAAATCCTGACATGGGCTTCAAGCCAGGTTTGGGAAAAGGCAGTGGGATGTTCTCTGGGAGGAGAGATGGCACATGTGCTCTGCTCAGAGAAGAACTAAAGTGAACCTGCATCACAACCAAGCTTCACCAAAGAGCAACATAAAGAGGAAGAATCAATCATCTAAGGAAAGGAGGTAAAGGCAGGAAGAAGGACAATCAGACAGAGGGGAGGACACCTCTGAGATGTGCGAGCAGGACAGACCAGGGGCAGCAGGAGTGATCTGCCAAGAGCCGGTCCTCTAGGGGACAAAAGGAAGAGTCCCCAGTGGCACACTGGTGGCCACAATCTCTGTGGCCCATTGCCCTGTGTGACTGACCATCCGGTGGGAAAAAGAGGGAGTTGAGATCCAAGAGCAGAGACACGGCTCACGACTGCCACTGCTCCTGCACTCCACACCTCGCTTCACTTACTGCCTCTTGCCCAAATCCCCAAAACCCTCGGCCAGCAGGACTCAGTTTGCTGGCACCTTGAGGGAGGTTCCACAAGGGAGATGATGACACCAAAGGGAAGGACAAAGGTGGGCCAAAGAGGAAAGAAGAAAAGAGGACAAGGGAAAGGAGAACCCAAGATTAGATGAAAAAGTTGAGAAGGGAGGAGTTGAGAAGGTCTGGCAGCTGTTTGGAGCAGAGGAGCCCCAAGTGAACTGATGGTGGGAGGAAACGGAGAGGCCAGAACGTCAGGGTTGGAGCAGCACGCTGGAAGGCTGTGCTGGCAGGAGGAGAGGTGGAGATGTGGCAGCCTCACCTTGCTGATGGCCTTCAGAGCCTGGGTGGCAGCTCCGTACGCTGCAGTGCGTGTGTTTGTTTTTTGACGGACAGTCTAGAATTCCAAGATAAGGCACTTTAGAGACATTGCACCACAGAGAACGGAGCATCAGCCCTGGGATTTCAGGATGTGACATGGGCTCAAGCCACCCTCAGTGGCTGGCCTGGAAGCGGGACAGGCACGTGGTCAGAGCAAGGTTTAACAGTGCTGAGAGCTGTGAACTTGGTTCCTGCTGGAGTTTTCATGTCTGACACGTGCCTGACCACCACTGGCACCCCAGCAGCCCCCTGGCCCTCCCCCCTGAAGCCACCACAGTTACTGGAAATCCCATCTCCAACATTTAGAGCAGATTTCCATGAAGAAGGCAAGACCCGTTTTCCCTTCCTGGGCTGCCTGATCACTCAACAAACAGGAACCCAGACATGGCACAAAGAACCTCAGGGTACTCAGGTGGGCGGCACCAAGACATGAAGTGTTATTCTCAGAGCTTTAGGCTGTACATCTGACACTAACAAGAAGCAGATCACTTTGGATCTAAATACAGGTTCAGCATCCCGGCCTCAGCTCTCAGAGAGATGGAAGTCCAAGCAGAGGCTGTCCTGGACTCCATAAACCAAAGAAGGGAATATCAGAGTCACCTCTTCAGAGGTGCCAAGCAATGCCACTGTGTGGCTACTTACATCTAAGAGCAGAGGAAGCCGTGTTACCCTCTGCATAGGAAGAATGAGAAATGAGATCATTGGCAGGCCTCCACACTCTGGTTTCCTTTCAATTTGTTTCAAAGTCTCTTTAAATAAGGGATTTGTGGTTCTGGAACAGGACAAGAAAGCTCCATTAACTCTGTTCTTCAGCAATCAAGATTTTCCAGCAGCTCTCCATGCACAGGAAATGCAGAGTGGTGACAGCACTGCTCGTTGTCACTCTAGCAGGCTCAGAGTGTCCAGCTGGGTGGAAGAGGGATCAATCCCCCAGCTGGTGGTGGAAATCACCCATAGAGAGATGGTGAGTCCACCAAAAGGTGGTAAAGCCACAGATGTACCAACACCAGACTCAAACTTGACCTGTACCACCAGCATGATCTGAACAGTCTCCATACATGTCCCTAAAGCACTACACATTTCCTGACCTTTGCAATCCCTGAAGCCCAGAGCCCCTTGGAGGTAATTCCTTGGCCAGCCCAAGCCCTGTACTCACAGCAGCTTATCCAGAGTCCTCTGCTGATATACTTCATTGGAGCAGTAACTGATGTAGGGATTGAAGTTTTTCGAGGCATGTTCTTCCACTATGTCACTGATGTCAGGGATCAGGAGGTTTTCCTGGTGTCGCTTCTCTAAGTCTTCAAAGAACCTGAGGAGGAAATTTAAACAACCTCACTATTTGATTTTTCAGGACCGGACAAACTGGACATTCCCCTTACAACTTTTCCCCAGTTTTCCCAGTGGAGATGAGGTCTTGATCCTGTCTGTGCAGGTCAGCTCCAGCAGCTGAGACACCCACGTCTTCCCCTGATGCAGGAGCTTCCTCTGCTCCTGCACAGGATCCCTTCTCCACTTCAGCTCTCCATAAGGATTAGTTTCTGCCCCTTTGGGAAGCTGCAAGCCCTCAATGCCCCCGCAGCCATTCCTGAGGCTGCTGCATCCTCCTCCTCCTGCTTTCCCACACGGACACAGCTTGCCCAACAAAGTGTTTGCTCCCCAGCTCCCAGGGAGTTCCTTCAACAGTCCAAGGGATGGCTGTTCTTACATGACAAACAGAGCTCAGAGTGCCCCCCAGGCCTGGCTGATCCCAAACCCCACCGAGGCCCCCACTTGCCTCGTGCTGACCATCAGGATATCGCTGATGTTGGAGAAGAGGTGGTGATGCTCTGTCTGTGTCATCGTCTCCTTCAGCTCCTCCGACCGCATGAAGTGGTCCACCAGGATGCTCAGGCTGTGCATGTAGGAGTACTCGGAAGTGATGATCTCAAACATTGCCTGGAAAAAGCAGGGCAGGGAAGATGAAACAGCACAGACTGACTGAGCAAAAGGAGGGAACTAAAACTTCCTAAACCTTGTTTGCATTTGGTTGGCAGGAAGCCACTGGAAATGACTTGGTGCCAACAGTTTGGTGTTCCTTGTATCACCTCATGCATAGCCTGGCCAACACCAACACCCTCAGTGTCTTTTAGGATACTCAAGTCATTGATAAACTGTATCTTACTACAATGACAAAATTAACAATGAATTAATAATAAAAATTAATGAAAAAATGAAAAATTACTTAAGCTGTTTTCCCTTACGGTGGCTATTTCCCATCAGCATCCTCTGGAGCTGCCTGTTTCCCCACCAAGCCCTTCCAACACTGCTCAGTCCCAGAGTGGTTGGAAGCAGCAGAAGCACCATAGGCTGAGCTGAACCCAAGCTGAGCCCAACACTGCTCAGAGCTGACCCCTGACACAGCCACGGGTGTCCCACAGCCTGTGGTGTCTGTGCTGCACAGCCGGGCACGTCCCAGGCTCCTCTCACCTCCTGCCTCTTGCGTTCCTCTGGGCATATCCTCTGCAGGATCCCTGCTTCCACCACCTGCGGGAGAGAGGCTGCGATGAGCAGGAATGATGGTCCTTGCACGCCCTCTAGTGCGGTCCGGGGCTCTGCCAGCCACCCCATCACAATCGCCCGGCACACCACCACACACCATCATACACCATCATACACCACCACACACCATCATACACCATCACACACCACCACACACCATCACACATCACCACACACCACCACACACCACCACACACCATCATACACCACCACACACCATCACACACACCACACACCATCACACACCATCATACACCACCACACACCATGACACACCATCATACACCACCACACACCACCACACACCATCATACACCACCCACACACCACCACACACCACCACACACCACCACACACCACCACACACCATCACACACCACCACACACCATCACACACCACCACACACCACCCACACACCACCACACACCACCAGCATTGCCCATCATCACCCAGTGCTGCTCCACAGCCCACAGCAGTTGGCTGCTGCTGCTCCGTGGATGAAGATGACTCTCCCCATGGTCCACAGGGAAAGCCAGGTCCCAACCAGAGCACCTGCCTTTCCCCCCTGGCTGTGGGTGAAGCCCAACTGCAGCATCTACATCAGAATCCCAACAGGCCTGGACAGAACCTGCATGTCCCAGCCAGAGCTGGAGAGCCCAGAACATCCCGTTGCAAAGACTAATGCCATGGAACTCTGCCTTCAAAGCCTTCAGACCCTCGGGTGCTGCCCCTACCTCTGGGAGCTGACTCCAGGTCACCTGCACCGGGCGGTAGCTCTGCACCACGATAGCAGCACCCAGAGGGGATGGCTCCTCTGGGATGGATTCCTCATGCAAATCCTCGTCTGACTCATGGCCGACAGAGTTCAGACCTCTCTCACGGATCTCCTGATACAGCCGGGGCTCTGCAGAGCAGAAGGCAGGAGGTCAGCGCAGCCTCTCCCAGCCGCGTCCCACGCCTTCCCTTCCCACCACGGCCGCCTCGCCCCGTCAGCCACGAGCTTGGCCTGGCACCTCCCTGGCGAGGCTGGACTTTGCACGGCACTGATTCCCCACAGCTCCCGCTCCCAAAAGCCTCCCGCAGCCAGGGCACCGCACGCAGCTCTCCCACTTTCCCCAGGAACAAACTGGGAGCGATCCAGCTGCGAGCCAGGCAGCGACCGGAGCGTCACCCACCCTGCGAGTGGGAAAGCAGGGCAGCAATGCTCTGCTGAAGCGGTGGCCCCAGGCCAGGGACGAGCAGCAGCACACACGGGAAAGGGCCTTGCAGGGATTTGCTTTGCTGAGCAGGGCCCAGAGCCCCACGGGCAGAGGGCACCCGGGGCCGGCGCCCTTGGGAAGGGGAGGCAGCACTCACGGTCCTTGAATGAGCCGCCGCGCTTCTGCACCCGCTTCCGACCCAGGGTTCTCTGCAAGGGGAGGAAGAGGAGAACGTGCTGTGGTTCCTGTGTCCCAGAGAAAGCTCCTTCAGGAATGGAGGGAGTTCCCTGTGCCAGTCACTCCACACCACCCTGCTCTTTCAGCCTGGTTTTTGTCTGAGCTCTGTTTGCTTTCCCCAGGTGACTCAGCTTTCACCCCATGTTATCAGGGTCATTCCATAGTTACACCGCTGCCTGTCACAACTCTCTTGCACCTGGACTTTGCTTGCTCCGGAGTCTCCCTTTCCCCAGGCCTGCTTCACCCATGTTTGTGTACGACTGGAGCTGCTCACCTGAGCCCCACCCTGCAAACACCCCACAGGTGCCTGCCGAGCAGCCCCACTGCTCACCAAAGCCATGGCACCGATTCCCAGGCTCTCCGGGGACCTGCAGCATCTGCTGGTGACATGGAGCTTCCCAGGCACCAGCCACAGCAAAGCCTGCCAGCTCCACGCTGGGCTCACACAGCTCCATAACTCACCAGAGCTGTGGGTGAAAGGCCCTGCAGATGCCCTGGCAGCACCAGGAGAGCAGGACCCCATCCCTGCCCCACAGCAGAGGGGTGACAGCGGGTGTCAAACCCACCTTGCTCCTGCCAGGGCTGCGGTCGGGGGGGGCACTGCCCTCCTCTGACAGGGATTTCAGTGAGGGCACAGCCTTGGCTGGCTCTGGCTCCACGCTGGGGCCTTTCATGGCCGCGCGGTAGGACATGTTCCTCAGGTTGCGCTTGAGGGCCCCTCCACCATCCTCCTCATCCTCCACCTCCAGGACGATGACGGGAAGGGCCGCCCGCTTCGGGTCGGGGCTCAGGGGCTCCCGGCTCGCCCCAGGTGCCCCAAAGCTCTGGTGCCGGGAGGGGCTGTTCCTGGGCTTGGAGGAGATGGCCAAGCTTTTGGGGATGAGCTGCTGGGTGCCCACTTTGAGCGCGGCCGGGCTGTCCGTGCTGAGGATGATGCGGCGAGGCTCGGCCGAGGTGGGGGAGCCCAGCGGCGAGAGCGGGGCGGCACCGGGCATGGTGGTGGAGCTGCCCTTCCCACTGGGAGCACCGAGGCCGGGGGGCTCCGGCCGCACAGGGTGGCATCGGTACTCCAGCAGCAAGGTCTTGTCATCCACAGAGCTGCCAGGGGGGCTCCGAGACATGGCGTTGGCCCAGGGAAACAGGAAGCTGAGGAAGACAGACAGACAGGCAGACAGACAGACAGACAGGCAGCTGAACACCTCCCAGTGAGGCAGCGGGAATTCACGCTGAGCCACGGGGAGCTCAGGGACAGCACGGGGCTCAGCCTTCACCGTCCCAGGTGCTCTGCAGGCAGAGCCCCTTCGGACACACTCGTGGTGCTCTCAGCACCTGTGTGCCGGGGCCAGGCTGGTGGCACAGGATGTGGCTCCAGGAGCAGCCACAGGCACCAGGCAGGCTCAGACCTGAGCGAGCAGCCTGGCAGACCTGGAGCCCTGCCGAGCCCTGCTGCTGCCACGCCTCCGTGTCCCCTTAATCCTCCCTGGGGACTGGGGGTGCTGCCAACCACCATGGCCAGCCCTCACCTTCCTGGATTCCACCTCCCCCGGGCTGACACACTGTGAAATCCCCAGCAGCGCCTCGCCGCAAGCCCTGTGCTCCTCCAAGCCTGTACCTGCCCCAAAACACTCCCAGGAGAGGCTCCACACTGCCCACAAAAACACCTGCCCCAGTCCCTGAAGCTCCTGGGCCAGGGCGAAGCTTATTCATCCTCTCTTGTGCTACCCCATGCACTGTGCACCTATGGAACAGTGCACCTATGGAACAGCGCACCTATGGAACTGTGCATCTATGGAACTGTGCACCTATAGAACAGTGCACCTATGGAACAGTGCACCTATGGAACAGTGCACCTATGGAACTGTGCATCTATGGAACTGTGCATCTATGGAACAGTGCACCTATAGAACTGTGCACCTATGGAACAGTGCACCCATGGAACTGTGCACCCATGGAACAGTGCACCTATGGAACTGTGCATCTATGGAACAGTGCACCCATGGAACAGTGCACCCATGGAACTGTGCACCCGTGGAACAGTGCACCCATGGAACAGTGCACCCATGGAACAGTGCACCTATGGAACAGTGCATCTGTGGAATTGTGCACTGATGGAACTGTGCACCTATGGAAATGTGAGCCTACAGAACACACACAGCAAAAAAAAACCTTTTTGCACCCACCCAGTTACATAATTTCAGGAGAAACCGTGGTTTAATTGCCCTCAACTTTGCTCCCACTGTGTGCCATCTCAGAGCTGTTCCCTTTCAAAGGCCCCAGACCAGGAAACAAACCAAGACTGGACCCTGCATCAATGACTGGCAGAAGGACAACACAGACCCAGCAACAACAGCCCGTTTGATGGAGATGCTGCACATTCCCCTGTCCTTGGATGCAGGACACAGGCCTCTTGGCCAGAGGTCTGCCAAGTGTCCTGGGATGAGGAAAGCACCACATTCCACTCTTAACCCCATCCTGCCTGAGGACGAAGCTTATCCTAAAACCCTGCAGCAATAATCAGGCGGGATTCCCGAGGCTCCGGGTGCTGCAGCATCCACTCAGCTCTCAGTGCCGGTGCGGAGGGTCGGTGGGCACGCAGGGCATCGCCCCCCATGTCACTGCCCGCGGCGACACACGGGCACAGGCTGCCGAGGCTGCAGCACCGTAGCTTGGTGCTTCCACCCCGCTGTGCCCCGGGCCGGGGAGCAGCGGGCACGGCTCCGCCTGGGCTGGGAGCACCGCGGGGCACAGCCCCGAACGCACCCGAACCCCGCCGGCATCGCCGCCCGGCCCGCGGGGCGCGGAGACCCCCGAGGGGAGGGCTCTGCAGAGCCGGCACAGCGCGGCCGGACCCCCAGAGGGA
>VWZG01005397.1:400705-457725 GCA_013396735.1 Grallaria varia | reverse complement strand
TAATTTGTTTTTTTTTCCTCCTCCAAAGTGGTACTAAGGATTAATGACAGAAGAAAGAGAAAAAAGAACCTCGGAATCATTCAAGAACGTTTTAGTCACAGTATCACTCAACACTACAGAGAAGTTTCATGGCTTTGGGAGAACACTACTGACCATGGGCGAGGAGCAGAGGGTTTTGCCCTTGTGTTAACCAGCACTGACCCGAGCGATGCGTCGCTCCTGCCCATGGGGCTGTGGCAGTCCCGGGGGCAGCAGCAGGCAGGGTCCCGCTCCCCCTTCTCCGCCACACACACACACACACACACAATACAGCACGTAAAAACCGAGTGTAAGTCAGCAGATTGACCTGGGCGGAGGGCAGGGGGGGCTCACGATCCAGTGCTTTGATGCTTAGAGTCAAACACGTTCATGTCATTGTGCAAGTGCTTTTCGAAAGGCCTCGCGCCACGGGAACGAGAAGCCGTTTCCGAGAACGTCTGCTGAGCGTCTAAGTGCTGGTTTGGGAGAAATCCAAAGCTTCCTCTACGCTGTTTTAAGCAGGACAGAACCCCAGCTGGGTGTTTGTCCCAGAACGCTGCTGGTGTTGGCTGGTGTTGGCTGCTCAGCCCCGTTGGGTTTGGGTTTGGGTTTGGGCAGCTCCTGGAGAGCCCTGCACCTCCACATCCCTGGGGCACCCCGGGAGGCAGGACCTGGCTGCCGTGGGACACCTTGGAAGGGCACCCACCCGGAGCTGCCTGTCCACCAAAGGGCATGTCCTGTGGGAGAACCCAGTGCCTCGACCTGGCCTTCAGGAGGACTTGGCACCTCAGCACATCCCACAGGAGAGCCCCTGATCTCCACACCAGCCACAGTGATCACACCAGTATGGACCACTAGGCAGGAAGAAGGGAATGCACAGGCACCAGACCCATGTCCTCCTCCCTAACCAACCCAGGCAGGAAGATCCACCTGTCTGGAGCACCAGCATTCCATCCATGCTGAGCAGGCAGGTGCAGCCAGCAGCTCCCAGCATCACCTGCCCACCCCAAAAATCCATAAGGTTTCCCCTTCTCTCCTCTGTGCTGCTGTGGCAACATGGCCGTGGGATGTGAAGATACTTCAATAAGTAGATCCTACACAAATCTCTGGTTTAACCCACACCCCAAGCGGTGCCCTGGCTGTTGAACACGTCGCAGCCACACTCTCATCCCTGCCATTCTCACCTGCCCACATTGCCCCAGGATCCTGGATCCCAACCACGACCTGTCTGTGGCATCAGACAGCCCTGGGCACTGCAGCTCCACATGTCACCCAAGCTCCCAGACCTTCCCCAGTGCTGGGAAGCCACCTGTGCTCTGATGGCAGAATGTCCTCGGCACACACCCCTCGGCAAACGGCCTTGGAGATACAGGATTCTTCACTACAGCAGCAACCCAAAACCTAAACACCTGCTGTGGACTGCAGCACGTTTCAAGTGCAAGCAAATGAGACCTAAAGATAAATAGAGGTTCAGTGAGGCTTTCTGTTTCTTTGTCTTAACTGGAAAGATCAAAACTTTTCATCAGTGCTATATTAGAGGAGTTGGGAGATCCTGCAAACACAGAGACGTGAGCTAGAGAAAATGGGGACAAAACTGAATTAGGCAATATGGAAAGAAAAAAATCATTTCATGATTTTAAACCCTATATTTTTAATGTCCTCAGTCCCTGGCTGGATTGTGCCTCCCCATCCCTGGCCAGCACCAGAAGCCCTCACCCCTGGAGATCTGTGGAGAGCCAGGACCCCTGGGAGGATCCAGGGAGGGGGACAGTGACAGCATGAGCTCAGTCAGAGCAAGGACCTGATAAACTGCTTCTGGAGAAACCACATGACTGGCAGCAGGGCTGAGATATGAATGGGAAGACCACAAAAAAATCCCAAATAAACCCCCCCCCCCCCGATAACACTTGGATTTCTTAATACTCAGCCCACATTTTGGTGACCAGCTCACTGCCACTCCCTCATCTGCTCCATCCCCTCCCTGTGCTGTGGAGCCATTGAGGCAGAGCATTCCCACTGGCCTCCTCCTCCTGCATTAGGGGAGCTGGTGCTGGTTCCCAACCAGCCAAGGCAATCACTAGAACCTTCCTCCAACACCCCGGGCACTTCAAGGCAAAGGGAACCCAAGGGATGATTGTCTGGAGAATCGGCAGCACGACTGGCAGGACTGATCAGGGTCATTTGGCACATGGACAAAATCTTCCTACTCCCTGCTTATCCATCATCCAACATCCAACCTTATGAACACANGATGGGATGGGATGGGATGGGATGGGATGGAATGGGATGGGATGGGATGGGATGGGATGGGACAGGACTGGACAGGGCCACCTCTCCCCAAAGCCAGGGTTCCTCTGACAGTGTCAGCTCTCGGGCTCCACCTGCCCAAGAGCTTTGTGCAAATACATGAAGCAGTTTGGTTACACTGACTGATGTTCTCAGAGCCTTGGGCACTTTCACAGGATGTTGTAGAAAACCAAAAGAGGATAAATTTTCTTGGAAAATATGCTGATGCTGCTAATTTTCCTTTTGTTCCTTCGGTACCAAAGCCACCCTTGATGTTTTCCTCCACTAACAGTCTGAGGGTCTTCCTGGCTCCCTAAAACAGCCTCAGGTGTGCTCTTGGGAGCAAAGCTGGCTTTGTAAAACAGATCACTCCCAACACCTCCCCTGCTTTACCCAGGGAGCTGGTTCTGTTGTTTTGGCATGTTGGAATGAGGCTTCCCACTCCGGACTGGCTCAGAACCCTCCATCTGCCCTTTTCCATATCGAGCAGGTGGAGAGGCTTCACTTGGCTTTTGTAATGACCCATGTTATCTCCAAATTCCCTGCTCCAAGAGCAGGCTGCAACTGCAGTGGAGAACAGCAGAAAGCCCAGAGGATTTCTGGAGGCTGCTGTGTATCAGTAAGGGAGATGGGGCTTTGAAGCGATTTAAAATCACTCATAAAATATCTGCGAGCAATTTTAGAGTCAGAGATTGATTCTTATCTCTGTGCTAGAGCAGAGCTCTGCACCCTCCGGCTGCTGGAGCACGGACATGTTAATCTTTGTACTTAAATTACAGGCCAAGCAGCAGCGGGTGGTGCAGAGGCACCGTCCAACAGGCCAAAACAACGGTGTGAATCAGAGACCTCTGCCACAGCCCCAGATACCATCAGCACAGAATGATGTCACCAAAACCCCCGGGAGGTGACACACCAGAAGAGGTGCCCGAGTTGCCCTCGGTGAGGTGAGACTCGTCCAGCACGCGCTTCCTCGTGCACAGCCAGGGAAGGCTTTGCCCTGGGATCTCTCTGCTTGGGGAATTCCAAGCATTTCCAGGAGCTCCATCACTCCAGAGTGCCACCAGTGCCACCGCCACTGCCCTGGCTGAGCACGGCTCTGTCCCAAATGCTCTGGTGCTCCCAGCTTGGGCTCACAGGCACTGGCAAGGATGGGAAGCCCTCTCAGCCTCACAGTGTTGGCGCTGACAGAAGGTGCTCCAATGAACCACATCCACCCCCCCCAACCTCAGTGATGTTCCAGGCTGGAGATGTCTCAGCTGGGAGCTGCATGATGACCACAGGCCTCACCTTGGAGGAGCTTTGCACTGTGCCAGTGTTTGGTTGGGAGCAAAGGACGGGATGGTATTTCTGTGGGAGCACAGGATTCTTTTGGGGAACAGTGAAATGGGTTGGATTTGCCCTTCCCTGGCATAACTCCAGTGACGGTGCCAGAATTGCACCAGGGACAGGTCACAGCTGGCTCTCTTCTCTTGGTACTGCCTTTCTCAGCTGGATGGAAAGGAAATGCTGCCGTGTGGTTTTCAAGCTGTCGCTCCTGCTCAGGCTGAACTGGCTCGGTGACACTGGTTTGTGAGGTTGGAGGGGCCAATCTTTGATTGCACTGCTGCAATTTGTGTCTTGCTCATGCTGTTCCTACCGACTGTGAAATCCTGGGGCTGCTTCAGGGTTATCTAGTTTGGGAGAGGTTCATTCTGATAAATTAGAAAGGAGAACTCAGGACAGATAAAAATGCAGGACGTGGAGGTTGGATGCGACAGGTTTCCTTCTCAGCCCAAGGTCCAGACGACTCCCTGAGGCCCTCTCATCCACCTTCTGCTCGCTGGGATTTTGCAAGGATAACTGCAGCACCACTGCCGCCTCGCGTGGACTCTGGCCAGTGCCTTGAGGACCTCTCAGAGGTGGTTGATGGGGTTGAAGGTCCCCGACTCTGAAGCTGCTCCTGCCATGTCCAACCAAGCACCCAGAGAGCTCTGGGAGGACGTGTGGAGGGGAGCGTTCTCAGACAGGGACAGCATCATTGCATAAGCCTGGGGGAGAGAGGAATGCAGAGCACACGTGTGAACACACCTGCAGGAGCGTGTCAGGCACAGCACCATCCAGCCCCTCAGAGGGGCCAGCAGCATCCTCTGGCCCTGCCACAGGGATGAATTCCCATCCACACACCAGCATGGCACCCGCCACTCCACATACTCGGGTTTTTACCACTGTTTACAGGCAGTTGTGGGGATAGTCAGGAGAGAGAACATCCTTCCCACTGGCTTTTACAAGCCCAAACCCTTCCTGAGTCAGGCTTGGTCACAGCCCCACACATGTGATTCCAGGCTCTGCTCTCAGGGAAAAGCAGGTATTCCTGGGGTTTGTTCTTCAAAAAAGCACATCCCCAGACAGGTCAGTGTGTCAGAGGAGCTGGGCTGGGGCAGGCACATGCCCTGGGAAAGGGGCAGCAATGGCCACGGGAGCAGCAGTCTGGGTGGAACTGGTGGGATGCAGCTGCTCAGCCCCACTCACTGCCTGGCATGAGCCCACTGGTGCCTGTAGGCACCAGTACACAGGTATTTAGGAACACAGAATGCTCACTGGCACTACTGCTGTGTTCAGATGTTCCGTCAGGGGGTATTTATTGCTGCAGTGAAATGATTAAAGGCGTTTTCTGAGAGAAACACACCGAGACTTCTGTATAAATAACAGTGTGCTGGCTTCTTGTAACCTGGATGCCCTCCCTCCTCCTCCAAGCCCACTTGTCTCACACAGCTCTGTGCCCTTCCACAACCCACACAAGAGATGTGAGGACTTGGGCAAATGATAACCTCACACACCAGTGGGGAAAGCCCACGCCATGGTCACCCAGGAGAAAGGAGGAGACCATGGTCAGTCCCCACCCTCCCTGGTGCAGGGAAGAGGGACAGCTTTGGGGGGTTGTGGACACACACGCTTCTGAAACTGCTTAAAAGAAAGCCAGAGGGGTGCTCTGCTGCTCACATAAATGTTGGCTTACTCTTACATCTCCTGCACAAGACATGGCTCGGATTATTCAAGTTGCTTATTGTGATTGAAGTCTAAAACTGATTCAAAACCCCCAAACAACCCCCCCTGTGCCATCAAGCACAGGCTGGAGCTCTCAGAGTGATACATCTTGGAAAAGAGCAAGTTTTTCTTAAAGAGTCAGTGCATTTGGGATATTAGTGACAGGACACATGTAAGAGTCAGGCAAGTGGCTTGTGTTTAAATGAGTTTCACCCCCAAAAAACCCTCTGCTTGATGTTCCAGCAGACCCTCCCAGCTTCACAGCTAACGCCTGCTGTGAAGGAGGACAAGAATTTCACAAGTCAAGAATCATGTTCTGTGTGGCACCTGCACTAAGCTACTGCTCTACTGAACATCTGAAATAGGTTTTATGATCAATTCTGTTGCTTGAAGCTCAGAAGGGGCCTCTGAGGCAAGAGCTGTGCTCATCCCCCAGCAAGGGCTGAGTGTGCTCTCTCCAGTCCAGCCTGGTGAGGTGACCTCATTGAACAGTTCTTCTGTGAGAATCTTTGTGTAGGCATCAAGAGATCAACTCCATAAAAGCAGAATGAGTGCTTTGGCTGACGAAAAAGCAGAAAGCACAAACGGACCTGCCCCACACCTCCAGATTTTTCTCAGAACTCCAACAAGTGCTGAGATGCCATTTTGAGATTTTTTTAGTGGGTCTGAACTGGTCTGGCTCGCAGGGTTTTGTTGGGTTTTTTTTCCCTTTTATGGTTTACTTTTAGAAATCAAGGAGATAAACAAGAAGACCCTCTAGACATGTTGGGCTGCAGGTCCTGGAAACACTGTTGTCTATGACACCTTTTATAATCAAACCCAAGGGCACTTTGTTGCTGTTTCTGCAGAATAAACCTCAGTGTTTACAGACAGAAGACCCATCCCAAAGCATAAATAAATAGTCACAAAAACATTTATACAGACAGATAAAAACAGACAGATGCCTCCCTCTTCCTGTATAACCACAATCTCACCACGCAGGCTGAACAATAAATCGACCCGGTGGACTAAAGGTGATGCCCAGTCCCTTCTTCTCTGTTTCAGTCTAGTTGCAACAAGACACAGTTCATGTATGATCCATGTGTGTGTTAGAATTCCTGCTGGAAGGGGGAAATAACCCACTGGAAGGGGAAAATGACCCTTGGCCAGCTGCTCCCTAATCCTACTGTACATGCTGGCGGCAAGCTTGGAAAACGTTCTGTATATACCCACCTGGTTTTTAGCCTGCCTGTACAGAGTCTGTTTTATTGTCTCAGAGTCTAAGGTGGAATTAAACACATCTTTAACTTCAAATGCTTCCTCGGCTGCTTTGCGAAGATCCAGCCCCTTCCCAAAATTCGGCATCTGCTCCAAATCTAACAGGCCGGCTTCGTCCTCCTCAATACACCTGTACCAATGACCAGGGGTGACCCGTGTTAGCTCGTCTGGGCGCTCACACCTCGCCCAGTGCCTGCATGCACAACCCACGGGGGCTCACGGGCCACATGCGTGAACAGACGGACACACGGACACGGAAACCACACGGGATGGAAGGAGCAGAGAAGAAGTGGAAAGCAACGAGTACCACAGGTGTCTGAGGTTCTGCACTCGAATTGGGTAAGATATTCCTTGGCATCACGGGACATCTGCTGCAAATATCAGGGTGGGAACTGAGGCAAACTGAGGCACAGAGAAAGCTGGGACTGAACTACGTGCAGCAAACTTTAATTTTAAAGGTGTCTCAATATGGCTTGACCTTGGGGGAAAAAAATCTTCACTTTTTATAGACTGGAAACACAGGTGGGTTTGTACTGGTCAGGACCTTGCAGATGATCTCATTCCAGCCCCTGCCGTGGGCAGGGACACCTTCCACTGCCCCAGGTTGCTCCAAGCCTCATCCAACCTGGCCTTGGACACTACCAGGGATGGGGCAGCCACAGCTTCTCTGGGCAACTTATGCTAGTGTCTCACCGCCCTCACAGGGAAGAATTTCTTCCTGATATTCAGTTTAACCTTACTCTCTGTCAGTCCTGTCACTCCAGGCCCTCATAAATAGTCTCTTCCCATCTTCCTCACAGGTCCCTTCAGGTACTGGAAGGTCACAATTAGGTCACCCTGAAGCCTTCTCTTTCCCAGACTGAACAATCCCAATCCTCCCAGCCTGTCTCCATAGCAGAGCTGCTCCATCCTTCTAAACAACCTGGTGCCCTGCTCTGGACTTGCTCCAGCAGCTCCACGTCCTTCCTGTGCTGGGACCCCAGAGCTGGAGGCAGCTCTGCAGGTGGAGTCTCACCTGAGCGGGGCAGAGGGACAGAAACCCCTTTTTGCCAGAGCTCTGAGAACTCCACTTGAAGTCAAAGATCTTTTTCTGTGACTCAAAAAGGCCAGAGCAGCATCAAAGGGATTGAGCAGATGCCTCTTCCCTTACGGAGTTTTGGACAGAAAGACAATATCTGCTGCGTTGTGGTACCCTGGGAATGCTGGTTTCTGTGTTGGACTAATGATCCAAACTCCTCACACCTTGGACATACACCTCATCCCAGACTCTCCTTGCAGTCCACTTGTTTCGTGTCCCCCACCATGGTGAAATGGAATCTCAAGTGAATGCTCAAATCAAACCGGAGGCATGAAACATGGCTTGGAAAACAAAACCACAGCACTGATGATCTCCCACGGACACGGGGGCAGATGTGAGAGCCCCAGCTGGCCCCCCGAAGGGCACGGCTCCCTCACCTCCGGGTGTGCTCGAAGCTCATGGTGAGGGACGTGGGCTCTTCATCCTCTTCATCCTCAAACGCCCCTCGGGGTTCCGCAGTGGGCGACACCGTCTCATCCTGGGACTTCCCTGTCAGGCTGTCATCATCTTCCTCTTCCAGTTCTTCATCTTCATCATCCACATCTTCTGTTTTCTCATTTGCTAATCCATGACACTGGGAATTGCCATCAATATCCTGGATTTCTGGCCTGAGATATTTGGTCGAGGGGGAGGGAGAAGGAGAAAGAAAACAAAAAAAGGGTGGCAAATGTGTAAGTCATGTATTTCTACTGCAATGGTTTGGTAATATTATATATCTATATATATGAACACAGAGACGTATCTATATACATGTATAGATTATTTAAAATGAAACAAAAAGGAAAACCAACATGTTTCAGGCATTTAAAACCCACCCTTCACCATGTCTTATGGGCCAATATGTATGGCAATAATACATCAACCCAAAGGCTTTTCAAACTACAGTATTGTCTAGTCCGAATTTAAATGCTGGCTTTCCATCTCTTAAAATATAACGTCCGTGGGACAAGCAGTTTTCCTGCTTCTCTGTGCTGCTGTATTCCCACACCCTCCCTTTGAGCAACCAGGAGGAGAAAGCTTCTACCAACCAGCCTAAATTCTCTCCCATAGTTTGCTGTTCATGCCTGTATTGTCACCAGATAATTCTATTTTCTTGTCTACCTTTTATCTGCTAAAGTTGAGGCTTGATTCATCTCACTATTTGCAATAAAATTTCTGATTTCAGAGAAATATGAATCCTCTTTTTCATCTAAAAGTGCATGGTTGTCTGATTCCGAGTTTGGGGAAGAGGCACTGGTCCCAAGGTGGTTTGTAATGACTCCGGAGTGCTGGCTCACTGTGGGGGAGAGACAAGGAAAGAGAGCAGGAGACACCATCAGGTATTGCCAGGGCCATTATTAACAGGAAACATAAAAGGGGAACATTATCAACAGTCCTCTCACTAGTTGTTCATGATTCAACCTTTAAGAGAAAAGTCATGGACTAAAGCTCCCAAAGGAAGTTCGTGCTTCCCAGACCTGAACTACAGAGAGAAATACAGGGAATATTTAGCATTTATGGACAATACATAGAATTTAAGAACCTTTATCCATTGCAGAGCTGTTTGCCTACAACTTTTCCATAATGGTTTTTTGTTCACTTACACTGGGAAATCACTTGTCTCCAGCCCAGGAATTTCTTCCTTTAGTTTTTATTTTAAGGCAAAACCTGTTTATCTTCTCGAACTTCACACACACCTCCAAACTCAGCCTTAAGGAACAGTGCACTCCAGAAAGGCTTCCCAAGGGTCAGAGAGACCAGACCAAGGTGTCTTCTCCCTCCAGTGCCCCAAAAATCCTCAGAGCCACGTCCTTCCCTACCTGGAACGTTCTCATGTTCGTGTTTCTTCAGGTGCCTGTCGAGGTTGGTTTGCTGCCCGAAGCACCGGTTGCACAGGTGGCATTTGAATGGCTTCTCCTTGTTATGGATGTTTCGAACGTGCCGCTGGAGGTTGGAGGAAATGCTGAATGACCTGTCACAGTATTTACACCTGAAAAACAGAAGCAAATGCCAGAGATTGCAATGTGAGGGGAAAAAAAAAAAAGCAAAGAAAAAGAAAAATCTGACTATCAGAAAACCAGAAAATGTTGTTCTATAAATCTTTACTCAGCTGAGCACATGGGAAGCACAAGGCATTAATCATTCCAGACAAATCTGATATTATTGTTACTCAAGGAGCACAAAGAAAGGATTAGGATTAATTAGGAAGTGAGTCGTCCAAACAAATAAGGACTTGAAACAAAATAATTACTGTTCCACATATTAATGTTAAAATAAGAAAGGTGAATTTATTCCTTCCACCCTTCCCCTTTCGTGAAGGATTAGGTGAAAAATGGCTGTGGAGGGAGGACTATGAAGAGACAAAAAGTAAGAAGGGAAGTGAAATGTATAAACTAGTTACTAACTGGTAAATCCCTGCATGACAGTCAGCTGGACACACAAAAGCCTCCAGCTCTATTTGTGAAATTCCTTGTGGTACTGGAGATACAGGCCATAGAGCGTGTCTTTAAAGGTCATTATGGCAATTCTTACTGTACAACAGCTCTCCAGAAATACAATGTAGTTTCCAAATAGGATAAGGTTTGCTCCTATGAGTGAATATCTGGTTTATGATGAAAAACTTGGTTGTAAGGAATTAAGCCAGGATTTTTAGGGAAGCTGCTGAGCGAAGAAATATTCCCTCTTTGAGTTCTGCAGGACCCATGGCAGATGGGTTGGGGGCCCGTTCAAAGTGGTCATCCTCCTTTTTTTGGGTTCAGATCCGCTCCAATAAAGCGGGGATTCGCTGCGGGCTCGGCGCTCCGCTCCCGGCGCACCCGCGGACTGCAGAGGGCACCTCCGAGCCGCAGCGCAGAGTGCGGGGCCCCAAACTGCGCCCAGGCTCGTCCCCCTCCCAAGCCACCGAATCCATCATTAGATCTCCCTTTAAACACGGCATTTGTAACTCAACAGAGCTGCTCCTCTCGCCGCTCGGCTTCCAAAAACCCCCGAGCAGCAGAACCCTTGCTCGGACACAAACGCCCCGCAAATCCCGCACGCTTACGGGACAACATCAAAACTGTTGCCAAGCGCTTGTAATTCCCGAGCGAACCCACTCGTTTCAGCAGGACTGCCCCGAGCAACATCTGTGCCGCCGGGCTGAGCTACTCCGCGACAAGAACCCAAGAGTTCCGGAAAGGTTTGGGTCGGAAGGTCCCCAAACATGGGGATGGAGGGACATCCACGTGGGTTTGGGGAACAACAGCAGCTCCTGATACACACAGGGCACCCAAACACCCCATGCCAGCCTCACTCGAGGATGAAACTGGATTGCCCAGGACGTGGGATTCTTCCCTGCAGGCACAACAGGTTCAACTGCGAGTGTAAAAAAATCTCCGCTGTGAAACACACGCACCATTTCCAGATGCGCTCCAGCTGTGATTTTTATTTGGTCTCTAAAAAGAAATTGATATTATTTTTGGAAATAGCAGGGATACATTTATGAAACACTCTCTCTCGCTGAATGTTTATGGATTCCATGTCCACCTCTGAATTTCCTACTGTTAAATCTCCAGTAAGAATAAAGATATTTCAAATAATGGGCCTTTTTTAGGATTAACTGAGGAAGAAAGCAAAATCTCTTTTTAAACCACAGCTTTTTCGGGCTTCTAAAGTTTTCCTTTTCCATTCTTTAAAAAAAGCCCCTCCAGATAACTCCAGAAAACAAGTTGTTATTTGACCATCAGCAAGAACAAGCAGAGTTCCTACATGAAGAGTTAAACACAGATTTCCAGCACTGAGAAATCTGCTCTCAGGAACTGCCAGGCTTCAGCAGCTCCCCTCGTTCAGCACTTCAGAAAGCTGCAATGTTCCTAACAGCTCACACCCCAGAATTCCTGCTATTCTATGGGATTTTTATGAGTGGTTTTGTCCAGCTTAGACCGGGAGCACCCTCCTCATCCCTGCTGATGTCAATGGTTCTCCCTCCCTGTGTGTCCTCACCAGCTCTGTGCCCTCCTAAGCCAAACTCAGCTCTACTCGTGCCTCCCAGTGCCTGGCACAGCAGGCACCTGGCACAGCAGGTACCTGGCACAGCAGGCACCCGGCACAGCAGGCACCTGGCACAGTGGGCATCAGGGATGCCCAGGTTCTCCTCCTGGCTCCCCCTGAATCGCTCCCAGGAGCAGCTCCAGCCAGCCCAAGGCAGCTCTCCCATGGGAGAGGCCAGAGCCATCCGGCCCCCTCCACGTCCATTTATTCAGATGCTCAGGAAGCCTTTGCAAAGTTCCCTCTGCCAGGTCCTCTCCCTGAGCAGGAGCTCTGTGCACCTCGGGCAGGGAACAGAGGGAGGATAAAGAGCTTGTTAAAAAAAAATTAGGAAGCAGAGGGCCCTTGGGATGGAGCAGTTCACATCTGGATGCAAAGGGATGAGGGAGATGTCCCACGTTATTTGCGGTCCCAGAGGGGGTCAGTGCTTGAAACTCTGCTAGTTTTAATCTAAATAAATGCCCCAGACAGAGGAACCAGCTTAAATTCATGGAAGGGGTGAACACGGAGGCAGGAGGAGAATAAAACACAAAGGCAGCAGTATTTGCTTTGCAAACACAGTGACGGAACACCAGAAAAGCTTCTCCCTTATCAGCTCAAAGGAACACAGCAATGGGCTAAAAACATCCAAGGTGGGAGTGAATGACAGCAAAGAATGATGGAACTGGGGGGCTCTGAGGAATGACAGGCAATCCTTGGGGCTGGAGGGGCTCAGGTACCTGGGAAAACACCTGGGAAAGCAGAGAGCAAAGCCCAGGAACGTGGGAAGGAGTCCCTGAGATACACTCACAGTTTTACACTGATTTGCTGCTCAGTGTGAGCTGGAAAGGTAAAATTGCACTAACAGAGCACAAAACACACAGACAGCAACTCCTCCTCATCCGTGAGTGTATTTGTACTGGGGATGAGCTTGGGCTGCTTTTTAAAAACCAGAAAATGAGAAATATCTCCAATAAAGACATTTATTGAACTATATGTGATCTTGTATGTGGTAGTCATCAGCTTTACTTGTTAGTAGCAGCTTAATGCAAATAACAGGACACGAGACCTACAAGGGCTTTTTTTTTTCCGCTGAGTTTTGAAATACTGCTGAATTTTAGATTTGGTGCAAAAAAAAGGGTGAAAAGAAACATTGAATTTCAGTGTAGGGCACAGTGTCTCAGAGTCTTTTCAAAAAACACATTGCACTTTCCCTTTAGAAAAATAATTTGCTTCTTTAGTGCTCGTGTGCTATTAATTCCTACTTTATAAATAATCAGCCAGACATCTAGGAGGTTTAAAAAACAGCCATCTAGGAGGATTTGATAAAAAAACCTTTTCTAGGTAAAAACTTGGTAAAAAAACCTTGGTAAAATTATTTTTCAATGATAATCAGGAACTGAAATCAAATCACCTTATTTTCATGCCTGTTTCTTGACTTCCACATGGACATTTGATCAGTTTACACTGGCTTTAAGAACATTTTAATTGACATTTGGATGAATATATAGCACTCAAAGAATCAAAAGGAAAAAAATATTTAAACAATCAGGGGCAAAGTTATAAAGGAGACATCAGTAAACATTCCTTTTACCTCCATTAAGTCAATACCTAAAAAACAAGCTTTCCAAACAATTCTGGCTGCCCAGGCTGCAAATCTCAGTTCTCTGAGAGCAAAAGCAGATCAATGATAATTAAAGCTCCTCCGTAAACGCAGCCCTGACTCTCCAGAGTGCTGTTAGACAGCAATATTGTCCAGGAGTCAGACCTCCAAAAAAACCCACACAGGCCATTTTTCTGGGAGAAGACCAGATCAAATAAATCTTTATTTTCCTAACCTTTGATAAGTTGCAAGTATCCTTTTTTGGAAGAAAACTGAACTAAGAATCCCTGAATAATCGGGAGCGAGCGTTTCAGTGCCCAGGGAACACACAGCGCCCGTTCAGGCATATCAAATACCACAACCCCAAACACCACAGCAGGGATGGGGTCCAAAATATATGTCTGCTTTGGAGGGGATGGTATTTTTAATTTACCTAATGTCTACACTCAAAATTCTGTACGGAAAAGAAATGTGACTCCGCGTGTAGCAGCGATCACAATGTGGGAGAGTTGCTTCTTGAGTTAAACTAAGCATAAAAATGTGATGTATTTGACCACATGGCCTTTTGCTGCTCGTAAATTTGTGTTTCTCTTTTATACAATAACTGCTACATTTGTTTTGTTGTGAACTTATGGCTCTGTATGGAAACGCTGCAATATCAGCTACCCAAAATGAAACTGAATTGTTACTATTGTTTGACAACGTGCAAAACACTTACTCACATCATGGAAAACACAATGCCTGATTTGCAGCGAGCTCTCAATCCATCATTCCTTCAGGTTTGCTCATATATGGACCTAATTCTAACCAGAAAGAGGTTTTTTTGCCTAAGTTTTTTTGAAATTGCCTGCAGAGGACTAGGAGAAAATACTGGAGGGAAGGATTCCTGCTTGATTTTCCATGAGAAATAGCCATTTGTAGACCTACACACATATTATGTATATTTTTTTGTGAGTTTTATTCATATTTAAAGCCCTGACTTGGACAGGAGCCCCTTTCTGAGCCACAGCACTGGCATGTGCTGGGCTGGGACACTGTGCCTGCTCTGCAGGGGGAGAGTCTGTCCCTGTGCACATCCCCCTGCACACTGAGGGGTCAAACCCACACCACCTTGTCCTCACCTAGCAGAAAATAGTTCAGCTTTCTACCTGAAACACACACCAAACCTGTGGGACTGTGTGTGAATCCCCCCGCCCTGCCCATCAGCCCCTTCAAACTTTGTGATTTAAGATCAGACACTGCCAAACTTCATTTTAAAGCAGACAATTCTATAGGGTTTTTCTTCTTTGTTTTTTTGATCCACTACTCCAGGCACCACTGATACGCATTAGGGAAACTAAAAAAAAAATATATAAAAATCCAGGCAGCCTCAGCAGTGAAGGTCCTGGCAAGGCCTTCCAAGCAGCCTGAATTTCAGAGCCATTCAGCACCTTCAGCTGTCCTTGAGATGAATGGTTAACGTGAGTGTGAAACAACACTCCAAGTCAGAGCCCTCATTTGCCAGCATACATCTAAATATAAGTTAAGTGTCTATCTTCGGGCTGCCAAGCCTGATTATTTTTGGCTGGTACACATAATATACAACCCTATGAATCACTCTGTGTAATGCTCCAGGCCTGTGGTGTTCTGCTGGCACAGCTTTATGGAGAGGGGGGAAAAATGACGGCGTGGTGAGTGAGGAGTGTTTGGGCAAGGGCTTTTCTTGGGGGCACGGGCTCACCTGTACGGCTGCTCCCCAGTGTGTGTCCGCAGATGCCTCGTCAGGTTTGCTGAGCGTGGGAAGATCTTACCACAGTACCTGGAGACAGAGAGAGAGAGCCAAGGGAACCATCAGTGCGGGAGAGCCCGTGGGTGCCGCAGCTCATCACACACACACACCCACCCCATCCATCTCACCCACCTCGATAACGCTCCCAAAGTCCCTCTGTGCACTCCCAGCTCCCTCCCGGACCGAAGGGGGGAAGATGTGGAGGTCAAACTCATGGGATGACACCCACCCCACACTAACAGGGGGCACGGAGGGGATGTGGGAGCATGAATGTGATGGGGGGAGGCTGAGGGAGCTGGGGGGGCTCAGCCTGGACAAAAGGAGGCTCAGGGGGGACCTGAGCAACTCCCTGAGTCTGCAACTCCCTGACAGGATCAGGGGTCGGGGTGGATTGGGCTCTGCTCCCAGGGAACAAGGGACAGCACAAGAGGAAATAGCCCCAAGTTGAGCAAGGAGAAGTTCAGGCTGGACCATGAAGATGAATTTCTTCACAGAAAGGGTTGCCAGGCATTGGAATGCGATGCCCAGGGCAGTGGTGGAGTCCCCACCTCTGGAGGTGTTCAAAAAACGTGTGGATGTGGCTCTTGAGGACATGGTTTAACTACAGCATTCAGGATCCAGGGGGTTTAATCACTGCTCAGTCATGGTGGCAGTTGAGATGTTTCCAGCTCTTCGTTACAGCCCTGTTGATTTGCTCATCATACAGAACCTGCTCCACCATCCTTGGAATCCAGAGTTTTCTCCTGGATAAAGGCTGCAGCTTTGTGTGATGGGTTGTGGGGCTGCCGGGCTGCTTAGAGCAAGGAAAGGCAGCAACAAGGGATTAATAAAGGAAGGAACTGTGTGCCACAATAAATCCGGTTCACAGTGAACTCAAAAGGTATAAATAAAAATGCTAATTGGGAAATAAAATACTTAAGCTGAGGGGCTGTACTCTGTCACTACAAGACAGGAGGAAGCTTTGAGTCAACTTTCTTAATTTCAGAGACATTCAGCACCCTCAGATGTCCTGAAGATAAACAGTTAATGTGAGTGTTCCTCAACAAGGAACACCCAAATGGTAACTTGTGAGCGTGTATCTAAATTGAAGTTTAGTCCCTATTGTAAGTAAAACCCTTCCATTTCTAAATACTCGGCTGAAATTTGAGCCTGTAGCTTTTGTGGCAGAGTTGAATGTAAAAGACACAGCAACCAAAGTATGCACCCAAAACACCTCAGCAAGAGCCACCAGGAGAACCTCGAGGAGTTGCAGGTAAAATAGAGACAAAGCTTCATTATTAAATGCCAGGGATTTTCTCTGATGGGAGCTTTTGAAGCTGCAGTGGGCACGTAAGGGCTTCTGTGGATAGGACTGTGTTTGAAAAAGTTGTTGTTTCCTGTATGCCATTTTTTACAATTCCATCCTTTTCCACAGCTGAGATTGGATATAGCTGAGGCTGTGCTGGCGTTGGGAACTGCAGCGGTCGCTGCCACACGCCCCAAACTTGGCGTGGAGAGTTGGGTCTGCTTGAGAATCTCCAGATCCACTCTCAAGGTTATTAAAAATTACAAAGAAAACAGAAGATGCTGATTTTCTACCAGACAAAACAAGCTATTTCAGAGAGGGTTAGTCATCCCAATGCTCTGTTCTAATTCTGCTGCCTCTTGTTTTCCCTCCCACCCCTGCAGAGGCAGAGGAGGTGTCCCTGTGAAGCTGCTCTGGCCCATGCTGGTGCCCAGTGCAGCAGCTCCCCAGCTGGGGTGGCATCTCTGGGGACAGTGAATGGCCCATGGGGACAGTGAATGACCTGTGGGGACAGTGAATGACCCGTGGGGACAGTGAATGACCCATGGGGACAGTGAATGACCCATGGGGACAATGAATGACCTGTGGGGAACAGTGAATGACCCATGGGGAACAGTGAATGATCCATGGGGACAATGAATGACCTGTGGGGACAGTGAATGATCTGTGGGGACAGTGAATGACCCGTGGGGACAGTGAATGACCCATGGGGACAANCGTGGGGACAATGAATGACCCCATGGGGACAGTGAATGATCCGTGGGGACAGTGAATGATCCGTGGGGACAATGAATGACCCCATGGGGACAGTGAATGATCCGTGGGGACAGTGAATGATCCGTGGGGACAATGAATGACCCCATGGGGACAGTGAATGATCCGTGGGGACAGTGAATGATCCGTGGGGACAATGAATGACCCCATGGGGACAGTGAATGATCCGTGGGGACAGTGAATGATCCGTGGGGACAATGAATGACCCCATGGGGACAGTGAATGATCCGTGGGGACAGTGAATGATCCGTGGGGACAATGAATGACCCCATGGGGACAGTGAATGATCCGTGGGGACAGTGAATGATCCGTGGGGACAATGAATGACCCCATGGGGACAGTGAATGATCCGTGGGGACAGTGAATGATCCGTGGGGACAATGAATGACCCCATGGGGACAGTGAATGATCCGTGGGGACAGTGAATGATCCGTGGGGACAATGAATGACCCCATGGGGACAGTGAATGATCCGTGGGGACAGTGAATGACCCGTGGGGACAGCCTGGATCCCGGGGGGCCAGGCCCTCACCTGCAGGTGTAGCGTTCCTTGCCCTTGCGCAGGATGGGGTCGGACAACGTGGGCGGTGGCGATCGGAAGTTGAAGGGGTGGTGGGGAAGGGGCTGCAGGGACGTGCCAGTGTCTGCCTTCATGGCTGCAAAGCTCTCCAGTTTCTCCGTCATGGTTTCGATGGCTGACATCTGCAAGGACAAGGCGAGACCTCGTGTCATAGAAACCCACTTTTAGCACTCGCAGCTTGGTCAAAGCCTGTTGCTGATGTTTGCCCTCACTCTTGGAAACTGGCTGCCCAGTGGGAGATGGAGCCACTGATCCCAGCCAGGAAAGACAGGAACAGTGTATCGGTCTCAGAGAGATCAGGAAAGACACAACTGGCAAAGCCAAATCCCAGAGGTCACCACTTGTTCACCTTCTGCAATGTGCCTGGGCTTATTTTAAGCATCTCAGAGTAAAACCTCTCTCAAAATATACCTGTTTTCCCCTTTCCCAGGAACTAAACACCGTGATCAGATGCCAAAGGTAGAACTTGGCCCCAAAATCCTCCTCTCAAACTCAAATCCAAGTCTTGGAAATCCGGGATGTCTGATGTCTCCTACAGCATCCTCTGCCCTCACAGGGCCTTCGAGGGACAGGGCAGAGAGCTGTGGGAGGGGACACAGGGACACAACCCCAGGTACGGGGGGAAGGAGAAGTTTGGGGCAGAAGGCAGAAGAATTTTGGCCAAAGTGGAGGGGGAGGGATGTGTGATGGCTGCTCAGGGAGCTGAGAGAGGAGAGGCTGAGGCTGAAGGGGTGAAGAGGGAGCAGCTGGGAACAGGAGGAGTTGGGATCAGGCTCAGGATGGAGGAGATCCACAGAGAGTTGGCCTAGTGAAGAGGCCAACACTTTAATTATACGTAGGAAAGGTTCAACAGCCAGTGAAGGTGATGGAAGAAGGATGGGTGGGAGATGGCTGAGCTTCCTGGAGTGAAATGGAACTCCAGCCAAAGCCCTGGATGTGAGCTGTGGCTGGGTGAGGAGGTCAGGAGGACCAACACCTACACATCCTGTTGGGATGGGAGCATCTGGCATGCAGGCCTGGAGACGGGACACCAAGGAAAATGTCCCTGGATGACTTTATCAGCTTTAGTTTGTAGGACTTGGCAATGGCCGTGTGCTCACCTAAACACTGGAGTGAACACCGCACCAGAAGGAAGGAGAAAGGGAAAAACCTGGAGATACAGGAGAAAGGGAAAACTAAAAAGGAATGAAAGAAGATGGCCTATGTGCAAAAAAACCCAATCCAAACACAAAAAAACAAACAGAAGTGAGGGGATCTGCATAAAAATCCTCCCTAAAGAAAAATACTTTTACTTGCATTAGAGCAAGACAGGAAATCCAAATCCAACAGAGAAGTGCAGCTCGGAGGACGATGCTGACATCTCCAACGTCCAGTTTTATGCACTCCTGAGAGCACTTTTGAGATGCCAAGAGCAGAAAAGAGGGATAAAACAAACAAGGCAGCAATAAAGCTGCCTGCTGGCTGTGCTGACATCCCCGGGAGCGGCAGCGAGGGGCGGAAGGCAGTAGGAAGCCATATATCACAACGAGATGCTCTATTGTACAGGAAGGGCTGACCTTTTGCACGTTTACACTTTATTAAACTGGGCTCTGGGAAGGGGGGCAGAGGGGGAAGAGAGCCAAGATATTGTTTAAAAATATACGACTATTAAAAAAAAAAAAAAGTTGTCTTAATGACCCAAGACTACATTGTGGAAGGCTGACAACCATTCATAAGCTGTAAAAAAAGGGGAGTAGGAACCCCCATTCCCCAATAATAGATCCACAGCCCCTTAGTTGGAGGCTCCCAGCCCCTGCTAAATTGTAAGTAATACTTAGCGCCAGCCACTTGAAAAGGTTCCTTGATCATTTACAGCAGAAGCTCTGCCCCAGCTGCCAGTCATGTAACAAAACCATCACGTTAAAATGCTCTCTGGACCTTTCAGAGCCGTGTGCTCAGCCCTTCGCCGGGGTACCTGCAGCTACCCTTTGTTGTGCCCTGTTCTTTAGGCACTTAGTCAGAGATGTTTGCTGCCTGGAGAGCCAAAGGCTGGTTTTAAAATTCTAAACACTGGCCACGGGCTCTCCAGTGACAAAGGCACTTTGCTATTTAGGGAACAACTGCCTGGTTATAATAAAGAAGCAAGGGAGAAGAAAAGAAACTTAACAGGTAAGAAAAGGTCCTCCATTAAGTTATCAAAAAGTTACACTGGTTATTTATGTTGTCCAGAGTTTAATTTGAAATAGACAATGTAGGAAAACTCCCAGAGAGCAGAGGAACTTCTGCCAACAACTGGCTGAGAAATAAGAGCTGCCTGAAATTCATTCTGAGAGAAAAAAGATCTTCTGAATGCTTTTATCACATCTTCTGCTTCCTCACATCCCACTGAGGGCTCTGTGAGTGCTGGGTCATGAGTCCCAGAGGAAAGGGCTGAGGCCAGACTCGTGTTTAGAGTGAGAGAAGCCTTAATGAAACATACCTCTGACTGATCCAGCATAGGAATGTTGGCCCTAATGAAGAAAGCAGAAGCAGGAACCCTGAACATATGATTTCTTAGGAAAAGATCCAAGATCTTTTCCTGAGGATCCAGGATTTTAGGAATCGAGGATCCAGGGAAGTGAGCCCAAAGCTGTCAGAGCTCAGGGAATGTTTGGACAATGCTTTCAGGGACAGGAGGGGACCGTTGGGGTGTCTGTGCAGGACCAAGAGTTGGACTGGATGACCCCTGTGAGTCCCTTCCAACTCAGGATGTTCCGTGATAATATTGGAAGGGGATTTGGTGGTAAAAATCTCACATATTCTGGAACAAAGGACCCGTCTTCCTTTGCTGTTTTTGAAATACCTGATCGATTGCAACATGGGAACAGCAGCTCTCCACATCAAGTGATCTGTACACAGCGCCCGCTTCACGAACAATCAGTTATCAGGAAGTTTTGGGCTCGAGTGATTGTAAATTTTCAGTTTGTGTGATAAGCTGTTAGAGATAACCAGACCTTCCACATCTTTTCATCGCCATGGGAAGAGGACGTGGTTTGGATTTTGGGAACAATGTTAACAGCCTTCCACCCAAAGCTTGCTCCTGCTCAGAGTCGGGACGTTTCTCATCGTCTTGTTGGGTTGCTTTGCCACACTGGCTCCTCCCTGCTATCAGATTCTTTACAGGCAGATATCCCCACTATTCTAACTCACACAAACACAGGATGTTCCTGGCCAGCCTGTCACCATTATCCAGCCTGGATGAAGGAAAAATCGGGGGAAGTTATTAACCAAACTCTGAGGCTGGCGTGAAACAATGAGGGGACTAAGTTTAGCTGTGAAAGCAACCAGGACCCAGCTTTCACAAACCTGCAAGTTATTTATCTAAGGTGGGAAACATTATCGGGGAGAACAATGCATGCGAATATAAAGGAGAGCACAATAAGGACCACGGGGCTGGGATCCCAGCCTGGTCACAGCAGGAGGGACGGGGATGGCTGGTCACCATCACATGCCTTTGGAGCAGGCACAGCTGAACCCACTGCCGGGCACTTCCACACACTGGGAACACCAGGCAGGTACAAGATGCTGCTGCTTGGGCTCTGGACAGTCCTTCCCCACTTTGCTCCACTGCAAGTGATGGCACCAAGGGTTCCCAAAGGGAAACCCCCCCCCAGGCATTCTGGCCTGTGAAAGGGGAGTTTGGTAGATCCCATGAGCTCTCCAGACTGACAGATGCTGGTCATCCCTGGTCTTCTGGTAATGCAAAAGAAATATCAAGGCATAACTGCCATCATCCTCAAACCAGGCATGGGTAAAAGTGTCTGAAAGTAACTGGTGGAACATTGTGGGTGTTCCAACCAAGCTCTTGGATGAGGAGGAGTCTGATCCCAGTGATGCCAGTGACCTGTGTGTGCCAACCCCATCTCAACCCCGCCAGCATCCAACCAACACAGCACAACAACGTCCCTGCTCTTACCTGGGGGTGAAAAAGCAGCGGGGAGGGTCGCAGGTATTTCTCCTTTAGGGCACCCACAGGGTCTGTCACCTTCCGCTTCTCCACCCTGCTGGACAACAACACAGAGGGTTACATACCCCACGGGCAGCAAGGACACAGCCAAGCCCTTGGCAGAGGGTTTAAATTACACACATGGGGTTATTCTCCCACTCACACAAATGGCTTCCCCTTCCACTGGAGTTTACATATTCTGACCCACAACTGCCCTGCAAAAGGCACTGGGAATGATATGAGCATGGATCCCCTCCTTTGGGCAGTATTTTTTTAGCCATCAGACTGAAGACTAAGAAAATATTTTGTTCCTATTCTGCTGTAGTGGTTCATAAGCCTCTGCTGTTGTGAAATGTCATGAAAACCCTACATTTACAGCAGAAACAATGTCTGAGTGGGAGAAGCTCTGGAGCCCCTGCACGGAAAACAAATTGTCTTTGAGAGTTTGTATTTATCTGAAGAGTTAACACTGGGCCAGACTTTGCAGCCCCAAGCGTGCTGAAATCATTAGGTGTTTCATATTTATTTCCTCCCTCGCAGATGAGATATAATTTGCATTGAGTTTCTTTGGTAAGCACATGAGAAACTGGTGGGAGAGTTCAGATGCGACTTAGAAACCCGAGTTCTTCTGATATTACCTTGAGCCATTCAAATAGTTCATGTTTAAGCACATGATATGTGGAAATGACCCAAAAGAGAGGCTGCTATTTTTGAAAATGCTGGTTTTGCTTTCACAAAGTATTCTCTTTGCAGGGAAACCGTGGTGTGGAATCACCAAAAATACAAACTGCAATGTCCTCTATGGGAAAAAAGTATTATGGAAGTAACTCCAACAAACACAGCTGCATCTTTAAGTGACTGGAATCGAGTCCATCCAGCTCAAACAGCAGAAATCCAAGAGTATGAGAAATTTTAACTACATTAGTCCAGCATAAATGAGAGCAAATTATTTTGCTGCATTTCAGCTGATTGGTGCATGGATCAAATTACCAAAGAGTTTAAAGACGAGCCCTGCAGAGTGCAGTTAGTGAACTGTACTTAATCTGCATTTAATTCTTCTTGGGTAGAGGGAAAGAGAAGAGCTGGATTGGAAATGCCATCAGAATTAGGGGGCTTTAGAAGGTATGTGCTTTTATGGGTATGAATTGTCAGAAAAACAACAGTCTGTAAAAGAATATGTAATAAGTTGCTCCCCGATCAGGATGACCAGCACATCTTTGCTGCAGCCATGGGGCTGCAATGCCCAAGGGAACATCCCCAACCCTGGCAGAGGTGCCTGGAAAGAGCCCTGCCTGCCCACAGACGTCAAATTCGGTGAATTGACAGCGTTTCAACGCCTGTACCATCTCCCAGCATCGGGAATGAGAACACAACGTCCAAACGTCCCCGTCAGAGCCGAATTCCGCAGCGCCCCCAGGATTAAGCCGATGGTTTCAGCCCGGTGTCTGAGAACGTCACCTTCACAGGCTGAGCTAAAAACTGCCCTGGTTTCAGGCTGTCTGGCTGCATTAAATTATATCACCAGGAGAAAATGTCAAGGATTTAAGTGGCCTTTGGGAGAAAAATGAAGGAGCCAAATGATGTGAGAGAGTCTGATAAAGAGAAGTTTAGAAACAAAATATTTCCATATTTTTCAAGCTGGGACTTGGAAGCTCGGCTGTTTAGCTCATTACATCAGAAGTCTGATTCACAAGCAACCCCACCGCTGACTTTCTATTTTAATATATTACTAAAACTATATGCATCCCGTGGAATGCAACAAATGATGCCTCCATCGTTCACTTCCATCTGTCTTCTGGACCTTTACGGTTTTCCCGAGGCCGCTATTTTAATTGGCAGTGGCTTTTCCAGCCCATGTTATTTTAACATTCCTGCTGAGAATGCCCAGAGGTGGCAGGATCCAACGTGAATGCTTTTGCATTTCTACCCCATTTATTGATTTTTTTTTTCTTTTTTTTTTTTTCCCGAGGAGTGCTTTTTTACAACAACAGATGTCGGGCTGTTCACATCAGGACTGATTTCTCCAGGAGGAGGTGGGAGATGGCCACGGTGGGTCCCAGGCAGGACATGAGACCTCCCGGGCTGGGATGCAGGGTCTCCATCACAGATGGCACACACAGAATGCTGCATCACCCCCCGAGCTGGCAGAGTGAGAGACACTCATAGCCAGCACCCAGGGCTCGCTAATCCCAGCCCTGCAGCTCCTTGGCCTGGCCAGACACTGACATCACTTTTTCCCACAGTTATCAGCCGGAGGCAGCAGCCACAGTGACATCGGGGTGGTTCTGGTGTTGTGAGCAGCCCTTTGAACCCTCAAGTGACCCATCCCGGTGCTGACACCATCACACCGTGGTGGCTCTGAGGCTTTCCAGCACCAGGAAAAACCAGCTCCTGCAGCACATCCATTAACCTTCCAGCAGGCTGGTTCCAGGGAGGATCACTATGCACATGATTCACATTCAGCTCAAGGAACGCAAGCACAAACCATTCTCCTCCAGGAACTGGCAGGACACTGAATCCAGGAGCCTTCCAGGGCAAACACATGTATCCAAATGGACATCATGAAGCATTTAGACATGTTAATACCTAAATTAACATTAATAACATTTAGACATACTAATATCTAAATCAAACTAGTTCAACACACCCCTTTTTTGACTGGGCCTTGCTCAAACCAAACGTGCCACATCCACCTCATTCAAAGGCAGCTCCACTGTCTGGATGCGTAACACAAAAATTTACCCGTACCCTCACCCTAAAGTTTGCAACAACTTTCCTTTAGAAACAGGTTTTACAAAAATCTCTCCAATAAGAAAAGGCTCAAGTCTCTCCTTTGCACCTCTTGAATTCATTCCTTCTGGAAGCTTAACTGGCATTTGGATGACTTCATCCAGTCTGCTCTACACACGTCTTCCACGCTCAGCTCATTCTAGGCATGACGTAAGGCATCAGTCCCTCCTCAAAAACCATCTGTTCAAGTGACACTGGAAACCCTTGCTATCTCCTAAGAAAGATAAGTCTGCGAGAAACATATCTGGGAGAGACTCGGGTAGTAACACACTACCATGTGTTTATGCAGTACTCGTTACTCCAAGAGTAACAAGTTTTGTCAGGCTCGATCTGTAGCGGTAGCTCCTCCGAGCTGAGAAACTCTTAAGAAAAAGCACTAGAAAGAAAAAGAGGGTGGAATGAAGAAAGGTGAAGTGGCTCACAAAAAGCCATCAAGGCAGTCAGTGGGAGAGCTGCATTTCCAGGCTCCCAGGGCTCCTGACTCATTCCCAAGCCATGAGAGCCCGGGCTCCGAGGCATCTGAACTCTGCATTCTTATCGAATCAAACCTCTGGAATTTCCCCAGCAGAAGTGCCATCTTAGCGATGGCTCGTGGGAGAGTCCTTAAATAGGTCAAATTTCTTCTTTATCAAAATAAGGATGTGTTCTTTACACACATTGATTACGAGGGCTCCTTGCAATTACTCTGCCCTTTCCATTCAGGCAATTCAACGTGTTGGGAAGCACGAACACCCACAGCAGGCATTCACTGCTCTTTCCAAAAAACCCCCATCCCCACCTGCCTCAAGATGTGATGTTGGCTGGAAAATGAGCTGGTGAGAGAAAGGCTTAAGGCAGGGTATGTTAATACCTGTAGATGGGGTCCATGAAAAAGGGTGATGGCTTAGCGTAGTGCAGGGATGGCTGCTGAGGCAGCTGAGACTGGGAAATCTTGGGTAAGACTTCACTTGCCATCAGCTTCCTCTCCCCGTAAATGTGGTTTTTCCGTGGCTCTCTTCCTCCGTTCTGACTGGCTCGGATGCGGTTGCCAATGCTCAGATCCAGTGGCTGTTCCTCCCCTGAGGACGGGGCTGGCAGGACCTTCGGTGGCGGCAGGATTGGCTTCATCTCTTTTGGCTTTGTGGTGAGATCGAAGGGTGACTCCGAGCTGGTGCCGCCTACTTTGTGGAGGTCCCTGGGTGACTTTGGTTCTGCCTTGACCAGCAAGTTGTGATTGAGGGTCCGCTCCGTGAAAGGGTAGAGGGAATGGGGGAAATTGGGGAGGAACTGAAAAGGGAACATGGAATGATACGGGAGCGAACCCATCTTTTTCTCCTGCATCCCCATAAAGCCAGGCCCAAAATACTTCTCTGCGATGGAGGCGATGGCTTTAATAGAGTCATTAGCTGCTCCCGTGGTGGGCAGCAAGTGCTCTTCGGGGGGAGGAAAGAAGGAATGCTGAGAATAGAAGAGGGGGATCTCACTCGTGGTGTTGGTGGAACTCGCAGACACAGAGCTGCTGACAAAATCTGGCTTGGCCTCCATTTGTTTGCTTTTGTCTTTCGTTTTGTCCCTGTCACTCTCTGCGTCACTGTCCAGGTCAGATCCCGTGCCAGTAGTGGTGTCCAGGTCTGTGCCTGTGGTTGTGTTGACATCCTCAAAGTCACTGCCATCGGACATGTCACTGTTCCTGGCTTTTAGCTTCTCCAGGTAGGAGTTTTCCAGGCTGCTTTCACATTTCTCCTCCCCGGAAGGGGCTTGGGTGCTGTTGCTCACTGCAGAGATCAGCGGAAGGGCCGGGTTCCCCAGGGGGCTGGGCAGCTTCGCGTCCGGAGTGTGGTTGAGGGGACTTTTGAGCAGTTGTGTGGGTGGTAACAAGGGGGGCCTGGGGTATAGGGATGGGGGGAAAATCCCCGGGAAGCCTGGAGTGAGGGCTGGAAAGGCTGGGGGGGCAGGTGAGAACGGAAGACCCCCCGGGTGCGGGCGGGATGGAAAATAATCATTAAATCCCAGGCTGGCGTGATTGAGGTTGGGAGAGGGCTTGGATTTGTCCATCATGGAGGTGGGCGTCAGGGGGAGGCCGGGGGCGAAGATCCCACCAGGGCTGTAATGGTTCTTGCCCTCGCAGAAGCGGCGGTGCTTGTTGAGGGAGGAGGTAGTGCTGAACATCTGCCCGCAGTCCTTGCACTTGATCTGCGTGCGACAGTCCGCGTGCATCCGCTTGTGGCGGCACAGGTTGGAGAACTGCGTGTAGGATTTGTGACAGACCTCACCTAAAGCGTCAACAGGAGCCAACAACAAAAGCGATATGAAATTAACAGGAAATGGCAGGGGCTCGCCAGGAGCTCCACCAGCCTCCCCCAGCCCCTCCACCCCATCCCTGGGACCTCCCTTCCCCGAAGCCAGAAGAGGTAAGAGCAGCAGAGGGGGCCAGCTGAGGGACACCATCACCCTTCTCCTTGCATAAATCCCATCCTAGAGAATGTCTCACCAAGCAGCTCCACAGAAACCTGAGGGGATGTGCTACTCCTGACTGAATTTTTCTGCACTAGGAATTTAATCTGGACTGTCTTTCTGAAACGGTTCAAAAAAATATGTGGATGTGGCACTTGGGGAATATGGTTTAGTGGTGAACAGGGCACTGCTGGGTTAAAGGTTGGACTTGATGGCCTTAGAGGGCTTTTCCAACGGTAACAATTCTATGATTCCATGATTCTTCCATTTTTCACCCCAGGAATTGTTGCTAGATATATACAATATTGCACAAAATTCCCTAAAATAGGGAAAACTGGAAAATTTCTGTTAAATCTCTAGCTATACAATGATTTACTAATTCCTCATGGAATGTCCTCTCTTGCCCTTCTGAGTTCTGCACTTATAAAGTTGCTGGTTTGGAGTCTTTTTAAAGCCAAATATAATGTGGTAAAAACCCAAACACTCACGCAAACCCTTTTATTCCACCGAGGAGGAAAGAACTACTTTCTGGTGGATCCTGCCTCATGGATTTGAAGGTACTAATGGATTCCACATTGATCCCTGTGACCCCACGTGGCCCCTCTGACCGGGCAGGATCGCTCTCCAGTTGTTTCACACACTGCTCTGGCCTGACAACTCCCTAATTCTGATGAAGTGAGAGTGAGGAGATGATGAGGAGAAACCCCTCATCTGCTGCAGCGATTCTGAGTCAAATTATCTCTTTCATGTGCCCATCGCCCAATGAGGGATGGCAGCAAAATGAGCAAGAAGAGCATTTCTTCTTCCTCTGCTGACACCCAGCTGATTATTGTGGGACACGTTAATGAAATGAGTCTCCCAGGACACTCCTGCATGCTGTTCCCATTACAGGGAAAAAAGCAGGAGTGGGTTCAGTGCCTTCCCTACCACAACATCAAAGCCTGGAATCAAACCCAGATCCCGGCCTGCGCCTGAACGACGTGTCCTGAAGTGTCAGGAAGTGATCCCTAAAGTTCCTGGAGCTTTGTTGTGACACAACCCACCTTCCTGCACAGTTATCCAAACCCAATAGGTGCTGTGTCAATTAAAAAAATATACAGCCCTGGGAATGACAAGGAATGAGATGGATGACTCTCCAAGGAAAATGCCCTGCTGGAAATATCCCACTAACGAGAGCACTGAGGACACAGTAAATCTGCTGTTTATTTGGCTCCCAGCATTATCTAGATGGAACACGAAGTAAATAAGGAAGAAAAAAACTCTTTTTAAAAAACACCTCCTCATTTCTGTGACTACTCCAAGTTCTTTAGAATGGCTACAGAATTTGAGGCATCTCCAAAAAAACATTTTGACCAGGCCATGTCAGCCATTTACTTATGTCACCAACAGGAACATTCAAAATTTACTAAGGCAAAAAAAGATGAGAGAAAGAAAGGATATGAGAAAATGGCATCGCTGGGACCGCTGAGAGACTCAGCTTTTAACTTGTCAAGAAAGTCAAAAACTGCCACGAATGTTTACTGAAAAAACAGGGAGCACACAAGGAAAAAAAAAAAAAAAAGAAAAAGAAAAAGAAAAAAGAGAAATCACAGAGGAATTTCATCTTGAGCTCTGAGCTCTAAAATTACAGCAGGGGACAGGAGGGCTGGGGGGCTCCCGCAGGATACCTGCAATTACAGCCAGCGCCAGCCTGGGATGGCCATGACAACTTACATATGAAAGGTTTGACAGTGCTGTGGATGTGCTTGTGCTGCTTGAGGCCCGAGGAGGTGGCGAAGGTCTTGCCGCAGTCGGGGCAGGCGTGGGCTCGAGCCCCCACGTGCTGCGAGCGGATGTGCCGCTGGAGGTTGCTGGGGTCCGTAAACACCTGCAAGAGAGAGAGAACACCTTGAGGAGGGCAAAGGGGGCAGCAGGAGGAGAGGCGACGTGTGAAACACTTGGGGTGTGGAACACTTGGTGGTTTTGGGGGGTTTTTTTTGGTTCGTCGCAGCTGCTCGTGGCACGGGGAACGCAGGGCAGAGACATGGAGCAGGGCTGGGACTGCCCTGCCAGGCTGGGGGACCCTCCCCAAGCACAGGGTGCTGCTGCTTTAACAAGGGTCTGCTCGCCCACATTTGCCACCCCAGCACCTGGGAAATGGCAGAGGGGAGTGGGTCGGGGTAGGGCTGAGCTCCACACCCCCAGTGGGATGCCCAGGACAGCGAGGACACCTCTTCTCCCTGTGCTGGGGACAGCGGGGTCACCTCTCCCCCTGTCACCCTACTCTGTGCCACCACGGGCCATCCATCCCCTGTTCCCCTCCCCTCTGGTTCCAGGGCCCTCTCCCAGGTGAAGGTCCCCCCGTGACCCGTGTCCTCACTGTACCTTAACACAGTTTTCACATTCGAAGCGTTTCCCACTGTCGTGAGACATTTGGTGACGAATCAGGTTGGATTTCCAGTTGAAAGCCTTGGGACACTGGTCACACTTGTACTCCCTCTCCTCCGTGTGGATCACCATGTGCTGCTCCAGGCTGGGAAGGAGAGAAGGGCTGAGCTGGGGCCGTGGCCAGAGCCCAGCCCTGGGCACCACCACCGAGGCAGGTGCTGTCCCCTGGGAGCTCTGAGACCCAGAGAGGTGACAGAGGAGGTGACAGAGAGCCAGCCCCTGGGGTCTGGGGGTTTGCAGAGTCACCTGGTGCCCCAGAGTGGGAGGGGAGCAGCTCCTGGACCATGAGAGGGGCAGCAACATCCGAATACCCCTGATTTTTTTAGCATTTATTTCACTGATGGAAGTTGCCCTTTTCTGCCTCAAAATATTGCTGTGTTTTATGATATTTCTTATTAACAGCTGAGTCCATTTACAAGGGCAGAACGGAAGATAAACCCAGCTCTGACCCTGCAGGCTCCCGAGGGGAAAAATGGGCATTTTGTGACCCAGAGTCCTGTGACATTGCCCTAGGAACGACAGGACATTCCCTGCTGCTACTGCTGGGGCTCTCACAGTGCCATTTGCACAGGCACCAGGTCCACGGCTTGAGACCCAGCACACAGAGACCCAGCGCTGGGAAGAAACATGATAAGGTGCAAACACATTTCACTTCTAAATGTCAGACATCTTTGATTACTTAACTCGGCAATTTCGCCTCCTGCCAACTGGCAGCGTCTCCAGAAGCAGGGGGATGATGGCAATCCCCGGTGGCTGCTGGCACGGGGCCATGGTGGGCATGGCACATGGTGCTCCCTGTTCCCTGTGCCATGGGAAACCTGCACCTCTTTGGCCAGGAATCCTGCACCTCTCAGGCTGGGAATCCTGCACCTCTCAGGCCAAAATCCTGCACCTCTCAGGCCAAAATCCTGCACCTCTCAGGGTGGGAATCCTGCACCTCTCAGGGTGGGAATCCTGCACCTCTCAGAGTGGGAATCCTGAACCTCTCAGGTTGGGAATTCTGCACCTCTCAGGGTGGGAATCCTGCACCTCTCAGGCCAAAAGTCCTACAGAATCCTGCACCTCTCGGGCTGGGAATCCTGCACCTCTCAGGGTGGGAATCCTGCACCTCTCGGGCTGGGAATCCTGCACCTCTCAGGGTGGGAATCCTGCACATCTCAGGGTGGGAATCCTGCACATCTCAGGCTGGGAATCCTGGACCTCTCAGGCCAAAATCCTGCACCTCTCAGGCCAAAATCCTGCACATCTCAGGCTGGGAATCCTGCACCTCTCAGGCCAAAATCCTGCACCTCTCAGGCCAAAATCCTGCACCTCTCAGGCCAAAATCCTGCACCTCTCAGGCCAGCCCTGAGTAATGAGGGAAGAAAATTTGCATCCTTTGCTTCGTTCAAGGTGATTTCCTCTTACTGTGAATTCTGATGAAGGACCGCATCCCATGAAATCTGTCCCTGCCTGAAACCCCTACAGATGGATATTAAATCATTCCTATGGAGCTTGAAAGCATGGTTGTGTTTTTATAGGAACATTAAAGCTAAACACTGCTGGAAAATCCTGCCGGTCATCCAGAAATGCCACAGGGAGGATACCCCATGGGTACCCAGGAATCATCTCAGCCTTGGCGTGTCCTCAGGAGTCCCCTGCTCTTGCTCTCCTCAGACTGTGCCCATCAGGTGGAGCAGAATGGACTCTGGTGTGCTTGGAAACTCCCAGAGCAAAGGGCAATTGCATCCACAGCTGCCCTGCACTGACATTTCTGTGCCCCAGGGGCATCTGCTGGTGGGACACGGTGTGGAAGGTGGTTCCTCACGAGGGGGTTTGGGGGCTGCAGCCAGTCTGGCCACTCTCCATCCAAACCTCAGCAGCCACCAGCCTCCTGCTCCACTGGAGAACCTCCCCTTCTTCCAGCCAGATCGTTAATATTCATGGACATGCCCCTTATAAACTGCCAATCCACTAATTTTAAAGAAGCAATATTCATTTTGCTAAAGAAATGGTGTTCTTACAACTACCAAATTTTTCCACATCCAAAGTAACATAAACCTTTCATAAACACATCCAAAAATACACTCCTGTTAACTGTGATTTATGAATTTATTTAGAGCAAATATGGACAAACTAATATACTGTTTAGAGGCAAGTACCTACTGGGATTAGCAAAACATTTATTTATTTAGTCAGCTGCTAAATGCTCAATTTCAGGTCCCCAGTGGCACCCTTGATTTGATCTGTATTAACTTCTGAAAAATCCTAAGACCATCCAGGCACACTGAGTGGGTATATTGTGTGTTTTAGTGGCCTAAAATGTGTCAGATCGATGGGGGAGAGACAGATTTGGACATTCCCTCCCAGTCCCACTAATCCATCAGGATGTCACACACTGAACAGGGATGGTGCTGACTCTCCCCATCAAAAAAAAAAAAAAAGAACTTTCTATTACATATTCCCAAATATTGGGAATCAATGGTCAGAAAGGCAGCAAACCCACCAAGTCCATGGTGCCAGCCCAGACCCCTGGGGAGCCAGGAATACACAGGGGTTACAAAGAGAGTGCAACACACACATTTCAAAAGGGTATTTTCTAAGTTAATGTAAAACTTAGACAGTGCTGGACGCTTCTAACACCAATGAATAAAAGAATTGGAACTTTTAGCAAAATTAAAAATAATTAAAACACTTAAAGGAAGTTCTTGTCTTGTCAGGTGAAAAAATAAAGGATAAAGACACCAAACTGGGCTAACAGGACCCAGAGAGGTATCACAGTATCTATCCCCAACATTTACACCTCCCACAGCCCAGCCAAGCTCTTTTTGATGCAGACACATCAGGGAATGCTCTTTACATTTCACTGTTCTCTAAGTTTTCTAAAATGGATTTTTTTCCTCACTTAGTCACCTAGATCAAAGATCTGAAAGTATCAACACAATTAAGTTCAAAGTGACAAATGCATGTTTTTAAATGTTTAACTGAAGTGAAACAGGCCTTACACTGGCTTTAACCTCAAGGTTTTTGCTCTGCTCACGCAGTGCCTGACAGGGGATTGCCAGTTCTCACAGTTTGTAACAAACCTGGTGGTGCACGGGGTTTGTTCATCTAAGAAGGCAAAAGAAATGAGTATGTGAGAACTTCAGCCTCCGGTAAACTGAGAAAACTCTGGTTTTATAGAATTTTATAAAGGCTTCTATAAAGGGTTAGGATGCAAATAAACACAGTCCTAAAATGATTAAAAAAAACCCTCAGTGTTTTAAAGCTGGGTCCTAATGTTTAACCATTTGCATCTCGCTTTGCCAATGAATCAAAGGTCTCAAAGACCTCTGCTTAAAAGCTGTATTTGATTACTGCTACATTATGCTTAAAAAATGCAAATTTTCTGTTAAAACTTAGTGGGCCGAGGAGTGTTTCCTATTTTAAAAGAAGTTTAATTTTTATTTAGAGTTACCTTATAATAATAATAATTGAGTAATTATTGCAAATAAAACCATGAGCTGGAGAATATAAAATTTTCTTTTTTTTCCTTTTCACATTTCTATTACAAAAATGCTTGGGCAACACAAGCACAACCAAAAATTTGACAGGAATACAAATTTTTAATTGCTTCTGCCAGATCAAACAGGAGCTCCTGACCGTATTAAGAGATCTCAGGGCAACAACACCTCTTTAAACACACTGATGTCAAGTAATCAAGAGTTACATAAAAAAAGCCTTCACGCACGTACCAGTGTTTTCCCTCAGAACTAGAGCACGTGGGAGCAGATGGTGCAAAGATGCCCCAAACCAGGTCTCTCAACCTCCCTCACAGCCCTGAAGAGCCACAAGGAGCCCAGAAAACGACCCTTTAAACTGCCCATCAACAATCAGAGGGTGCTTCTGCCAACAGGTAAGGGAAAACCTATGGACTCAAGGTGAAATGGACTGCTGCCCAACAGCTAATTGGCACTGCAGGATCACAAAATGAACATTCCTTAGCCCCATGGAGAAAGGAAAGGTTTATCCCTGCAGCCATCCCAAGGTGCCCAAGCTCCCCCCTGGGTCCTGCATCTCCATCCTCGGACAGGCCGGTGAAGGAGAACAGAGAGGGGAGGCCAAAGGAGGGTCTGGCAATTTTGGGTACCTGTATTTATTGGGGAACATCCTCTCACAGTCTTTGCACTCATAGACCTGGCCATCTCCAAGACCTTCCTGCTTGATCTCGTCCTTGAGGGTCTCGTAGAGGGAGCCGACGGCGCTGCAGCCGAACTTCTTGTGCCGCCGCAGGTCGAGCTTCGACTGGAAGAGCTCGTCGCAGTCCTCGCAGCGGAACGAGGGCTCCTCTGCAACACACACACACACACGGCTCTGCCCTCCTGCATCGGCGAGCTCCACCACGGGGGATGCTTTCACCCAACCCGAGAGGAGAAGCCAAAGCTCTGTGAGCATCCAGCAAACAAACCAAGAGCAACTTCGCAAGTGAGGGGAGAGAGAACCCAAGGGAGGCTGTGCCAGCAGCTGCTTTCACTTTAAGCCTTAAGGAAAAAAAAAACCAGATCACACAACCAGAGGAGATCTCGTTTTCTGTGTGTCCTTGTCTCTGCTGAGACAGGGGGACCTACCAGAACGGGTAGAGACACAAACTACTGGGGCGTTCTGGGGTGTTGAGCTTGTCTGCGAGAAGGGTTTTTGAAAATACAAACGAGTTTTTCCTCAAAAGGGAAAAGGAACAACCCAGACTCATGTAAACATAGATACTGGGAAAAGCAAATTGCCACAGCACAAACCTGGAGAAGCTCCTTTCTAAGAAATTAGCTGTCTAATGTTCTCCTCTCAACTCGTCCCTCACCACTGCGGGAGCACAGGGCGTCATCAGCCCCAGGAGTCCCAACCCAGAGCATCATGGAAGGAAGAACAGGGAGCCAAAGGCTTTGTTGCTGTGCTCTTTGCTTTTTTTTTTTCTTTAAAAAAAAGGTTCTAATGCACATAATAAATTACTGTAGTCAAGGTCAAACAAATTAAAAAGAGGGCAGCTATTATTAAGTTTACAAGGCAGCATCCTGACCATAGTGCCAAGCCAAACAATCAGCTCCGAGCTGTAAATTTTCCAGGAGAACAACCTCTGCGAGGGAGTCAGGATAGCTCTGGGTTTCTCCACCCTGAAACAGAAGCTTTCCAGCCCCCACTGAGTCACTGGTGCTGCATTTCCCTGTCCTCCCCTACTCTCGTTCTCTGTGCTCCGCGGCTCTGCTTCGTATTAACTCTTGTTCCCTTTTTCTGATCACTTTCCTTTCAAAAGGAAAGCTTGTGGTGAGTGCATTAGCTCAGAGGAAAGAGTGGGAAGGTTGTGAGAGATGCAGCCAAAGGCTGATGCTGTGATGGAGTTGATCCATCCCCTGTTCTGGGGATGGGATGTGGCCACGCCGTTTTTGGGGCTGCTCCGTGGCCAGGACCTGCATTCAAAATCTGCAACCTCTGAGCAAACTCCTGCTTTGAAGTCCCCCCTGCAGTTGTTTACCCCAAATTTTGCACAACCACTTAGGCTGAGCTTTAAGGCCTATGAATGTAACAGGAACAGGAGCACAGGCAGTGTCATACCCAGAGATCACACCCCGTCCCCACCTGCACTCAGGCACTCAGCTCCCATCTCCCCTTCTCTCCATATTTAAACCTGAGTTTAACACTGAGCAAGACAAGGTCCCAGAAGCTGCTACAGAGAGATGTGGGCAGAGGAAACCCAACACTTTACACACCTACACGGAAAATATCGACATGGAAAAAGTCAAACACAGCTGAAAAAGAAAGTAGCACCAAGGCAGGACCAGTGCAGCCTTGCTGGGTATCCCAGCAGCCTGACCAGTGGTACCAGACACACAAGGCACGGATGTTCCTACAGCACCCACAGGGATGCACTAGGATTTCCTGAACTGCAGGAAAGAGGGACTGAAAAAGAAAGAAAATTCAGTAGGTTGCCATTTTCCTTTGGGGAGGAAAAGGGATTTTGACTGAAAAAGAGAAGACCTAAGGGAAGAAAATACCCAACCTTTCCCATTTCAGAACATTTTGACAGATTATATTCTCTAAAAGTGCTGTCAGCAGCCTGACCATGAAGTGGGTCAGTCCCTGCTCTGCTCCTTAGAGAATTTCTCTTTATGGACATTTTGCAGAAAAGTACCCATATGTACCCCATGTGTTTTATGTCCCTGAGGAGGGAAACCTGAAAAAATCAGGACATACCAACAGCAGTATCAAGAGACTGTGCATAACCCACTACTAAATAAAATTCAAACCACTTACTATGAGGGATATACATGCAGTGTATACATACATACAGTGTCATGCTGTGTCTTGTTACTGCATTTTACTTGTACCAGCAGCACGAAACACAAAGTTACTGAGCAAAACTTAAGATTTCATCTGCACATGTTTATGGAGCAAAAACACTCTTGGTATGAGAGCAACAAGAAGGGCGTGAGGGCTGTGATAAGGTGTGTTTCAGGTACCTTTTCATGGGAGAAGAGACAAACCCCACAGCCCCAGGTGTCTCAAATGCACACAGCCCTGGGCTGAGACAGTCATCTCCTCCTGGTGTCCCTCCTCATCACGAATGAACTCGTGTTGGCCCTGGAGAAGCTGCCAGCACCCCCTCCCACGGCACACACCGACAGCTCTGCCTGCTCTGAGCAGCAACAACCACCCATCTTTCTCCTTTCTGCGAGCTCACCGAGCAGGTCAGTAGGTGAAATACACAAATAGCCTCAAAAATAATTTACAGAAGAGATTTTGCTCCTAATTCTCCTCGTCCTTTGCCAGATCTCACCCGAATCACACACGATATAAGAGGATCAAACACAACACAGGTAGGAAAGGTGGAGGATAGGAAAATCAGTGCATGTGCTTCGGAATATTTGGGTTCAGAAAAAGAAATTTTCATTGAAAGAAGAATTAGAGAACTGAAAAAAATACAACTAAAAGCCTTGCTGTTACATGTTATTCATGTTGTCCGTGGCTGTAAATACCATTTTGATGCTCAGACGGGTTCAAGAGGGAAAGAACTGCTGGGCTGGGACAGCAGCTGAGGGTGGGCAGGCACAGGTTGTTCAGAGGGTTTGTGGCTGCTCCATCCCTGGAAGGGTCCAAGGCCAGGTTGGACAGGGCTTGGAGCAACCTGGGCTGGTGGAAGGTGTCCCTGCCCATGGCAGGGGGTGGCACTGGGTGGGCTTTAAGGTGCCTTCCAACCCAAACCATTCCATGATTCTATACTAACACATCCATACCCATTCCTGAACTTTAGCAGATTAGAGACCAGATTTTTCAATAAATATCCTGCTGGGGAAGGAATTGACCTGCAGACAAAGGGCCAGCCCATGGCCCTGCAAAACTGAAACCCAAATCACCACCGAGGCTCAGGCTGAGCTGGGACCTGGTGTCGACTTTGTGTCTGTACAAGACACCCAGTGCAGACTTCGGGTTCCTTAAAGGGTTTCTTTTTTCCTTCTTTAAGTACCAAAAATAAAAACGTTGCCCTTCAAAACAAGTTCTCATTAAAGTTTTCTCCTTTCTTTAAGCATCACAAATGAAAATACTGCCCTTCAGAAAGGTAACTGCTTTGGTGTCTGACAGGGAGAAGGGGCTGAAAAGAAAAGAACAACCGAGTCGCACAGAAATTGCTGCCTGTTCTCTGTGTCTTGTTTGTCAAATCTGTGGTTATATGTGCCTATCTGAAGTTCCATCAGTAACACTCAGGACAAAGCAGGAATGTAACAGAAAAATAAATCAGTGCCTAATAGCTTTCAGAGAAACCAAGGGGAACACAATTATGTGGCATCTACATGCTAATCTACCAGACTCGAATCTCAAAGGAGTTCAAGTGCCCTACTCAAAATTCCTGCAGTGATAAGGGGTCTGCTGTGTTTGGCTGGGGTTGGGAGGAAAGATTTTTATGATAATTATCTTTGTGTGGAACAATTTTGCATTTTCTTTCCTGTTAATTTCAAAGCGAACTGGGGCTGCGAGGCAGCAGGAAGATAGACCTGCTGAAAGTAAAAAGTATTAAGGAGTCAAATATTTAATGTTGGCCTGGTATAATTTGACAGCAATTATGCAGCAAAAGCACTAGACGTTACCAGGAAGACACAGATAAATGTTCCCTAATGACAGAGATGGAAAACAAGGAGCACTTTTTGCTTGTTCACATAAAAGCCTGTTAGAAACTGAAAAGCAGAACAGCAGTGAGTTTTCATTCTGATTTCTCCCTGACATCAAAAAAAGGGTACAGAAATTATTCTTCTCTGCATGTTGGTCTCGAGAAAATCATTAACTTTTTTGGGGGAAGAGAACAGTGAAAAAATAATCTCAAATTTGGCATGAGTGAGGCAGCAGCTACCACACCTCACCCCAGCCCTTCAGCAAATGAACTTCCAGCAGCACAAGTCCTCAAATTATCCCGTTTTCCAGAAATATTTGAAAATAATTGTGCATATCCTTTGCACACTTTTAAAGGATTTCACTCCAAATTTTAATCAGAAATTACATTCATATACAGGTAAAAGAAAATAAATGTACTGTGGGATGCCCAGGTGAGGGAACTTGAATTTCAGTGATTAATTGTATAGAACAACATTTCCAACTAATAGTTTAAAAGCAACTGGTAGATGAGAATATATTTATAGAAATAAATCACCAAAGAATAATGTTGAGCACATCCTCCCTCCTTTTCCTCAGACTTCCCTGCTCGGTGTCTGTAGTGACAGGCCCTGTCACTCACAGTGGCAGACGTGGGATACCAGGCGTCAGTCAGAGTCTGGGATGAATGTGGGGAAAAGCATCCTGACAAAGGGAGAACAGTCCTGGGAACACTCTCAGGTTGCCAGAACAGCCCAGGCCGTGTGTCCTGCCCCCTGTTCCCAGCTGCTGCCCAGAAGGGCTCTGCAAGAGCAGGTGAGGTGTCAGTGCTCCAGCCATAACAATTCTAGGGATGACTCTTCCACCCTCTGCCTGCATCCCCCTTTTTCCAGGTACTCTAAAGCTTTGCAGAGCTTTAGTGTTTTCCAAGCCTTGGAAAGGTTTGGCTCATTTTTATTACACCTGAAGAACCATTGGGGATGGAACAGACACCTCCAATCCTATACAAAACAACAAAGGGAAGGGGGAAATTAATCTGCTGTGTGTTTTGAGTTTAATAAAAACTCACTATCGTGGTCTTAGACAGTCACTCTCACCACGAAAAGAGTGCAAATGAGCATAAAATCCCAACAGCGACAGAAGGGGGAGGTACTGGATCAGGTTTTGTCCCAGCTCAGCACGCCCTGAGGTTCTCAGCATTCCTGGGTGTGCTGGATGGAGAGAGGGGCAAACACTCCTATGGAGGAGGCCTTACCTTCCATGCTGGGCGCCATGTTCCCAAGGGAATAACCACCTTCCTTCAAACACACCAAGAGCTCTTCTCCTGGCTCAATTTCTTTAATAACTTTATAATAGATCTGGGAATCAGAAACAAAAATTGAGAGACACGTTAAATATGCAAAGACTTGCATTTTACATTTTAACCAATAACTCAAATTATTACAGCTAATAGGGGAGGCTGTCACTTGATTTGGGGTAATTGCTGTTGAGAGCTCATTTTTCTGCCTTTATTTGACTCTATGGGTATCAGCATTTCACGGGGCTTGGACAATAAAGAAATATTTTGGGTAACAGGCTCTCTCCTTCAAATCACACAGAATCTTGCCATTGTTTTGCCTGCCTCCTCTAAGCTCAGTGTTTGTTACAGCAAAGGAAAAGTTAAACTGATGGAATGGACACGTTTAGGTCTCTGCTCTCTGAGCCAAAACTAGCCTAACGATTAGAGCTGAATTATCATTTCTTCATGGAATTATTTTGTAGATTATTCTTCCCTATAGTGTAGACTCGGCCCCTAAAGACAAGACCTAAACTGGTCTGGGTGAGCAGTTTATCCCTACTCTGAGCTCCTGTCTCAACACAGACCCTGGACCTTCCAAAATGTCCCAAGCACAGCACTGTTCACCTCCTGAACATTTGTCATTGCACAGGGGGAAACACCCAATATAGAAACAAGGCACTGAGACAAGGGCAGAGCCCTCTCACCAGCTGCATTGAAAGGGAACAGAACATGGATTAAAAGATACCTGGGCTTTACAGGTTTCCTGAATCAAAACGCTTAGATTAGAAAGGATGCTTAGAAAATATTCCAGCAAGAAAGAAATCTCCTTTGTCCCAGGTGCAATGACATGTAACATTGCCAGGTACGGACCTATTTGTACATGTTTTTAGATATACCACACACTGAACTTTACTGTCCTAACCCCAAACCCCACAGAAACCAGGGCACTAGGGCCAGGTGGGTCACACATGAGTGGACCTCAGTGGCCTCATGCCCTCTGACAAAATGGCAGGAATCTCTGGAGAAGAAGAGTGGTTGATAGGGGATTATCTGTAAGAAAGATGCTCCAATCCCTTAATTATCCTCGTAGCCCCCACTGGGTGCACTCCAGGAGCTCCATGTCTCTCTTGTGCTGAGGAGACTTGGTGTCTTCCATACGTTTTTCACATTTTTAGAGTACACTGGACCCTGTCCTCTTCTAACACAATAGCACGAGAATTCACCTGATAACAGTTATTAAGGGCCAAGTTTCCTTCGCACTGCCTTTAACAGCAATAAAAGAAATTCTTTTTCGGGACATCAACTACAATTCCCTCAGGATGATCCCCAAAACTCGCTGCCACTCAGTCTCTGCCAGCCTGTGTTTACGGGGAAGAGACACCCAGACCTCCCGAATTCCTGCACGGGCTGCAGTAATTGAGTCACCGCGACGCGTTTTTCGTCCCAGAGTTCCTTTGTGTCCCTGCTGGGGACGGAGTGCGAGGCCCTGGCAGAGGCGCGGCCCCGAGCCCGACCGGCTGCTCCCGAGTTGTCCTCCCCGTGCCGGAGCTGCGGCTGCGGCGAGTTGGGATTGCTGGGAGATGGACGCGACTCCCGGGAGAGGCGGCTGCGGCGACACGGGGCATCCCTCGCCGAGCCAGCGCTCGGTGCGGCGGGGACAGTGACAGACCCGCGCGCGTTACCCCGAGCGGCACCAGAACGGCCCGAGAGCCGCCAGTCCCTGCGCTGGTCCCCGTCCCTGCCACGGGTCCCTGTCCCTGCACTGGTCCCCGTCCCTGTCCCCGATCCCCGTCCCTGTCACCGATTCCTGTACCTACACTGGTCCCCGTCCCTGCTCTGGTCCCCGTCCCTGCACTGGTCCCAGTCTCTGCACTGGTCCCTGTCCCTGCACTGGTCCCTGTCCCGGCCCTGGTCCCCGTCCCTGCACTGGTCCCTGTCCCGGCCCTGGTCCCCGTCCCTGCACTGGTCCCTGTCCCGGCCCTGGTCCCCGTCCCTGCACTGGTCCCTGTCCCGGCCCTGGTCCCCGTCCCTGCACTGGTCCCTGTCCCGGCCCTGGTCCCCGTCCCTGCACTGGTCCCTGTCCCGGCCCTGGTCCCCGTCCCTGCACTGGTCCCTGTCCCGGCCCTGGTCCCCGTCCCTGCACTGGTCCCTGTCCCGGCCCTGGTCCCCGTCCCTGCACTGGTCCCTGTCCCGGCCCTGGTCCCCGTCCCTGCACTGGTCCCTGTCCCTGCACTGGTGTCCCACGCGCTCCCGCAGGTCCATGAGCGGTCCCGCTCTCCATCCTGCTCCGGGATAAGGCGCTCCCTCCGCCGCCCCTCCCGCCGCCCAGCGCGCCCCGGTCCCGCTCCGGCAGGGCAGGGACGGCTCTCCCTCGGGCGCTGCGGGATTCCCACCTCTGCCCGGCACAGAGCGAGGAAAACCGGCCGGCGGGGAGAGCTCCGGGAGCGGGACCGGGAGCGGGGCAGGAGAGGGACCGGGAGCAGGGAGCGAGAGCGGGACTGGGAGAGGGATTGGGATCGGGATTGGGGTCGAGATTGGGACTGGGATCGGGACCGGGATGAGGGCGGGCAGCGCGGCCCCCGCCCGCCCCAGCAGGTGGCAGACGCCGCCCGCTCCCGGTCCCGTTCCCGCTCCTGTTCCCGGTCCCGTTCCCGCTCCTGTTCCCGGTCCCTCTCCCGGCCCCCCCGAGGGGTCCCCGCCGTCCCATCGGTCCCGTCCCCGGGCACTGCGAGCGGCTCTGCCCGGGCTGGGCTGGACGGGGCGAGGGTCGCCTGACCTGTCGCTCCTGTCCCTTCGGCCGCTCCGCTCCTCCGGTGGCGGCGGACGGGCCGGCCGCAGAGAGGGCAGGGAAGAGGAAAGGAAGGGGAGGGGAGGGAAGGGCAGCAGGGCCGTGTCTCTGCAGCAGCAGCAGCAGCAGCAGCTCCAAGCGGGGCCCGGGGCAGACACAACCGCCCCCAGGAACAGAGAGCTGCGGCCCCTGCGGCTGCGGGGCGGCCCTGACCGGGAGCGAGCTCCGGTACAGCCCTTACTGGGAGCGAGCTCCGGTACAGCCCTTACTGGGAGCGAGCTCCGGTACAGCCCTTACTGGGAGCTCCGGTACAGCCCTTACCGGGAGCGAGCTCCGGTACAGCCCTTACTGGGGGCTCCGGTACAGCCCTTACTGGGAGCGAGCTCCGGTACAGCCCTTACTGGGAGCTCCGGTACAGCCCTTCCCGAGTGTGCCAGGACAACCCTTACCGGGAGCGAGCTCCGGTACAGCCCTTACTGGGGGCTCCGGTGTATCCCGCTCTGCAGCGGCTGCTCGCTGTCCCCGGCTGTCTCTCTCCCTCCCTCCCTCCCTCCATCCCCTCCTCAGCACTCCCTGCACCTCCGCAGGACGTCCCTCGCTAACCGGCAGTGCCCGGCAGAGCAGGCCGGGGGTGTCGCGCTGTGACACGGTCACAGACAGGAACGTTTGTGACGATTAGTGAAGTCCAACTGCTTGTCACGGGCAAGATGCCCCCACGTGCCCAGCAACCCATCCCTGCGCTTGTCAGACTCCTTAAAGCAATTCTATCACTGTTTGCCACTCGTTTGCAAACAGTTCTTCCACGGCAGACGCGTCTGTCCCCATCCTGGGTGGCACCCAGCTCAGAGTCCAAAACAGGGTGCCAAAGGCAGGATCCGAGGAATTCACTGTACAGGTGAGAGACCCTGAGCAGCACCAAGCTGGCAGCAAGACACACACCTGTGCACAGGAGAGGAGAGTTCTGAGAGATCCCACTTCCCTGCTCCACAGGATGAATTCCTGTGAATTCCAATGCAAAGTAAAACTTGTATAAAATTCGCCTTTATCTTTTTTGTTTGCACTTGAACGCTCTTCCCTGCTTGTTCAACAAGAAAAGCCTTTCCCAGGACCAAACCCCAGTGAGCTTAATGGGAAAACTGCCTGAAAAAAGCAAAAGACAGCCCAGGACTGAGCCCAGAGTTCAGGGCTGAGTCAGAAAAACAGAACTCAGGATGGGCCAAAGCTAAGAGAAAAAAAAGAAGAAAAAAAATACAACTGCTATTAACAGATACTTCTCTTGCAGCTGGTAACCCCAACCCAAACCAGCACTGAAACACAAACCACAGCCTAAAAGGTCCATGCAGTTCAAAGACAGAGCCAAAAATTTTACACGGAAAAATCCTTCAGAATTACCCTGCCAAAGGCTGACACTGCCCCTGTGTCACCCTTTAGCTCCTTTTCCTCTCCTGTTTGTTCCCAGAACAAAGTAGCTCCTTGTATTTAAAAACGTCTGCTGCAGTCTTTCCAGAAATATAGGACAAGCTTCATTAATGATCAAGGAAAAGCTGGATTCTGCTGGAGTCACATTAATTTCATCAAACATTTCATTATAATAATTAACTTCATCTTGCAATCTTGTTACTGATGGTCTGGATTCATTAAAACTACTGCTGTGTTTCCTTTCCTTTTTTTTTTTTTTTCCCTTGCACCAAAAAAGCTCAGATTTACTAATCCAGCAGAAGATTTACATTCATAAATCAATTATGGTAATTTATAGAAAAGTTCCACATACGATAATTTCTTATTTCCCACTACAGAATGGGCAACTGTCCTAATTACCAGTTTTATTTATCACTAAATAGTTAACAGGATAACTAGTGCACGGTAGTGCTCTCACAGATGACTGAAAATACTCCATTTCTTGATTTTTACTAAAATCGTTCTGGGCAAGGGGCACCGAAGGAAAAAAAAATAAAAGGAAAGCAGAAAAAAAAAAAAAAGGAAGGTAAAAACAACCCAGAGGAATCCTTTTTCAGTCTGGGTTGATCTGCTGTGTAGCTGCTGCTGTGGGTGTGAGCTTGGGGCAGCACAAAGTTGGCTCTGGCTGTAGCAGTTTGCAGCTAAAAGCGAGCAATTTGGTCCAAGCACCGAAATATCGGTGCTGCAGAACCACAACAACCACACTCGGAGGCTGATCAGAGCCCAGCACCGTGTAATCGAAGCCGGGCATCTTTCTGCTGAGAAAGAGTGTTCGGGAGCCCGGGGACCACGCGGTGACATTTAACAATTTCCAGTGTCACGGCAAGAGACGGAGACAAAACCTGGGGAGTGAGAAAAGTCCGTCCCAGAACCAGCTCGTTAATCAGGCCCCTCCATAAGAAGCAGCCCTGTTTACCTGCTGCCTGAGTTACAGCCCTGATTTATCTGAGCTTCCTCACGGCCACACGTTTGTACTTTGGGGGGGGAGGAAAAGATCATTAGAGAGGGGAGAAAACAACTGCTGTGTTCACCCAAAGATCAAAAACCCACCCACCGATGGCAGCAGCTGCAGCAGAGGAGCTCAGAAACTCAAAACCAGCTGAGAAACAGTTCTACACATCCTTGTCTCACAAATAATTTGCTGCACGGGCAGCCTGGTGAGGGTTTGAGCCTCCTGCTCTGCCACTGCCAGCCCTGTCCCTGAGTCCGGGGGGAGCGGACACGGAGAAGTTTGGCCTCGTGCACATACAGCCACAGTGGGGCTGCACATTCTGGTTTTGTTCCAATGTTTTCCGCCTCTGGAATCGCCTCCCCTTTGTTTCAGCTGAGCCACACTGCTTCTTGTTTCCTCTCTTTTAAGGCACTGTGTTATGTACCCAGGAATCCCGAATGGACTCACCGAATGTGTGTGTAAAATACACATAAAATCTCTGCAATAGCACACATCTTACACTGGCTTATTAAACAGGGGCTCGATTTTTTCCATCCCCTGTCACTCCTTTTTTTCTCCCCAATATCTGCATCCCAAATAAAAGCTGCAGCTATCACCCCAAAAGTCAGTTCAGGCTATTATATTTATTACACAGATTCTGTTTAATATTACAGACTCCTGAACTGCTCAAGTATTTGTCTCCTGAAGGCAGCAGTAGCAACAGGAAAAAAAAATCCCCCAAAACCATTTTCCAGACACATTTAGTAAATAATATCATTTTTCTACCATTTTTTCCAGTCCTCCTTCAGAATCACAATTATCTCAGTCAATCAGGGATCTTCTATTCTTTTCAAATACCTATTTAGTATGAATAAATATAAAGAAAATAGGCTAACATTATTCTACCGGTGAAAATTGGCTTCACAATTGAAAAATAGTTAATGAAATGTCTCAATTAATCTCTTTCTAACTAGAAACACATTTTAAATTCATTATAATCTGTAAGAGGAAGGGGGGGAATCATTCAGAGGTTCAGGTTCTGCTGTCAATTACTTCGCTAGAAATTTTATTTTCAGCCTTTAAGAATTCAAATACTCTTGTATTGTGGGAGTTCATACCCAAAAGGCACCTTGGCCATTTGGGAATTATGAATTCCCAGAGTTTGATGAAAGCTCAGGGCAGCTGATAAAATCCTTAAAAGTCCTTCATAGATCCGAATCTGCCTCCTGTTTGCTGACGGGTGACAACAGGGAGACAGGATTTCCCACTTAAGTGAGGCCTGAGACAGTAACTCTGACTTGATTTGAGCTCGACTGGAGGTTTGTGAAACTCACAGTGTGGATTGCTCATCTTGAATCTGAGTTCAAGCTTCAGAGGGCTATGCAGGCATTAGGAACCACCCTCAAAATCCTATAATTCCATGCAACACCCGGCACTCACACCCCACCCAAGGACTGTTCTACCAGCACTGTCACCTCCCTGTGGGGTTTCCACTTGTCCTCCTGCCCAGCAGACTCCCGAACCTTCTCCCACTCTCACTCTCCTCTTACAAGCAAGACCACAGCTGAGTTTCCAACCTGGAATTGTGCTCCCCACCCACCCTTGCCCACAGTTCTCCTGGCCGGGAACCACCACTGTTGGTTTCCATCTGTCTCAGTGTGTTTTGTCACCGTAACCTGTGTTTCACATGACGTGTCCCACCACCAAAGGAGTCAGGGGCTGGAAGATCATAACCCTGAGGGTCCCAGGGGCACCCAGGCAGAGCTGCTGGTCAGATCAGCCCCTTGGTTGGCTCCATTCCGTGGTGCCACCACTCTGGCCAGCCCACCCAGCGTGGGGTGGGCACGGTGACTGCGGGGGTGGTACCTGCTCGTTGATGTGACACACAGCCAGGTTCTGCTCATCGCAGGAACAGGACACACGGATGTACTTCAGCCAGCTCCCAGCCCCACCCTGGCCAGCATCCACGCAGAACTTCTCGCTCCCCAGGTCATCAGAAATCTGCAGGAGAACAGGAGAAATGCATGGGTCAGCTGGTACCGAGTGGGAGCTCCAGAGAGAGGAAAGGAAGGGAAATGACTTGCAAGGCAGGACTCCAAACAAGAAACAGAAAACAGAGCACTGGCTGGAATATATAATTAATAGAGAGATGGTAGGAGTAAAACCAGCTCTCAGCCACAATCCCAAATTCCTTGTTGGCAGAACCTCCAAGGGCACACATCAGAGTGGTCCATGAGTAACAGGATCAGGAGTACAACTGGAGACAAACACACAGCTCTGGTCTCCACACCAGCTCAAGTGACCAAAGCAGGTGATTCCTCCAAACTGCATTGATTGTACTGGCAAGGTCCTTAAACTGCTCCATCATCACATTATCTATTTTATCCTTTTATACAGGATCATTTTATTTACAAATGTTTCCATAGACTTTCAAAACAGGTCACTTTCCACAGTGCTGGGAAATCTTATTTTAAAAAAATGCTTTAACAAATGATACTTTCATTTACCAAACTACAACACAAGAAATCCACCGACCACATCTGTGTGGCTGAATGTGAGATACAACTTGCCTGTGTGCAAAACAGGAATCGCTCCAAACAAAAACCTTAAAATAAAAGTCCAGGTGTGGGGAAAAAAGGGTTAATTAAAGGATTGCGGTCCAAAGAAATCCACTGGTTTACCAGGAAGGGTCTTTTTCTCTCTTAGGACAGTGAAGATCAGTGACTGAACCAGAGGAGATGCTCAGCATTCCCGACCAGTGTTTGGGATGATCCACTTTGCAACTCACACAGAAAAGCACATTTGAAAAATGACACAGGGCACCCTGAAAAGAACGAAAAGCCCTTCGAGTCCCAGCACAGCAAGACTCTGTTCTGCTCCTAAGTGGGCTTCCCTGTTACAGAAACTGCTTTTTCCCTAAGACTTAGATTTCCCTCTACCCTGGCCAGTCCCTCTGTCAGCGCAAATTACTCCAGTCATCAAAAGCTCTTAACATGCTTTTACTAGCAATTAATTCCCTCAGAATCTCACAGGATACGATAATACTTTCCCATCTATTTCAAGACAGAGAAAAAAGAAAAAGTGAGAAAACAAAAGAAAGGAAAAATCAAAACACAGCAATGACAGCAACAAGTCAAGTCTAAGGCAGGGCTGAGAAATCTCAAGGGGATGTGGCCAGTTGAGGCTCTCACTCCCAGCTCTGAACTCGCAGGAGTGCAGGACCTGCCAGCAGCACCAGCAAAGCTCCCACCTCCCTGCATGGGCCCAGCAGACGTTCCCTGCTCCCTCACCTCCTGCACGAATCCTTTCCTCTCAAGCTCCTTGTATTAAATGGATCGTGGAAAATCCCACCACAAGTATTTGGTTTCTTCCTTCCTAATCAAACGTGGCACTGAGAATCACTGAAATACTGCTTTTCCTCCCAGAACAAGTATTTGGGACAGAACTGGTGCAGGAAACAACCTGTGTGTGCTCAGCCTCTTCAACCCCTGCCTGGGACCACTTATGGTCACCGACTCTGCCCTGACTAGACCCTTTCTCAAAACCTGGTACTTTATAGACACTCTTGTTCACCTTCTCTCGAGCTCTGCTGGTAACACCAAAGGCTTGAGGTATGGCAGTAATGGCCCAGGAAACCAATTTTAGGTTGTTTGGACTTGGCAAGAAAAAAAAACAACAACAAAAAAGTGTTTGTAACATGGGTTGAAACGCTCTACTGAGTTTATTCAGGCCAAAATAACTGTAACTTCTGTTTTATCTCAGGGAACTCCAGGAACACGAAGGCTGACTGAAGCTGTTGAGATTAAAGTGCTCCTCTTGGCCTTACTGACCCGAATGAAGTGGCCCAGCCAGGCCAGCACCTCCAGAGGCAGCAGTGGGGACACACCTAAGCAGAAAGTGACAACAGCTCCCAGGGAAATTGTTTGGGAAACAGGACAGAGATGAATCATCCATGCTCAGCTGATCTGAACCCACTGAACAGTTTTTAAAGGTTTTGAGTAAATAGCAGCCCACAAACCTCCCAGTGCCATTAATTTATAGAGCAGGAATTGGTGACGTTCAGTCGCCCTGGGAACACCATATGGAAAACTCCAGGACTACCCAAATAGGCTGTTTTATTTCACAGCTGTATCTTGCAGACACCCTTTTTCATCTTCTAGAATTGTTTGACGAGGACACTCAGATCACAGAAACACAGACTGGTTTGGGTTGGAAGGGACCTCAGGGACCATCTAGTTCCAACGCCCTGCTATGGGCAGATAGCTCAAGGAAAGCCCAGAATTCAGCTCAAATTCACTTTGCAGGGCCCTGCTCAGGCTCCAGGGCCAGCTTTGCTTCAGGAGGAGGTTCTGTCGTAGCTAGAAATCACCTGAAACCCTGTGGTTTTATCTGCGTGGGGCATATTAAAACCCAAGCTGAGAGTGTGAAATCTGACAGATCAAAACGAGATAAAAAAAAAAGAGGTTGTATGAAACCCTGAGAACTTCAGCTCCTGTTTTTCACACACACTCACTGTAGTCCACAAATAGAACACGGCACCACGACCCAAGGCCCAGCAGGGGCAGTGGAGGGGATTCTGCAAACAGCCATCCCTCATCGAATGCGATGCCTCTGCTGGTACCAATAAGAGCCCTTTGAAAATAAAATAAATGGGGTAATCAGCTGGTCTCAAAGTGCTGCAGGACCAGTTCCAGTGCAAAGGGTGCTCCGGTGTGAGCTCAGCTCTTCGTGGCCAACACCTCTAATTAAAGATCAAGTTCACACGCTCACACTCTTGGCTGATGCTCCGTGTCAAGGTTATTTCACAGTTTAAAAAACACTGAGAAATCCAATAGTCATCACCAATCACTATCTGAAGTATCTCATTTTTCCCCTGTCGATCGTGTGCACACGGAATAACATTCTAAGTCTCTCTTCCCACCCCCACCTTAAAAAACTCCGGAAAAACAAACTGAAACCTGTTACCACATCTTCTTCCAGCATAGACCAGAAGGAAATCAGAAATTTCCTCTGGCGATATTCTACAAATCAGCTGTTTACAAGTCATTGTCAGTACTAAAAAAAAAAAACAAAACCCAAAATACTTTCAGTTTGAAAATGCTCCTGGAACGTTCATTTTATTGTGTTCTTTAGAACAAGCGTGAGCAGCAGCAAGAGATAACTGATACTCTGAAGAAGGCCAGGGGGAGAAAGAAAAGGGAGGCAAATTAAAGACCCCAGATGGAAGCACAGAGGGATTCACCCTGCAGTGAACTTCTGGGAGGCTCAGCTCCCCACAGACTGGGCTGCACTCACCACAACATCCATCTCCAGCTCTACTAAAGCTGGTTGTTCACAGTTAAGACCAGAATTAAGGCCATCTCTATGCAGCATTTAGCAGCAGCTTTGATCATAAGCCTGTGCATTCACAGATACCCCTGTTCCCTGGACAGGTAAAGGCTGACATCAGGTATTTATCACCAATAGTAAAAAAGAAAGAGATGCCACGGGAAGACAAAAGCCAACAGAAGATCACATGTAATTAGCAGGACTGTGACTCGGTGGAGCTGAAATGGAGCAGTTGCAGTTCTGCTTGTGCTCTGTGCTCAGGCTGGCTCGGTACCAGTGAGGCAGAGGAGAGGTCCCTCCGGTGGGTAATTTGGCTCAGACATTAAAAGAAGTTGTCAGAGGGAAAGGAGAGGGGAAAAAAGGTGTGGAGATATGGGAGAGGAGAAAAAATAAAAGAAATTCATACTTAGCAATTGGTACTGGTTTTGCTAGTCTACAACCATTCCCTGCTGATATTCCAGTCAGTTTTGGGGCAATGCTCTTCACCTCCTTGATCTCCTGGGATCTGAGGCACAGCATCCCTGCTCCACGGATCTGGACTCCCTGCAGGGTGTTGTTTTGTCCATTTTACTTATCCCCATGTGAAAGCACAGGCAGGCTGGGGCAGCCACGTGCACTTGGGACCTGCTGCAAAAGCAAACTTTCACCTGGTCTGTGGCCTGTGGGCTCAGAGAGTTAATTACTGTGGGAGCACTTCCTCTGCCTCATCTCCCCTTGGTCACTCTTCCATTTGATCCCATCCCCTCCTCCAACCCAATCATGGATTTCTCCCTGCTTCTTTTTTTTTTTTTTTACTGCATATGCCAAAAACTAAGTTCATCTTTTCTCCCTCTGCTTCAGATGGTGAGTTCAGTCTTTATTTATTGACCCATGGCACCTCCCAGCACTTTTGTCTGCAAATCCAACAGTTCATCAAAGAATTCCCAGTTCCCCTCCTCTTCCCTGCCAGTAACGGTGCCGTGATTTTGTCTTGTGGAGTTGTTCTCTGTGTTTCCAGAGCACACTCTCTCCTCCCTGCTCCAAAGTCCCCGTCCTCCTCCTCTCCAGTCTCCCTGCTCAAAACAAATGCACCTTCATGTTCCCTGGGATTACAGGGGTTTAACTGGCCCACGGCAGAGACACGGATTTGGGATCCAGAGGCAGAACGCCGGCTGTGGTTGTGGTTCAGACTCATCTCTCTCCAGCCAAAAGGAAATTGTTGTCATGTTCCAGGACTCACTTTGCAGCTTCATCTGCCGTCTGCTGCACAGCGCTCAGCATTTGGATCCAAAAGGCTCATTGATCTCGCAAAGGCTCTGTTCCATAATTTATTAACATCAGAAATGCTGAGTTATGGAGCAGAAGTTATGGAAAAACTCGCTTGAACATTTACAATTTTTTTTGCACATCATTTGAGGTTTCCTGCTTCTCTAATTTGTGGGCTCTCAGTTGGGTTGTTTCTTTCACGTTTTAATGGGCAGCGTCCAAGGCCTGGCCCCGGCAGAGGTGTGCCGTGGGGCTGGAATGCCTGCGCATCTGTCGTCAGTTCGCTTAATGGATTCCTAGTGTGCATGAAGAAACGGAGCAACCAGGAGTTTGCCATCAGTGACCCAGCGTCCTGTTGCTATAACATCCCTCCCCAGAAGCCCAAAGTGTAATAAACCTTCTCATCCCATGGTCGCAGGATCTGCCTCTGACAGCTTGGCTGATGTGAGCATTTTATTTGGCAGGAGTTAGAGATTTTTCCTTCCCCCCCGCCCCCTTTTTGCTTTAATGACCCACGAGCTGATTTAGAGCAATAAACTGTTGCCATGAAGTTTTGTTGTGTTTCTTTTAAATAAAGGGGAGGGAGGGACTGCTGCAATTTATGACTTTCAGAAGTAACTGAAACAGAAAGTCCATTCTTGCCATGAAATGAAGAGAAAAAGACTCCATCCAGAGAAACACCTCTGTCAATGTGTAGACATGAAGCCTAGATGAACTCATAAATTCAGCACTCTGCCTGCAATTAAGCAGGCTTCCTGGTGATTTGACAAAGAGTTAATGAGAAACGTGTCAGACAAAAACAGGTCATAGCACTGGAAAGCGATGGGAAGAGCAGCTGAGCCAAACCCAACTTGTCTGCTGCCCCAGCCCAGGGCCACAGGAAAAGCTCTAAGTGTACTCAGCGAGAGCTACTCGGAGTTATGTACAGTAAACTTCTTGTCCAAAAAACCCAGTTCCCAGCCCCTGAACCACCAGAGAAGGGAAGAAAGGGCCATTCCCAGAGAGCCCGTGCCTGTGCTTTAAATGAGGAGTGGGCAGCAGAGCCCTCGCCAGCACCCTGTGAGAGATGGTCAGACCCCTGTCTTCAATGGGAGCCCCCACGGGGCACAGGCAGTGCAGGGGGCTTGGGGTTCAAGTTCTAAGGGCTGGTAAATGGCTGCAGGATCAGAGAATTTAGTTCATCTGTCTGGTTCTGTGAACAGGCTCCTGCCCTCAGGGGTCTCCTCACCACCCCCATTCCACCACCTCTGCAAGCAGACCCTCAGATTTCCAGCAGAACAGCTGAAAACCACCAGCCCTGCGACAAAAGCCCAGCGTATCCAAACATGAGGAAAGGTCAGAGGAGAGGAAAGGAAATCTTTATGGTCCTCCTGTGTAACAAGTATGTTCCCTCCCCATCTGAACTGATCCAGAGCTGGGAGAACCATGAACGTGAAGCAACTCAGCTGGATTGCACTGGGGCCAACGGGCTTGGCAATGCCAGGCAGAGGCTGGTGACACTGCTGAGCCTGGTGACACTTCTGAGCTTGGTGACACTACTGAGCTTGGTGACACTACAGAGCCTGGTGACACTACTGAGCCTGGTGACACTGCTGAGATTGGTGACACTGCTGAGCTTGGTGAGATGGCTGAGCCTGGTGACACGGCTGAACCTGGTGACGCTGCTGAGCTTGGTGACACTGCTGAGCTTGGTGACACGGCTGAGCCTGGTGACACTGCTGAGCTTGGTGACATTACAGAGCCTGGTGACATGGCTGAGTGTGGTGATGCTGCTGAGCTTGGTGATGCTGCTGAGCCTGGTGACACTGCTGAGCTTGGTGACACTACAGAGCCTGGTGACACTGCTGAGCCTGGTGACACAGCTGAGCTTGGTGACACTACAGAGCCTGGTGACACTGCTGAGCCTGGTGACACGGCTGAGCTTGGTGACACTGCTGAGTCTTGTGACACTGCTGAGTCTGGTGACATGGCTGAGCCTGGTGACGCTGCTGAGCCTGGTGACATGGCTGATTTTGGTGACACGGCTGAGTTTGGTGACACTGCCAAGCCTGGAGCCGCTGCCGGCCCGTGGGAGGCAAAGTGCTTGCTACAGCTGATGGGAGAGAGACTGAGTCAGGTTTTTGAAAGGATGAATGGTTTTGAACTTTCACTCCCACCCAAGCCACACGTCTGGAGTGGGAATTTTCCACTGGTGTGTGCGTTTCTCAGTCTGCTCTTGGGCTCCTGCATCATCTGGCTGTGTGAAGGATCTGGAGGAAAACCACCAGCGAGCTGCAGGGAAGGCTTTTGCTGGGACATACTTCTGTATTCTGGAAAAATAACCTTCTCATTCATTTTTTTTTCCACCACATCTAAAGCACACAAGAAATCACAAGAAAAAGTCTGTTTCATACCAAAACTCCCTGTTCAGGTTCCAAGCAGAGGAGCCTGGATTGCTCACCAGAGCTTTGGAAGCGAGTCTGAATTTCATGAGTGCATTTTAATCCAGCAGAGCCTTTTGAAGGGCTGCCCACTATTAACTGCTCTTCTCTTACACATCAGCACACACCAGCCAGGGAGTATTTCCCATGTGTCAGTTCTGCATGAGGATAAAACAGTCGGCCAACCTGCAGTGTCATTTCTGTGTCCTTCAGGCACCACAGATTGGCTCCAGCTGAAGGCACATCAGACCAGATCATAAACACAAACCCTCACAGGAGGAACCACCAGCAGCAATAACCATACAGGACCCCATTTACATTCAATTTACATTTTACACACATTACATAGGATCTCCAGGGAAGCATCTCCTGCTTCCCCCAGCAGTGGGACACCTCACTGACAAATGTCAGAGTGCATTCTGTGCAACAGGGCAAAGAGGAGAAGTCTTGAGAAAAATCTACATTGGCTCTGCTTTCCCTCCTCTACCTATAACTCCTTGTATTCCTGCCTTGGAGGTGCAGTTTTTCTACCCAGAAGACACCCTGAATAACACAGGGTGTCATAAAAGGTGCTGCCAATGCTGATTCCTGTTGATGCATTAAACCCATCCCACCCCCTCATTTTTCTCTCCCACTCTAACCCTCTTTCAGGGCAATCAGCTAAACTTGCACAGCAACATCTAATCACCACGCAGAAAAGCACAAAGTAAAGATGTCAAAACAGGAGGCAGCTTCCAAGCTGATGGCAGGCATTTATCTCAACAAAAGCTCATTTTTCACGAGTAACGTAATTCATACCACACTGATTTAAATAAAACAGTAAACCATAAAAAATTATGCTCGAATCAAGTCCCAGGGCTGCCTCAGATATTGTACACATGAGTCAAGAAAGGGATTTCCAGTTCTTTGTAATATACACACACTAAAGCTTTGAAGTTTGCCTACCCCCTGAAAGAGTTCAAGACATCCCACTTTTGTGTTCTACAGCATTTTGGCTCGTTTCAAAAAATTGCAGTTGTGGAGTTCTAAAAGCTTAATAGATGAGGAATAAATGGGAACTTGAGAGAAGTCTTCATCTGATAAACAAAAGACAGAGGCTACTGCAGGCAGGGGAGGATTTGGAGCTTCAGGACATTTCACTTCATTAGGGAGAGGGAGCAGCAGCAAGAGGTTCAGAGCTCCCAGTGCTGTTCCAAGGGATTCAAATGGACACAAGTCACTTTTGTACACTCCTCTGGAGACCCACAACACTTTAGGGTCGGATTCCTCTGCTGTTATTCCCAGAGGGAGATGTGGGCTAAAGTGGCTCCCTAATGAGCAGGTGCCAATTAGCCGAGGGGCAGGAGGAGCAGGGCAGCCCTCCTGGCAGAAGGGAGCACACACAGGCACAGAAGCTGAACAGAACTTTATTGTATGAAGATGGGAACATTTTCTGATGGTTAGTTCTTCAAGAGTCCTCTTACCACTGAGACGCAGCTGCTTCCCCTTATCCATACCCACAAGGTGCTTCTGACACAAGGAAAGCACAGCCAACCTTAAAAATAAATTCTCATCAGCTTCTGGATGTGCATCCTGGGAGTTTCCCTACATCAGTGAGGACAGAGGTTACTGTGCTTGGTTCAAATAATTTCTTACCACTGCAACTCGATTTTAGGAATGTTTTGGGAGTGGAGCTGTGGAACACCACGAGCATGGAGGCCTCTTCAGAGTGATTTATAAACCACACTCAGTGCCAAACCCATTTGCCGCATCTCACGCTCTGGCCAAAAAAGTAGCAGAGCCTTCAGCTGCCCATTCCTGCTGCTGGTATCAGGCAAAGGCCACCGAAGGACCCAGCATGAGAAGACCCCCATGAGACAGCATTGTCTTATGGCCTCTTAGGAGCCTCAGGATGAATCTGGTCTGCCATCTGACAGCCCTGGCACCTCCACTCCCTTCCCCAGCAAACGCTCTTGGATTATCCTGGATCATTAATAATATATGGAACAAATTATAAGGACAATTATCCAGGTACCCAAGGGAAAGGGAAATGAATTCATAGAGCTGAGGTACTTGAAATAGCCCGTATTTTCCCCTTAATTAATAGATTTGGGGGTAAATGGCCCAAGTTCAAGTAACAGGGAGATGCAGGCAACTGCCCAGCTGACGAAGCTCATGTCCTGTGGTGTATCTGGTGTATTTGATGGATACGACTTGTGTGTCTTACTCCTGAAAACTAAGAGAATTATTCTTCAAGCTCAATACCTGGAGCCATTCTGCCACCTGGGTTTGGTGGTTGGGCCATGTTTGAACACCTCAGCATAACACAAACCAAACTTTCTGTTGGGGAATTAAAATTACTGGGAATCAGAAGTGCAGGGAATCGAAGTTACTGGCAGGGTAGGCCTTGAGTAATGCAAGAAGACCAAGGTATTAAATGCCTGGAGGGGTCAGAAAGGACATGAACTTTCATTCTACATGTGACCAGTGCCATTTACATCCACGCAGTGGCAACCACTGTGTTGGTCTCACTTCTGCCTTCACCCTGCCTGAGGTGCTGCTCAAACAAGGCTCAGCTTGGTCATGATTGACAGGTACCAGCACAGGACAGTGAGCTACTACTGTGGGAAGAAGAGAAACTCCATCAAAAAAGCTGCCAGAGGTGCGGTTCAGAGTGGCAAGGCAGGTCCTCAGACAGACAGGTATCATGCTCTTCCAGCACTAAATTCACCAGACTAATACAGAGTATGATTATCCCTTCTTACTTTCCCTGCCAGCATGGATAATGGCAACCCAGCAGTCTGGGAATACGCCTGTGGAGGTGTGCACTCTGCATATTCTCTTTAAATACCTTGAATTTACAGGCCCAAAGGGTGCATGTTACCACGGCTTTCCCCATGACCCGACACTTTGAGAGCAGAGATTTAAAAAAAAAAACAACAAAAACAACAAACCAAAAGCACCCAACAAAGCAGCCCCAGAGCCCAGCAGGGCTGTGCCTTCCCCCTCTGCAGGCACAGCTGCACCCCGGCTCCCTTTACACAGGAAACCCCCCCAGCGTGGCGCTGCGACGGGGCGCAGAGTGCCCGTAACCTTTCTCATGGGCGGCTGTGCCCGCGCTCTTTGCGAGGTGTGAAACAGATGAGTTGGTGAGCTGGGGCTGGCACCGACAAACAGAACCGGAGCACATTCGAGGTTTCCCTCCCGAAACGCAGCCGAGTGAAAACAGGAACAGGCAGCCCCCTCCTCTGAGGGGCTCGGAAAGCAAAGCAGCCACCTCTCAGCCAGCCCAGAGGCATTTTCTCTTGATGCACCAACAGTGCGCTGCTCACCCCTCGCAGAGCTGAGGCGTGTGATCTCTTTCGAGTGGGATTTACCGAAAACATGACCAAAAGAAGGTGCAAAAACCAGGTGATGAGGTCTGTGAGCCCGAGGCTCCCACTCTGCTGAGCTACATCCTGCCCAAAAGCTGCCGCCTGATTTGTTTTGTAAATATAATCAACCAGGAGAAAGCAGGGCCAACCCTCTCTCTGAGGCTGGGAATTTGGGGATCTGGGAGGATGCTCAAGGTGCTATGGGCAGGGCAGAAGAGGCAGGTCCCAAATGTCCTGTCCCTGGGCACATCCTGGGTGGGCTCAGAGGGGTCCAGATGATCAATAATGAGCTGCCTTGGGCTGCTGGAGGGACCAGAGGGACCTGGGCTGGGGCAGCTGTTCCGCAGGTAAAGGCTCCCCTCTGCCCTGGGCTTGGTGGGCAGTGGAGCATCCAGGCTTATCCAGCCCTTTGCCTTGCAGCACAGTGGGATTGGCTGAAGAATGAGGGAGAGGCCAGGAAAGCAGATCCTCAGGGCACTTCCAGCACCAAGGGAATCTGATCCTGGGCTGGTTTGCCTCCCAAGGGACACGAATGTTGTTCTCATGACCTAAATCTTGCACAAGAACTTCAGTTTGTAACTCTTACACACAGTTTATCTTCAACACGAGCATCACTGAAATGGGACCTGGGGACACCTGGGGACACCAGGATGTGCATTTTCCCATAGTGGCTTGTTTCTACAGCAGAAAACAAGGTTTTGGTTTGTACCTGAAGGTCTAAAAGTGTTTTACTGAGGGGGAGTTCCCCTGACAGCCACCCACAAGGCAGCAACAATCCCACTCAACAGATACACAGAACAAAAATGAGCAAAGCATTCTGCCCTCAAATTTACACAGTGAATATAGTTATTTCCCCCCCC
>VWZG01005397.1:337290-400697 GCA_013396735.1 Grallaria varia | reverse complement strand
TACCCAAGGAAAATGATTATTTCCCCCCCCCCCCAACACAGTGACTCAAACTGTAGAGGAACTCTGGGGTGCTCCTTTTCCACCAAAGCCTCAGAACCAATAATTTCCTGCCAGTGGGACAACGTGACACCCAGAAGAGGTTCACAAACCTTCAAACAAAACCTTGTTCTTCCTTTCAGAATTATGACAATGAGAGACCGATTAAATTATCTCCTCCTGCAGCTTGGTTATCTGACCCTTCTGCAGCTGAAACCAAACCAGTATCTTGTCTGACATCACAAACTGAAATCTCAGCCATAAGGAAGTACAAGGGTAAATTGCACAGTCCCAAGTGCCGCCGGGCTGAACTTTACCCCAAGCCAATTCACCTACTTATGAAATGATATATTCCAGGGAATTGATTCTAATGATAAATCTGCCCTTTGAATATGCTGAGAAACAACATTTCAAAACCTCCGTGTCGGATCTTCTGCCATCTCTGGGTCACACGACAGCTCAGCAGAGGGGGGGTGTTGAGGTAATGGCGTGGATGGAGCCACAGGAGAGGGTCAAGGGAAAGGGACCCCGATGCCTCTGCTCAGGTTATTTTACTGAGGCAATTCCAACACATCTGGTTCCCCGACAGCAGGTCTCAAAACAATACATGATCCGACATACCAGATATCTCACGTTGCCAGAGCCAGTCAGGTTTGAGTTAGGGAGATGCTGATAACCTCTGGAATTCCTCCTCCTCTTCGGTGGGCAGCTGTGCCCAGCCTGAGAGCCAGCACCGAGCCCCTACAGCCAACACTCTGCCCTCTGATCCACCTCCTAACCACCAGCAGATCTCTGCCCTTTTTAACTTGGGCTGTTTTGAAATGAAGTGGAAGGGACAAAAAAATATAATACCATCAGCCTTTAGAGCAATTTTCTTACCTATCAGAAAGACAGACTTTGGTCCAAAGATGGAGCTGAGGATGACAACTATTTGTTTTATACATCAGGATTCCCTGGGCAGGGAAAGGGATCATTTTCTCCAGCCAACTCTCAGTTACGCTAAACGTGAGGGTGGTTTTGTCTTTTCAAACCAAATGCTCTTGGAGAAAAATTCAGACATTCAGGTAGTTAGAAGATTCACCTGATAATAACCTCAAAGTCTTCCCCATTAACAGATGGAAACCCCTTTTTTTTTTTTTTTTGTGACAGCTTTCTTGTTATTTTGAAGTTAAAAATCCTCAGTTACAGAACATGGGACTTCACAAACTCCTCAGAACAATAATATAAACTATCAGTTTAATGCTAAGTAGAAAACATCACATTTTCAGCAGAGCTTCAGCATGCAGAACAAATGAAACAGGGTGAGAACAATATTGTTTTCATTCCCTTCACAAATACTCACACATACGTTGAAGCAACTGCCCAAGCCTGGAAATGCTGCTGAAACAGTTTATTGTGCTCTAATCCTACAGCCTTTAAAACAATCTAACGGCGTGGTATAAATGATTCCTGCCTGTATCTGGCAGCCCTGGGAGTTCTCTAAGGATGAACATAAATTCAATTTTACCAAATTAAATGCGAACATACATAAGCCACATAACATTTTAATTGGGGGCAATTCTTAACTTTTTTTGGAAGAACTATACAGTCGTTGAGTCCCCAAAGATGATATGGCCCATATGCTTTCTCCCTTGAGCTGCCTGCTTTTATTAATTACTCTGGCAGAGATATATTTATATTGATGCTGTCAGTGTGTGAACAAAACCTCATGGACAAAAAATGGTTTAATTAAAGCAGAAAAACGTGGTTTACTGGTGGTGAGCAAATCTGGTCTTTAAAGTCAGTAAAACTTTCATGAGCGATTAGATAAAAATAAATCTTAGGAAAACATTTGCACCAAATATGTCTTTGACGTTTCATGGTGAAGAATAGCATAAAAAAATTCCTGAGCAGGCTCATGGACTCAATAATCCATTGGCTGCACCCGGGAGTGAGATCAGGCAGCTCCAGCTCTCTCATTCTTTTCTTTGCTTTGATTAACAAACCTGCCTCTTCTGCCCCAAAGTGCTCCCTCTCTGCACCTCATTCTCTGTTCTGCCAGCGTTAACTTCCCAAAACTGGGCAAAGATGGGACCAAGCTATGCCCTGTCCTGCTCTGCCTTGTGATGCTCAGCACCAGTTCACAGTTACTGATGGACTGGGGAAAGAGTGGACTGGAGCAGAGGCTCTGCCAGCACTTTTCTCTGTCTGTTTCAAGAGCAAAAGGAAGAGTCTGTCTGTAAATAATGCATAAATGTTTACAAACCACTCAGCGAGGGAAAGAATGTTTAGAAAACACAGGTAGTGACACTCAGGTGTGTACAAACACACCTCTGCCCCAGGCCTTGCTCTGTGTGTGACAGCGGGTACAGAACACGGTGCCGATGGGAAGAGCTTCACCCTGGGACATTGTCCCTGTCACCTGGAATCAGGGAGCCAGAAAAGCAGGTTAGGAAAACCCGGAGCACAGGGCAATGCCCTCCAGAGCACCCCCATCCCTCGGCACAAGGTGCTCTTTGTGATGGACCATATCCCTACAAGAGACATTGCTTCAGACCAAAGCGGGGCCGTAGATGTAGATCTTACACACTAATAAATAAAAATAAATATCTGACCTCAAGTAAAAGATCCTTCGTTTGACACTCCTGATCATTTTTTATACTTCAAGCTCAGTTTTTACTGGACAGGATCCAGCCATCCTATGGAAATGGAACAGTCTTTTTCTTCACGTGAACAAAAGTCCTTTTCTAGTCCTGAGGGCCGGCGAGTTTATCCAAATATTCTCAGTTTACTACTAGCCCCTTTTGGAGCCGATACCCTCAATACAGGCACACTTTGTATCTGAGGAGCTGCTCAGGGCAGTGCCAGGACAGGGCTCAGCCCTGCCCGGGGGGGACAACACAGGAGCCCCGTGGAGCCCCTGCCCTCCTCATCCTCCCCGACAGGGCTGCGAGAGAACACACAGACAGGGCAGCTCCTCCTCCCCTCCTGCCATCTCCCCAGGAAGAATGGTTGGAAATGCTAAATAGTCTTTTCCATGTTTCTACATCAGTTCTTATTTTGGCTGAGCTCGTCCAGCCTGTGAGCAGCTGCCAAGTGCATGAAGTAATGAGAAAGCTTCGGGAGAGAAGCTGACTTCACTCCAGCAGCGCTGGAGCAACACACCCATCATGTCCTGGGGCTGTCAGCAGGGCCCGGAGAGGGACCTCCTGAGCAAATGTGACTTGCACAGCCCAAGGATACACAATGCCAGTGCCACCTTCCTCCTGCGAGAGCTGCTCTGACCTTCCCTGTTGGACCTTCCCGCATCCTTCCCTGTTGGACCTTCCTGGATCCTTCCCCGTCGGACCTTTCTGCATCCTTCCCTGTTGGACCTTTCTGCATCCTTCCCTGCTGGACCTTCCCGCATCCTTCCCTGTTGGACCTTCCCACATCCTTCCCTGTTGGACCTTCCTGGATCCTTCCCTATCAGACCTTCCTGCATCCTTCCCCATTGGACCTTTCTGCATCCTTCCCTGTCGGACATTCCCGGATCCTTCCCTGTCAGACCTTCCTGGATCCTTCCTTGTCAGACCTTCCCACATCCTTCCCTGTCAGACCTTCCTGGATCCTTCCCTGTCGGACCTTCCCTCATCCTTCCTTGTCAGACCTTCCCACATCCTTCCCTGTCGGACCTTCCTGGATCCTTCCCTGTCGGACCTTCCCTCATCCTTCCTTGTCAGACCTTCCCACATCCTTCCCTGTCAGACCTTCCCTCATCCTTCCCTGTCGGACATTCCCGGATCCTTCCCTGTTGGACCTTCCTGGATCTTTCCCTGTTGGACCTTCCTGCATCCTTCCCTGAGTGGCTGGAAAGCTCCCATCGAAGCATTGTTTGCCCCCCTGTCCCCAGCCCTGACCCACCACTGGTGACAATGATCTCAGGAGCCCCAGAGCGTGCCAGGGATGTGAAGAAGAGTGAAGGGCAGGGCACAAACACCCACCTGGGGCACCACGTCCACAGCTCTGGGCACTGGCACACGAGAGGTGCTGGGTGAGCTCTCTCAGCCTGGCCCTCAATGCAGACAAACGCCTTCCTCTCAGAATTAAACCTCTGCTGTGGAATAAGAGCCTGCTGGGGTAGACAGAGGGACCAGCAGGTTCATCCTCCCCAGTGCTGGCACAGTGGCCAAAAGGACAACACTCCCTGAGGAAGAGGCATAACCTGGAGACAGACAAGGGCAAAGCAGGGGATGAGCTGAGCTCTGGAAACACCCTGTGTGGAAAACTGGGAGAACTGGAGTTGTTCCACCTTGAGGAGGCTGAGGGATGGGATGTAATAACGTTTGGCTCAGACATAAGGACACTAAGAGCTGAGAGTGATGTGCAGGACAGCAACCGACAGAGATCACAGAGCCTCTGTCTGTGAATACGGGTCAGACAAAGACCTGCCCCAAGGGCCTGGAGAGCCTGTGCTGGTCAGTGGGACTTGAACTGGAAAGGGAGGGTTTGTGGGTAGGGGTGAGCAGATGGGCAATGCAAGGTTGTCTCTGGAAATAGCTCCCAACTGCTCCCAGCACTCACTCTGCGAGTGCTACTATTTGAGGGGGCAAAGAGTCAACGGGAATTCCTTCTCTCACTGAATCAGCAGATGAACACGTCACCTTCAATCCCTTCCCTAAAGCACTGCCCTGGGACACTATTTTAAGAGTAGTGTATTATGAAGGGTCATTTTATTCATACGAGCCTTACCCACACAAGGACACAAAAAATTTCGGTAGATAAGGGTCCATAAATCTCTTTACCTTATTAGAAGGACTTGTAGCTGAGGAAAACGAGCCCAGCTTATCCCTGGCCCATGTGCTGCACTTTGGACAAGGGGTTTGCAATAACACAAGAGAACACAAGAGCAGAGCTGAGCCCAGTGCTGTAATTTCCATGGGGCCGAGTGCCACAGGTGCACTAATATAGGCATTAGTGAATGATTAGGCCTCGTAAAATATATGAATGCTGTTTCTTTAAGAAGCCATAAAATTTTATTGAGGAAAAAATCCATATGTAAGGCTTTTGGTTCGTTTCATGCGGTCATTCAGAATTTCACTCATTTCTGACAGGACTATGATAATTAAAACTGTGGCCTGGGTCTGGTTTCTATAAAGTCCATCTGGCCTTCCGCGATGGAGAGTTTTGGAAGTATGTAATTGCCTGGGCAGCAAATAACTATTTTGCCATCCGCAGTAGTTTAATTTTGTCCCTGCAGCAGGGGAGCGAAGTCAGAGGGGCAAAAGATCATTAACGTCTGCGGTGGAAGAGGGGCTCCCAGAGCCCGGATTTGTTGAAATGCTTGACACCAATGGGCCCCATTAATGCATGGGTTAGATACAATCTGTGGAAAAGGGTCTATTATAAAGGGATTATTTGGAAGTGTTCTGTAGTTGGGGGTGGGTGTGATTGAAGGACTTAAAACTGTTACATTAACCCTTAGGGCACTCCAGGCAGTAACAAACCTGGCATTAAAGCGCTGGTGTTTGTCACAATTTCTTCACTTCCCTCCTCTCTGCCACAAGGTCAAAGAGATTAAAAACATCCATAATGCACTCTTTGGAGCTACAAAGATGAAGCTTGTTTTCTGTCCACCTTATGGCTGCAGCAGCCCCCCTCGCCTCTTCCCTCTCACCCCAAACGCAGTCGTTAAACAACAAAACGAATCGTGAAAGACAGACAATAGCAATTATTTTATATATATAAAATACGCATGTATTTACTTATACATGAAAAGAAAGTCAGCACAGATGGAGTGGTGACAGGAGAAGCTCTAGGGCTCTGCTTAGACACCCAAAATATGCCTGTTCATATTTTGCTTCACTGAAAACCGAGCTGGAAATTTCAGGCTCGTGAGCCGATACCTGTCCTGGGAAGCTGCTTCACTCTCCGTGTGTCAGGGAACTGCACACACCTTCTCCCTCCCCTGAGTGCCACGGCTGAACAGAACTACTTAGATGCCTGACAGGCTTTAAAATACTACCCGGGAATCCACGTAAATACATTTTCATCTACGTTTTAAACAGCGTTTTGTGCTTTTTTTTTGTCTTGTCATGTGGACACGTGTGACTTCTGTGCGAGACCACAATCCAAGTCAGGCACTGTGGGGCTGAAGCTCATGAACTGATCAAAACCTGCACCACCAAGGGCAGCCGCGTTCCCCATCACCCACAACCACTCACGTTTGTATTCTTACACCTACAAACATCCTTTACCCGCCCCGAGGACTCCCACCTTCCGTGTGTGCCTGGTTTGGGATGCAGGATACCTGGCCAGTGTCCCTGACAATGCAGATGGCATTTCTGTTATCAACTCCCAGTGCCCTGCACATCCTGGGAGCGACCTGTCTGCTCTGTGTTCTCAACCCTGCTGCTCTCCTCTCAAATTTTTGGAAGGCTCTTATCTCCCACAATAGCTCTGCACAGACTGTTGAGCTCAGCTCTGTGCTATTCACCCAGCCATGCCTTTAACAACGTGGTCTTCTGCTTCATTCTGCTCATATTAAGCAGCAAGTCCAACCAAAACACGTTCCTATTTGGCCTGAGCATGAGGTTCTGCTGTGCCAATCATTTAAAAAGAGGAAAGTCCAGATCAGCTGAATTCAGACATTCTGAGTGTTTAGACACTTGATTTGTGGGATTAGCGGTAGAAAGCATCACAAAAAATAATGAATAATGAAAATATCAAGTGCAGCAATACGTGAGGGAATAAAATATGTCTCAAGGTGGAAAACCCACTGCTGCTATGAGGGGTTGGAGGGAATCCTGGAACGCTTGCATATCACCTTGAGATTCATGCGTTCCCTTCCTTGCCAGAGTGAGGGATGAAGGAGGAAAGGCCAGAGGGAGGACACGAGCTCCAGGCACTGGACAGACCAAGTCCAGGAGGAGCTGGAGCACTGTCCTCTTCCTCTGGCTGCAACTTGTCAATGTGAGAAATCATTTACACAACTGTGTGCCGCAATAACCCCAGTGACTGTGATCATCTGCTATTGCCAGAGCAATTTTTTCTAGAATAAATGGTTTTTGCTTTGCCTTCTTTCTGAGGGTTCATTGATTTCATCCAATCTTGTATGAGCCCCAAATCAATCACCTGACTCACTACTGAGAATGTGGTAAAAGCCCCAATGGCCAAAGATTGTCCTATTTCCTTCCAGATTGTTCAATACTTTTCTACAGGAATGTTAGTGACTGTCTTTACTTCATTGGCCAGCTCTGGAAACTCTGAGGGAAAACATGTTACCTGTTCCTCAGACCCCACTTGAGACAACAACAGAGACATTGCAGTGGAAAACACACTTCACAGAGAATTAGTGAAACTGCAACTCTTCCAATACAGTAGAATGTCTGTTTGCTTTGGCATGTCCACCTCTGCTCACCACAGCAATCTGGCAGTGTGAAGTACAGCCAGAAATGATTGATATTTAAAATTGTCTTCTTGGAAGAGCAAAAAGGTTGATAAAAAAACCCCATAAATTAGGGAAAAAGATGTTTGAAACCTTTATCTTGGACCCCAATCCATAAAGGTTTTTCTATACCAAGCAGCCGTGAAAACAGACCTCCTGATCACCAAACTCTTCAAGTTGCTAATTCTGGTTAGTTTGTACATTTGCTGTTTCAGTGCAGTGACCTGTTTGATGTGGCAAAGCTGCCACAGCCCCTGCAGGCAGAGGCACTTATCAAAGGCAGGAACCAGCTGCCTCCCTTTGCTCAAGCAAGACACCCAAATCAAAGCCCCAGAGCCACTGCTTACCTCTAAACAACCTGTCTTTGGTATTTGCCAGGAAGACAACACCTCCCAGATGATGATGCCTGATAGGAAACCCAGCCAGGTACAACCTCCTGTGTGGTGAACGTCCCACATATGAGCCCAAACTCGAACGCCGTCATAAACATCAATAAAAAGACAGAATTTCTGAATTGGTTTTGGTACTGACACAGTTCTAAAGCAAAGTTTAATTGGGTTAAAAACCAGCTCTTGTATTTCCACAGCGCTGCTGTTCACCACAGAGTGCTGAGTTCACCACGGGCTGGCGTCTCATCCCACTCCTGAGGCTGCCGGTGCTTCCCTGGCCAGTCAAATAAGTGCCTTTACTCGTGGTTTTACTGGGAGAAACCAAAGAGGAACGGAATTTCAGGCAGGCCCTGCAATCCCCTCTTCATTCCCATCCCTTCTAGTGCCTGAGCACTGTCCTATCCCATCCCATCCCATCCCATCCCATCCCATCCCATCCCATCCCATTCCATCCTGTCTCATCCAGCCCAACAGCATCAGCTCACCTGGGCTGGAGCTGTCTCTGCTTCTCCATCAGCACTGAGCCCACCATGGCCTATAACCTTCATCAGTAAACTGAGTATATCTGAATAAATCCACCTTTAAAATTTGTTAGAATCCTCTTTACGCAGCTCTTTGGCACAGGAACAGAGTTCTTTACCCACATCAAAATAAAAGCTTCTGCTGCAAGTTTGCAGACAATTCCCCTGAAGATTTTATTTTCCTACTTTTTATGGAAATCATAACTAGCAACAGGGCTGTTTTTTTCTTGGGAATTACATTAAAATATTCTGTTCTAAAGATATCATAGATTCATGAAACCTGCATCTCTTCTAAATGAAGGAGAGTGAAATTCTGCCAGGCAAAGTAAGCATGAGACTGCCAAAAATCCTGAAAAGGTCTCTCAGAAGGGAAAAAAAAGAACCAGAATAAAAGAAGCTGTGAAAGTTTATGAGGATAAACACTGATGACAGGTGGAGTAGAAGCTGAAATCTGAACTCCAAAGTAACTGCAAATAAAGATTTGTTACAGATGGTTTTAATATGACCTAACACTGGGATGCCAGCTACAGTATCACTTTTTCCTGTAGGCTGGACAAAACTAATAATACAGTTATGGAAACAGGCTACAGCAGCACAGACCTCGGAGGAACACACGGCCTTTGGGACACCTGAGTTGTCACCTTCGGAGCACTAGATATGATCAAAAACTATCTGATAAAGAGACAGAAAGCTGGAACAAGCATCCACACATTTTAAATAGGGAGAATCAAGTAGTCACAGAGTCATTTAGGTTGGAAAAGACCTCCAAGACCTCCGAATCCAACCTGTGCCTGATGCCCACCTTGTCACCCAGCCCAGAGCACTGAGTGCCACATCCAGTCATTCCTTGGACACCAAAAGGGGTGAGGACTCCCTGGGCAGCCCCTTCCAATGCCTGGCAACCCTTTCTGTGAAGAAATTCCTCCTCATGTCCAACTTTGACCCTTCCCTGGCACAGCTTGAGGCTGTTTCCTCCCCTCCTGTCCCTGTTCCCTGGAGCAGAGCCCAACCCACCCTGGCTCCCTTCTCCTGTCAGGAGTTGCAGAGAGTGAGAAGGTCCCCCCTGAGCCTCCTTTTCTCCAGGCTGAGCCCCCACCAGCTCGCTCATCTGCTCCTGGTGCTCCAGAACCTTCCCCAGCTCCGTTCCCTTCTCCAGACATGCTCCAGCCCCTTGATGTCTCTTTTGTCATGAGGGGCCCAGACCTGGACACAGGACTCAAGTGTGTGACCAGCAGTGCCAAGTACAGAGGGACAATCAGTGACCTGGTCCTGCTGGACACACTGGCTTTGATCCCAGTCAGGTGCCAGTGCCCTTCTTGACCACCTGGGCACACCTGGCTCATGGTCGGTAATAAACACCCCTCCTTTCACATCTGTGCACGTACATGCGTGTGTGCAAACGTGATGGAAACACTCTGTGTGAGTCCAGCCACGTAACCAATCCTGACCTGCTCCCAAATTTCTGCGAGGGCACCTGCAGGTACCTACAGTGCAGGTGGTGGCTACAGCGAGAGCTCTGCACTGCTGAGCTCCCCCCAGGTCCTGCTTTGCAGTCTTTGCTTGCACTCCAGCACACCTTGTGGGGAGCTGAGAGAGGACTGGCACTGCCAGGGGTTGTGTTTGCATTGCATCAATGGTCACTCAAATCCCACAGTCCTGGGCTGTTGTAACTGAGCCAACACCTGAAGCAGCTTCTCTGGAGCTCTCCAATGAACCCACCATCGGAGAGCTGGGACTGCACAACCTGCCCCAGCTCCTCCTGAGCCCGAGACCAAAGTGATGCTGCAGGGACAGTGTAACAGCTCCCCCCCACCTCCTCCAGGGCTCAACAGTATCATCCAGAGATGATGGACACAGGGAAAAAAGCCCCTTCTTTAATTTCCACCATAAATTCATTATTTTGGCAGCTGGACCCTCTCCGACCAGAAAACAAAGCGGATCTTCTTTGGGAGAGCTGCGAAGTTCTTGTGCCTGAGCACTGACCTCCACTCCCATTTCTGGAATCTCTACGTAATTTCAAAAGCAAAATCCAGCTGGAAGGCGCGGGGTTGCTACATCCCTGTCTAGACTTCAAGCATGTAACACAGTTGGCAGGTTTAAGCATTCTTGCTGAGATCAGTGACAACTAACCTGCTGCACCACAATTCTACGAGGATTTGGTTGGGTTTTTTTTCCCACTGCATTGTAAATCTGAAATGTGAGTCAGGGTAGGAAACGCTGCACTGCTACTGCACTTTCCAGTATCAGCTGGTTAATTAAATTGTAGGTGTTGCTCCAATCAAATTTTAGAAGAATAAATGCAAAAAAAAAATTAAAGAAAGAAAAACTTCGCAAGATTTTCTGAAGTGCCAAATACCCTGATATTTTAAGCCATATTTATCAAAGACTCATCTTAATGGGAAAAAAAAAAAAGCTTTAAATCAGTACTGTACTGAAGTAAATGTATGAACCATTAATGATCACATTATCATTAGTCACCCAAAACAATTAACACAGCTAATGACAGAGTCAAAAGGGAGGTAACTTACTCAGATTGCCCACTGCAATGTGTACAGATGTTCTGTTTTACGTTTACTGGGTCTGCGTGTTCCTCTTGTGGGGCAGGATGAGCTCAGACCATCTGAACACTGCGTGGAAAGGGAGTGAATGCCCCGTTCTGAGGGGCTGGGACCTCCTGCCTGGTGCCAAAGCTCTGCACCAGGGCTGGCCACTCTTCCACCTCATCCCTCCCTCTCAGAATTCTTGATCAGAATGCTACGGGCGAGTTGTTTACGTGGGTTGGCTTGGGAAAATTCCCTGTGGAGGGCGAGGAGCCCCTGGCAGTGGGAGCTGCCTGGCTGCCCCATCCCTGGCCGCTGCTCTCGGTGTGCTGTCACTCGGGGCACATGGGGAGCACTGGCCTTGCTGGAACAACCAGCAGTTCCCCTCGTTTGCCAGTAAAACCTCCTGCGTTTACCTACGAATATCGTAATTGGTGGCTGGAGAGCTTTCCCCATAAATTCCTCGGGCCAGGCCAGGCCCATCTGAGGGTGCCAGTCCATCCCCACGTGGAGCAGCGCCGCGGGTGCCTGCCGAGCTCAGCCTGTCAGGGGCTGGCAGGAACATGCAGCGGGCTTGGTGGGATGCCATGGCTCGTAACACCAAATGGAGTCATCAATAAACCCAACATCAGTAATAATAAAGTTTTACCACTCACCTTATGTAACTTTTATTTTACACTCGATTAACTTTTATTGCCAACTCCAAAGAATAAAGGCATTCTTACAGGAGAGAATTAGAAACAGCTTTTTTTTGGAGGGGAAAAAAAAAGAAAAAAGGCATATTCTAATATAAGGGGCTGAATTCCCTGGCAGCTTAGGAGTAGCAGGGACAAATATGTTTTAAAACATGCATGGCTAATTCACAGCTAACAGAGAAACAGCCTTACCTTTCCTGAGCCTTGGCGAGTAACCCCATGCTTCCCCACCACGCTGTGCTCTGCACTTCCCAGGATCAAATTCAAGTGAGACACCGAAGCAAGAAATCCCCGGGCTCTGTCTGTACAATAACTCAGTATGACAGCAACTGATTTAGCAATTCCTGCTTTCTAATTGCAGCAAAAGAAGACCCAACTGCACCAACATTTATTCAGATCACCAAGGTAGATGCATCTGAGCTACACACACAAGCGAAGTATTTCCCAGGAATTTGAGTTATTAAATGCACGAGGAAGCCACGCCTTTCTATATTTCCTTTAACTCATTATGCTTATTTTCTGGCACCTTTATAAGCGTCAATCACGAGCAGCCCATGCTGAATACCCACCATTGTTTGCCAAACTGGACAGTGCCCTTGGCCATCATGCCTGGCAAGTCAGGGGACTGGCTAATGTCTGGTTTTAATATGGGCCAAGTCCTTTTTCCCCTCCTGTTTAGTATAATTTTATACTGGGTGGACACATTTAGGGCCTGAATGGTTTGACAGTAATGATTAATACCCTGCATTAGGAGATTCCAGTGAAAGTATTCAGGAGCACGCTGTGCAGTTTGGTTCTCATCAGATGGTCAGGTCTACAGGCCTATTAAAAACAGCAGGAGAGCTGCAGACTTAATCACAGAGGCTGGGCCCGTGGAGGGAGGAAGAGTGAGATACAAAAAAGGGAGAGAATGAATAGAAGGACAGAGCAGAGGTGCAGGAGAGCACAGGGTAACTCGTGCTCACACCAGCAACTCAACCAGGTGGGAGTTTCTTTAAAAGCTGTGCCCAAAATGACCCAAATGTAAATCAAAGCCGAAGCAGGTGAGACTGTCTGAGGCAGTAACAGAAAGCGAAAGGTAAGAATTCCTTATGGCCTAATGGCAGAATTTTAGAAAGACACAACAAAGACCCAAAGGAGAACAGGTAACAGTGCTCCACACGGCGGCAGACCCCGGGGAAATGCACCAAAGCACCTTCAGGAGTGAAATCAGAGCAAATAAAGCCACCCAGAGACCTGTCTCACATTCCTTACTGTTGTTTGGTGCCTTGTTATTAGTTCGTGGCGTCAGAGTCATCTCCAGATGGCTGCAAACCTCATTACCAACACTGGTCCAGCTGAGGTCCCCATTAATGCAGCAGGAACACGCAGAGCTCCAGGCTAAGAAGGCTGAGCCCCTTGTGGCCTCCTGACTGCTCCCATTTTTCCCTACATTTCTGTGCAGGGCTGGGAATTACAGAAAAACCTACTGCCCACCACATGAGAAACACCAAACCAAGCACATGGAGAAGGTAAGTCCGTCTTACTGGGGAGTCTGGAACTTCTGCAAAGGCTGGGTGTTTAGCCCATTACCCAGAAAACAGCCTTGTAGAGCACTAATAGCAGATTACATGGCTGTCTCATGAGAATCACAATGCTTCTAATAAAATAAAGCCATCAGCACCAACCAAAATCCCAGGGCATTCCATGCAGCCTAATCCCACCCACACTACTAGCTTCTAATTTCCACAAATTTTCCCCAAGTCAGTATTTGTTTGCAAGGAGTTTGCATTAAGAGCTGGAAGAAGCACAGTGTGCTCATGGTGGCCAATCCCAGGCTTCCTTCCACCAGCACCTCGTTGTGGCACAAATAAGTTGGATTTCTTATCAAAGGAACACAGCCAAGATCACATACACATCTTATTAATTGCATCATGGATCCATATGGTTTAGAATATCCACCAAAAGCACTATCAGAAGATTCGATAGAAGAGTTCACATGTTGATCAACCACTGGTAAATGTTCAATTTAGGAAGGCTGGAGCCTTCCCACCTCCAAAACCAGCTTTTGGTTATTAAAGACGAGGGAACTTCAACTGCTTTGGTAGCATTTGTGTGGAAGGTTAGTTCCTAAAGGGAGCTCCTCTCCTCCCAAGGGAGAGGGCGTTCTCCTGCCTTTGGAGCTGCTCTGCACACTCTGGTCCTCGGGGGGAGTGCTGGGGCCTCCTGGGGACCACAGTGCTGCTCCTGAGGTTCAGCTGGTTCTGTGGGTAACCCAGGGCTCCACCGGGGAGGGCTGTAACCTTTCAGCAGTGCTGAATTTATATTAAAACCCAAATCATCATTAAAACCCCAACAACACACAAACGGCATATAACAAAGCCCCTGAGGTGTTCAAAGTCTGTAAATCCCCTTTTTTTCGAATGTCTGAATAACAACAAACCCAAAACAATAATTAATTCTTCTCCAATGCACAGACCCAGTTCAGTAACAAGCGCTAAAAATACATCTGAACCTTAGAAACAAAAGAGGAGGCATGGAGCACTTTGAAACTTTGCTCCAATGATTAAATAAATTAGACCTGAGCTGCTAAGAAGGGAAGGACAGAAAGTTCACTACCAGCATGACAAGACGTTGCCAGGTCTTGACTTGTTTACGAAGAGAAAAAGGGCAAAAACCAGCATATTTCAACAGATTTCCAAATTCCGGGCATTTTTTATTATTCAGTGACAATATGATTTTCAACTCTGTGAGCTCTCATGTGCTTTTGGACACAATGCCTGTGTCCACAGCTCTGACATCTGCCCAGCCACCACTGCTGCAGAGGCAACGGGACCAGCCGAGCATCCTCTGCGTGCAGGGGACAGTGACAGGGGCTCCAGGCAGACTCCATCTACTCCTCGCTGAAAATACTGTTATGGAAACACAACTCTTTTTTTTTTTTTTGTGAGACACAAGGAATATTCCTTGCTTACATTTAGAAGCATCAGTGAAAAAGAGCATTGTCTGAGGTCAGTCAACTCTTCTGGTACACACACTGTGGCAACCAGGATTTCACCAAACCTTGAGACATTTACACCAAACTTACTTTCCCAAACCTACACACGAAGCTCTTGAAGCCCTGCTTTTCCACCGAGATGCAGAACTATTAGTTAAATATAACAATCTTCTTCTTAGACACACAAAGGGCTCCCTGTGACAGCACTTTACCAAGCCTGTGCAGAAATTTCTCATATCCCACTGTTTTCCCACAGCTTGGACCAGCTCTGGGAGCTGCAGAAGGAATGAGTATTGCCCTTCTGGAAGCATCATCTTTTTTATTTTATTTTTTTTCCTTTGATTGGGTGCTTGACTGTGATGGACAGCAAGAGAATACGGGGACAGGACTTCTGAACACCCCACTGCTATCTCCACATTATTTGGATTTGCAGGTTATCAGTGGGGCAGCAACTTCTGCTATGACCTCATTAACTAATGTGGCCACATCAGCACCTCTCCACAGCCTTTATCACTCATCATGTGTCATAAAGCAGCCCGCTGACACCTCCCAGTGAATGCTGGTTGTATCTTATCTCCCGCAGGGACTGGACCCTCGCTGGGAGACAGGGAGCACGTCTAGGAATGCGGCGAGGAGACACGTCCGCCAGCGGCAGCTGACAGGGGATGATTTCTCAAACAAACACTGAGTGGGAAATTAATGGGCTTTGCTTTGCCACTGACAATACTGAGCAGAAATGCATTAGCTCCTGGCTGCTATAATTTAAGAATTATGACTGTAATTTCAGACCAAAGCTACTGGGACGCTTCCATCAGCATCCAGCACGCAGCTGCTTTACCCTCCTATCATCACCAGCACATGAGCAGGGTCCAGGAGCTTTCATTTACACACTTATTCCTAGTGGCTGAATGGTGGAATTCCCTTCCCGCATCTGAAAATCACAACAGCATTTTCTCCTAATTTCTTCACGTAAAAATCCTTCTTTTGCGTCTCCCACGTTGGATTTTGGGGGAAAAAGAAGCACACCCAGGGCTCCCAGCCAGGGGAGCAGAGTTTTGGAGGATGCCAGAACATCTTAGCCTGTTTTACCTTGCATCTTTCTTCTAAACACAATTTTTAAAAGCTGCATTTTGCCAGGAAAACAGCACCTTTCCCTGGCAGAAGCTGTGTCTCCCTCCTGATGGACAAGGAGTGCAGGGCACGGCAAGCAGGCAATGGTTTCAGGGATGGTTTCAAGTCCCCAGCAAACACCTTGAGAAGGTCACGGGAAACCCACTCCACACCTTGCTGTTGTTAACCCAAAATGCAGTGGATGAGGATATTTTAAATTATGCAAAAAACCTGGTAAAAATGTTGTGGGTTTTTTTGTTTGGTTGGTTTTGGTTTTTTGTTTTGTTTTGTTTTGTTTTAAGTAAAGGACCAATCAAACCAATTTGGCCTGGAAAAATTCCGCAGACTGAAATCGAAGTAAACATAACACAGTCCACACTGGGAGTGTGTCTGTCACCACTGGCTAAACTGGGAGGGCTCACGCAACTGAAATAGGCAACAGGCACAGCAAAGCTGGTGCTTTCTGCTCGCTCTCAACAGGAACAATCCCTGTGTTCTTCCCATCCCGGCCTGCAGCTGGCAATCCTGTTCTATTGAGAGCCATGAATAGGAAAAATGATCTGCTGCTCACGGCACTGGAATGGCAAAACACTCAGGCACGTGCCCTGATGTGTCACTGATGATCTGCCCGACTTCGAGAAAGTTCTGGGATTTATTTTTTTTCCTTAATGCCTTCACTGCGAGATTGAGTTAATTATCTCTCTGACTCGATTTTAGAGCTCCGGCTGTCAGTAACACACAGTCTGGGATAACCACAGGAGGCAGGTAAAACCTGAAATTCCCATTCCAAGGACTGGAAACTGAAAAGGCAGTTCCAGTGTGTGACAACCGTGGGATCCCTCACTGTACCCCAGGACAACCACGGGCAGTGCAACAGCCAGACCACGTAACCACTTCGCACCACACAAATGCCAAATTTTGCTTAATTCATTAACTGCTTAAAACTAAAACCAACCAAACAAACAAGGGAAACCACCCCCCTGAGATCTGGAGTCTTAATGCAAAATACCCATCCAATGCTGCCCTTCCCTGCTTGCCACTGCATAAGCTAAAGGAAAAAGCTGATCACACTGGATGGGGCAGATGAGAACCACCTTGGGAGCACCTTTGGCCTGTGGATACCCTGGCAAAATGTCCATCTTCAATGACAAGGGTTGCTTCTCTTATGCCTCTAAGACCTGTGGGTCATCCCAATGTAGTTTTCATCCCAATCTGAATGTTCTCCTTTCTACTGATTGATTTTTTCCTTCCCCTCTTGCTTTCTAAAAGAGTGTCTTGTTCTCAGTGACATTTTTCCTTTTGTAAATGATCTAATGGAGGAACTCAGAAAGATCAACTTGTGGGATCTGGGAAAACCCCAAGTCTGACAATCTGGTTCCCACCAGCTAAACTATGAAAAATCACTGTGTCTTCTACATGATTTCCTCGTATCCAAAACCTGTTATTGAGTCGTGAGACTAAGAGATCCCTTACCATCAACACCAGGATAAAGACTCTTCTCTATGCCTTTTCCAGACGTAAAACCAGATCTTGTATTAAACCACATTAACCTAAACATCCTCCCTTTATTTCTCCCCTGCTGGGTAACACCATGTCAGAACATGAGCTGCCAGAAACGCGCCGTGTCCTGCTGAAAGCTGCAAAAGGGGCCGACGAAACGCACAGGGCAGAAAACATAAACACGTCGGGCTCACGTGCTCGCCACGGATTAAACTGACCAGGAACATCATAACGACTTTTCTCAATCGTTACAAATAAAAGCCAAACCCGATAAACATTTTCCATACCCAGCGTGCCGGGAAAGGTCGATTTTGAAAGCGAAAATGAAATCGCGGCGCTCTGAGGAGGTTCCACTTGGGCAGGAACAGCTCAGCGGATCACAAAGCCCATACTGTTTAATTCTGCACGGGGTCGATGCTCCTCTGTGTGCTCTAGAGGCAGCATTGGCTCATGGATGGGGCACGGGAGCAGGACAGGACCCAGCTCTGCCACCACCTCCAGTGGTTTGCACAGCCCTTCACAGCTCAGCTTCTGGAAGGGGCCACTGATCGCCGTCCCTTGCCTGTGTCACCATTAGCTGCTCATAACTGGGAAGGGCTCTGGAACCTCCCAGTGATGACACCCACACACTGAAGGTCTCTCCACTGTGTCCCTGAGGTGACACGCTCCAGGACACTTGGGTGTTCCACCCTTGTCATGCTGAGCTGTGTTGGCTCCCTGGGTTTATCTGCCCTCCCCACCTCTGACCGCCACGCTCCGGGGAGGAATCAGCAGGATAGGCAACACTCTCTTCTGGCCACGTCTCCACCATGAAAACCCGAGCCCCAAATGGCATTTTCTTCAGAACAAAGTTTTGCTCCTTTTTCTTTAAGCTTTTCTTCCCAGAAATAAAATCAAAAAGACCAGAAAGTAATATCTGGTTGTTGTTGGTGTGGCCACAGAATTCAAAGTCTCGTGCAAGCACTGCCTCAGTGTGGAAGCATTTTTCCTTTCCCTTGTCACCCGCTCTGCCACCGAAGGTTTGTGGCTCTTGAAGCACTTGGGGAGTTTTTTTACATCGTGTTTTTCAAATTATGTCAAATGTCTCCAGGGCCTGACACAGCCATTTTTAGAAGTCAAAACTCATAATTACCTGATAGCCAAGCACAGTTATCAGTCAGAGCAACAGGACAGCTCGGCAAATTCACAGCGAGAATTGCCCTCACCCCAAATTGGTGGGACCCACGTGGAGAGGTCTGACCTCACCCCCCTGCCCTTGCCAGCCCTGCACCCACGGATGGGGGGATGTGCATCACTTGCCAGAGCCCTGAGCATGGCAGCGTTTGGGGGGGACGTGCAGTGTCAGCAGGACCTCCCTGCTCACCCTACAGACAGACACACGCCCTACACACCCACAGACATGAACATTCCCACACACCATTGCCTCCTTTTCCACACAATTATCTTGAATCCTAATACACATTCCCACGTGTTTTCATGGCAGGAGCTCTCCTCATCAGCTGATGAAACTCCTTTGCCTACAAAGTGCTTTGCCTTTCCGAGGAGCACCCCAAAGAACACGGCCCCTGTGAATGATGACGGGTAGTTAATAATTCAGCACCGTGCTGTCTGCTGAATTTTCTGAATCAAAATATGATCAATGGGCAAACAGTTGGTTTATTGAGTTTTCTGTCGGTTTTATTTCCTGAAGACATGGAAGAGAATGCAGAGGATACCTGCTGTGCAGAGCACGCTGCTGCAAAGTTAGACTGGATCGATGCACGTTTTCCAAAAATAATTATTCTCTCAGGGGATGTTCAAAACAACCTGTGACACACCAAGCTCTTACACCTGAAGCTTAGGAAGCTGAAAGCCTTTTGCATGTGTTGCTGTTTCTTTAGCAATTTAAGGGGCTTTTCAAATAAATATCCGTCCTCCAGCACCTTACTTTTAATTTTTGCATTATCTGTTTGATTTTTATATTACCTATGCAAAAAGGATGTGGTTGGGAGGGAGAATATGGAAAAAGTAAGTCAGGAACTATAGTGCTGGTGGAGGCAGAATGCTCCAGCACCTCTCCTTCTTTCTTGAAAGAAAACTCAAAGCATTCTCTTTCAGACAAACTCTGCAAGAAGAACAGGACCCCCTTTGCACCGAGTATGTCTCAATAACACAAGGAACCCAGAGACTGAGTCTATGCTCCAAAGCACGTGAAGGTGTTCCAACAGAAACAAAGATAAAATGAGTGAAAAGGAGGGTTTCGATCAGATATTAGGAAGAGATTCTTTACCATAAGGGTGGGCAGGCCCTGGCACAGGCTGCCCAGAGGAGCTGTGGCTGCCCCATCCCTGGAGGCGTCCAAGGCCAGGTTGGATGGGGCTTGGAGCAACTTGGTCTAATGGAAGGTGTCCCAGCCCATGGGAGGGGCTGGAACTGGATGAACTTTAAGGTCCCTTCCAACCCAAACCAGTCTGGGATTGTCTATTCCTATGGGTGTTCAGCACAGAAGTGAGCTGGGCACAGCCACAGGGACTGGGAATCAGGATGGGTGTGAGGGACTGGAAGCAGGGGAGGTGTAGTGCTCCTCCACCTCCCAAAGAGGTGGATCTACCAACATGGACTGAAGCTCAGACACCTTTCCCCTCACCCTTCTAAGGACTCACCCCTGACAACACTCAGGTCTCCCCACGGTGATGTTTCCCACTCCTGGCATTGCCCCAATCCAGAGCCCGGAGCCTCGGCGTGCCGAGTTCTTGGAGCAAGACTCACCCAAACCCACCCTGGGGAAAGGACAACAAAAAGCTGGGCAGGAAATGGACCCGGAGAGGTGGATGGGATTGTTTTCCCTCACACATTCAGAGCTGCGGCGTGACCTCAGCACAGAAAGCATCCAGTGTTTGCCTAAGATGGGATCTTACTTTCCCCATCCCTTTCAAGTCCCCCGGACCCTCGCAGGTGTGCTCTGCCTCGTTTGCTCTCTGTTTCTTTCTTTTTTTGGGGGGGGGGAAAAGATTGATTACAGGCTAAGCAGGGCTCCTTTAGCCAGCACTCCCGGCTCTAATTATTAGCACTGCCAACTTTTCCAGCACAATGCTCAGTGTCAGATAAACGAAATCTGTTCCTGTCTGTTCTGTAACTGATATCAGCTCCATAGTGACCGTCCCTGACCTAAGGACCCCAGGCTTTGTTTGCTGCTACATCTTTACTCTGCTGAGAATGGAGTCCATGCACATCAAAAAATCACCAATATTAATTAAACCCCAGATACTGTTATCACTTTGGTGAATAATGGGCTTTTTCAAGCTGCACCGAGTAGCCTCTGCAAGACTTTGCTCCAGACAACATTCAAAATATTAGATTTCCAATACTTCTTTCATCTTACCCATGACCTATTTGAATTAGTGGTTGTTACATTATGACAGTCAGAAACCTGTTACAAATCTGTCTGTACACAGCACAACACACCACAGACACACATTTAGGTACTAAATAATTTTTTTTTTCCTAATGGAAAAAATAATTAACCTCGTTATTAAAATGTCAATACCCACAGCCTGCCTGCAGAATGGATATTCTGGCAATGTGGGATATTCTGGCAATGTGATGTTTTAGCAATGTGGATGTTGTGGTGATGTCCGGCACAAGAGGCTCGAAGTAACTGAATTTGGGATTTATAAGCACACAAAAGGGGAATAACAGCATTACTGGGATCAACGTCAGCTTTTAGGGATACCTCAGGAGACCAGAAACATTCAGTCATTTTCCAGGCATTTTATCAGAATCAAAAACCTGCAAGAGCTGTTTGGGGCACTCCTAAGCCACTATAGCTAAGGGAGAACACCTTCACAACGGAAATTTTTGAAGCATGATGTATGAAAATGTCCTTTTTAAAGTTCGGTGACCAAATCTAGAGAAATTCAGCGTTTAGACATTTTCTTCTAAGCCCTCCCAGCCCAGCCTGGCTGTCACAGACACCACCTGGCTCACTTTGCACCGACGACTGCAAGGGGAATTAGGTAATTGTGCATCAGAGGGCTGGGCCACGACAGCCAACCCAGAACCTTCTGACAGGCAATGAGAGACAGAAAACAACTGCAAATGGGTAACAATAATAATAATACTACAACTAAAGTAGTGAGGCTGCCTGTTCTGCCTCTAAAAGCAAAAAGAGTGAAAAGAAATTTTTCAACACTGGAGAATTTCTAAGGTCTGACCAACATGTGAGTGAATCCAGTCCTAGTTTCCCATCTCCTCAATACATCCCAAATCATGCAAATCCCTGATTTTGAAGAAATGTCGCCCATTTCCCCTCTGCAGTCGTTAGGGCATGGCTGGTTCCATAAGCCATAATACCCTGCCTCGAGCACCAGCTCCTCCCAGGGGGATCCCACTGTTTTCCTCTGGGGCAGGAATGTTCTGCACCACCACGGGCAGACACTCCACGGGCTCCCTAAGAACACTGAAAGGAGGAGCTGCTGCTGTAGCTGAGAGTCAATTTTTAAATATTCACTACAAAATGACATCTCTAATCAATATGAAAGTACCTACTATAACCGTTTCACTATTTCTCCTTTTAATTATTTCACAAGCTGTATTGGTTTAATAACTCTCTGATTTTTCAGTCCTTTGGATTTCCATATGGATTGGAGGGAAGGACAAAGCTGAAGTGTTTGCTGTCTGGGGCAGGATGCCTGACTGTGCTTGGGTATAATCTGGCAGAACTGGAGTCTAATAAATCAGATATCAGGGGAAAATTCCTCCCTGTGAGGCCCTGGCACAGGTTGCCCAGAGCAGCTGTGGTTGTCCCAGCCCTGCAATTGTCCAAGGCCAGGCTGGAGCAACCTGGGCTAGTGGGAGGCATTCCTGCCCATGCCAGGGAGTTGGAACAGGATGATCTTTAGGGTCCCTTCCAACCCAAACCATTACATGAATCTACGATTTTCTGCCCTGTTCGGTTTGGTTATTTTCTCTGTCTCTAGATAGAAACCACCTGATTGAGAAATCAGCATAATCAGCACTTTTTTACATCCACAATGTTGTCCTTCCTCCCTAAACTCTTTTCCCCAACTTCTTCCATGACAGTTATTAAAGGCATGTTGATTACCTGTATAATTGACTGGTACTGTTGGTAACAGCACCACAGACTAATTGAAATGTATGAGAAACAATTACGAGTAATTGGAATCAATTAATTGATGATTTTCTGGAGAACTGCTGCTTGATGCAGGCAAATCGTAATTACATTCACACAGTCCAGGAAAAACCTGCAATCACAGTATAGATTTTGAAGGAACACTGTGCTATTTTCATTGGGCCAGTTTCTGTTTCAGTGCAGGTTTTCAACCAGAGAGGGAAGGGGAGGGAAGGGAAGGGAAGGGAAGGGAAGGGAAGGGAAGGGTGGGAAGAGGACAAGCCATGGAAATAACTCGAGGAGATGGGGGAAAAGCATCATAACTTGATAACAGTGCTGAGAAATTCNGGAAGGGAAGGGAAGGGAAGGGAAGGGAAGGGAAGGGAAGGGAAGGGTGTGAACCAGTACCATTGCTCCTTCCCCACCAAACCCTACCTGCCTCTTCCCAACTCACATTGAGATTCACACCTTGTTATTTTGCAGGAATAACTAACGGGCTGATTCCTGAAACCTCCCACTCAGAATTCTGCCTGTAGTACCAGATTTTTTTTGTGTTTTTCAGACTCAGATGTTACAAGAAAGAGAAAGAAGGCCTAAGGTGGACAGAGGGAGTCTGGGAGGTCCCCCTGCTCTGCTCCCCAGGGCTGTCCCCTCTGGACTCTGCATCCCCACCCTGCTCCCAAACACTAAATGATGGCACTGCCTTGCCTGTCCCTACACCAACACCTCAGCAGCCAGGACCTGGCTCCGTGGGCTCCCAGCAGAGCCGAGTTCCCTGTCTTGTCTCTTATCAGATGAGAGCAGGCTGGAGTTTCACCATCCCCACTCCTGCCTTTCCCCTGCATTCAGCCCCGCTTCCTGCTCTCTGAAAGTCAAGCTCCCATTCACAAAAGAGGGGCCTTATCTCCTTACCTCTTGACCCTGAATCAGGGCTGCAAATACAGGGTTTTCTTTCTGACAGCAGCAAACAGGTGACAAAGTCCTTTGGCTCTGGGTCTTTGGAGAATAAAAGAAGCACCACCTTCCATTACATTGTTGGTGTGCTGAAGATGGTAAATCTCAGCCTGCAAAACCCCTTTAAAACAATCTGCCCTTTATAAAGCAACTTGCCCTTTAAAAACAGATCTTAGAAATCAGGATGTCTGCATTCAAATCAGAATTGCTTCGAATTATGAGCAATAAAAATGGCTGGGTTTGATGAATGTTCTCTTTCATTTATGCCCAAAATTCAAGGGGACTGTCAGATAACTGGCTCCTTCCCTGAGGATGCACTGCACAGCAGCTCTTATCAGAACTCCCTCTCATACTTAGCCTGGCTGTGGAGGAGGTTTATCACGTCTCACAGCCAGACCACTTGAGCTGAGGAGCTTCGGTGGGGAAAGGACTCGAGACAATTAAAGGAACTACAAAACGAGTGCCCCTGAAAACTTCAAGTGGCAGAAATAGATGGGCTCTGTTAACGGTTTCGGAGAAGAACCATTTATTTGTGAGACAATATTTAAAATTCTTCCCCTCAAAATTAACTGTCAGCCTTCAAAAGCCCAAAGTTTTTTGGGTTTGGTTTTTTTTTTACAAAACTGTATTTAAAGAATGTATTACCCCTTGTGGATTTAGGCTCTGTCCTCTGACCTTGCTCAGTGACAGGGTGTTGTCCTGATGTGTGAGCAAAACCTCAGCCTGCAGTTTTACTCAATATTTTGCAAATTAAAACCACACAAAACCTTCAAGGCCAATAATAAAATTGATTTTCACATTTATGGCTACTAAAATTTTTGTTACAATTCCTTCTGAACTATATTTCAGTGTGGAAGTGACACAGCTTGGACCCCTAACAGGTGGAACACCTTGGTGAGCGGAGAGTTCCTCCAGCAATTCCAGGGGGGAGAGGCTGCCCCTGGTACCTGTGGGTGCCTTTGAGAGGCATCCTTAGCTCCTCATTTCCTCCCACCCAGAGTCCCTGGATAATGGGAGGAAACCATTCCTAGAGGGAATCATCTCCCAGGCTGGGATGGTGCAGCCTTTGCCCAGCCAAGGGACTGGTGAATCAGCCCCCAAGGAAAACTGTGCAGGATCCCACAACCGTTTATTAAAAAGAATGCAGTGCTACCTCTGTAAACTTGTCTCAGGCGTCCAGTGTCAGATAAAAGTGACATGAAAGCATTTCTCCTGCGCCCAGAGCTGCCCGTGCCCCGCGGGACAGTGAGAGCTGACAGTGCACAGTAGTCCCCAAATTGTTGGGCAAACTATGTCATGTCCCAGATAGCACCAAGAGCCTGCCCTGAACAACGTGGCTGTGCGCCTTTGAACTCGTGATGAGCTTTGTGTGTTCTCTCCTCTTTATTTTTGTAACTGCTCCAGACCCCGAGGCAGGTGGTGCAGAAAGATCAAGACAGGGCTGGGAGGGGCAGCAACCACTTGGTCTGAGGGGCAGGAGATGAAGAGCCAAGTGCAGCGGCTGGTAGATGATTGATCCCAGGAGGCAGGGATTTCACACAGCTCCTTTGGGATGCACAGCTATTTCTTTACTTTGATACGAAGGCAGAAAAACATAAGCACTGCCTCAAAAATCTCTCCCCTTCCCTGAGAACCCCTGTAGCCATCCGTACACATCCCCAGAGAACAGGGAAACCATCCTTGCCCTCCTGCAAAAGCCAGGCTTCCCCTTTCAGAGGCCCACTGATGCCCAGGTTCAGGAGCTGAGGGTGTACAACCCTTTTCCATCACAAATCTGGGAAGCAGCAGAGCCTCTGAAGGAGGAGCTTGGAAAGATGTTCCCAGTGAGGTTAATACAGCGTGTATTTTGCAGATTATGTTGCTGTAATTAAAATATCCTAATGCAACTTACAAATGTTCAACTGCATCTACAGGTGATTAGAGGAACTTTGAGCTTCACTTTCATCCCCTCTTAATTGGTTCATCACTTCCCAGGCAGCCTGAACAAACAGGTTAATCTAGAATGAATTATTCAGAAGACCTTTCTCCCCAGCCAGGAGAAAGAAAAATGTCCTAATTTCACAACATTTTTATTAGAGGACATAAAAACATTTTCTTAGGTGAGAAATTCTTCCTCAGTGCTCTTTCCGTGCCTTTAAACAGTCCAACGTCAGCATCCCAGACCTCGATGCAATGGATTTCACATTATCAGCAGGTGAGTGAGCTGGTATATTCCCTATTAGAAACCTGATCAGCCTGAAGGTCAAATAACTTATTGTCAGCATAAACAGAATTACTATAATAGGCCCATCTAGCTCTGTTGGCCCTAATTGTGTATGGCCTCGGTGGAAAATGATTCCTGGTGCACAGAAGGGTGGGTGGGTAGGTAAGGGCTCCCTGAAATGGGGGCAGCCCCTGATTCCTTTCAGACCAGGGGTATGGATTAAAAAAGCCTGGACTGATCCTAGAGCAGATTTAGGCAGAGCTGGTCTGAAGCTGAGCATCACGAGGTGCTGCTGTGCTCACCACTGGTCTTGCAGAAGCCACAGTGAGTTTTGCTTTCCGTGTTTTGGGTTTTTTTCAGCGTGTTTGGATACTTTGGATGCCCAAAGGACTGAGGTTATTGGGGGCTGTGAGAAGGAAGAGATGGAGGAGATGCCCCTGTGCAGTGCCCAGAACAGAGCATTTACAGGACTTCAGGGCGCAGTGAGGCAACAGGAACACAACAGAATTGAGATGCCTCTCAAAGGGTGTCCTCCTCTCCTTCCTCTCTGCTTACCCACCAATACTCATTTCAGAGGAGAGTTGTGAGGGCTAAATCACTGCTTTAGACAACACTGAGGCTCTTCAGAGAATCACACAGAGTCTCAGAATCACTGGGGTTGGAAAAGCCCTCCCAGCCCATCGAGTCCAACCTGTGCCCGATGCCCACCTTGTCACCCAGCCCAGAGCACTGAGTGCCCTGTCCAGTTGTCCAGCAATTCCTTGGACACCTCTAGGGATGGGTACTCCAAACCTCCCTGGGCAGCCCCTTCCAGTGTCCGACCACCCTTTCCATGAAGAAAGTTCAGGTTACAGTCACGTATGGTATAATGATGTTATAACCATGTATGTTATATTATCATTAAAAAAATTCCCAGGTCCAAATATCCACCTCACGCCCTGTACAAGCTCATTCCAACACACCTCTGGCTGTTCCAACAGCCTGAGCACACCCACGCCCAGCCCTGTCCCCGACACCGGCGCGGGATGCGCCGAGGCACAGCAGCACCCGTGTCCCCACCGACGGCGCTGCCTTCCTTCTGCTGCCATTTTTTCCCTGCACTCCAACAAATTCTCCCCAGGACGGCGTTCCACATTTTGCCCCCAGAAGCTGCAGGAGGAGCAGCGCGAGGCAATTGAGCCGCGCATTCAGCCAGCCTGATAACAGGTTATCTGCTCAGCAGCCGCAGGTCGGGCCTCCCAGAACGAGAGGGCTCTGGCAGTTGACTGAAAGCTGATTCCTGTCAGAAGCTATTTTCTCTCCGAGACAGAGGAGACATTGTGCCCCTTGGTGCTTGAGTGTGGCCTTGGCTACTGCCAAAAGACCACCTTTTTTTTTTTTTCCTTTTTTTTTTTTCCCCCTTCACTGAGACAAAACAGAATCCCCCTGCTGTCAGCTCTATCTGGAGCTGCTGAAAGGGGATGTATAAGCCCAGTAATGCTGCTGAGGAGATAACTGTCAAACAGCATGAAAAACGCTGCCTATCTACCCAGCGGAGGGACTGAAGCTCCATGGAGGCTACAACTCAATGCTCAACAGCTCCTGGCATCTGTGAGGTCTCTTTCTTAGCTGCTTTTTAATACCCTGGTGAAAGGAAACACTGTGTGCACCAGTGGGATTCAGAACCTGCTTCTGCTCACCCAACTGGTCGGCTGGGTGGTTCCTGGAGATGTGGAAACGGGCATTGTTCCTCCTGAAAGGGGAAACAGGGGGGAAACAGGCAGTTCTGCCGTTTATGGAGGGGATGGGAACTAGATTTGCAACCTGCTTTACAGCGCTGGGTTAGAAAAACTGACATAAATTGTTGTAAACGTGCACCAGGGGCAACAACTGTAATGACCAGTCCTTAAACTTCTGAATATCAGAGTAAGCTGGACTAGTCCAGATTTGACGACGTTGTCCTCCTACAAATCTCTCTACACAATCAAAGCCACTAGGGCAGCACTAAGTCAAGTTCAAAATTATTAGCTGGCAGCAAATTCTACAAACCATACAATTATATCCCTCTAAATAATCGTGTTTATATATGTGTGTGTGTGTATATATGCCTAAATTTTACCTTAAACTCCTGTCTGTGTAAGCCTTACTGTCTACAGGCATCCTCCTGGATTAACAGAGTTTCATCAGGCTGAAAGGTCTGCGGAGGGAAACATCCCCCAGCTGTTTTAACCCAGCCACTGAGCCACTTGGAAACCACTAAAAGGAAAGTGCAAATTGGAATCAGAGCGTGGTGAGGACACAGCACCCGATAAACCGCTGCTGAAACCGTCCCCAATCCACCCAGTGATTAATCAGATACCTTCTTTTTGTTTTCATAAATGATAAGTAAATCCACTTAGTTTGTGTGAGTTGTGCCTGCAGGGATTCCCTCTCCCTCACCCCTGTGCTGGGGTGGCCGGGAGCCAGCACGAGCACAACTGCAATTCTGAGCTCCATCAGCTTGTATGTTTATTTCTTTTCTTGGGGGAGGGAAAAAGAAAATCAGACTAGAAGGAATTGCTGGTTTCATTATTTAGTTCTGCTTTTCCTGCACTTAACCACAATATCATCATCAAAGCATCCCTTGATAGGGAAATACAAACTCTCCCATCTCTACTTTGGCCAGGAACAGCACAGCCAAGTGCAGCAACCATCACCCTCCCCTTACTGACTGAAAAGAACAACCTCCACTCACAGTTTATGGCTAAGAAAGCACTTTAAATTACAGATTTTTATATGTTTACACACCTAATAGTATAGAAGCCACTTTAGAGCTTATCAGCTGCAATAAAGTGAGCAGAACTTCAGGGCTTTGGTGTGAAAACTTGGATGTTGGCCACTAGAAAGCTTGGACTGGGCTGAGAAACACCTCTTGGCCATCATTACATACATCACATTATTACACACGGTGGCAAAAGGCTGCAAATACACTGGGAAAAGCCCTTTATGTTTCCTCAAGGTTTCCTGAGACTCCTGAACTGGGTTTTTACAGTCACGGATTAAGGCACGAGGTCCCACTTAGCTTTAGTAACTCCAGTCCTTGCTCAATGAACTCCACATTCCCATATAACAATTATAAAAATTATCCTCAAGAGTTGGGCCCTGATATCAGGACACATTAAATGCAAGTTCCTGGTCAGTTCAGAGGGGAGAAGTGGCACAAGGCCACTCACTGGGGCACTGCCACAATAAAATATTCACTGCTCTCTTGCAGTCCCTGTTTCAGCCCCCAGACACCAATAACCACCCAAAACACCACCTCAGGGTGCTGCAGCTCACTGTACCACATTAGCAAGGAAAAAAAAAACCCAACCAAAAAACAAAACCACAAATCCCTGTTGAATTTAAAAATCTCTTCACCTGTGAGACTGAAAGCAAAACTAACGAGCTCTGCAGCAACCTCAACAACTGAGCATTTTGCTTAAAACACAAACCCCCAGAGCAGAGAGGCCATAAATTGTACAATAATCAGCGGAACCCACCTTTTAACAGAGGCACCTCTGCCAGCCTGGATGTCTTTGATCAGAAATATTAGTGGGGAGAGGAGAAACCTGGACATGGGAATTAATGGCTGGGTGCTTCGTGGCCAAGCCAGGAAGCTGCTATTTGGCTAAAGCTCCACTCTCTGGATGGGGAGAGCGTTATCTAAACCACTAGGATGACTATAAAATATCTTAACAGCTTCTGCTGCTTAGCTGGGAGCAGGGCTCCCCAGTATCTAATATGAAACAAGTGGGCCAGGCTGTGAAAGGCAGCTCTATATTCGGAGGCCACAGCGGCTGGAAGCGATGGGGTCGTCTCAGAAGCTCTCAATTGTTTTTAAATTCTGTTTTTACAAGGAGCGTGAGATTTATAGGCTCTTGAGGGGAAGAAAATGATGTAACTTGAGTAAATCAACAGGCCATTTATTCCTGGCCCTGTTTCCTCTCTGTCACTGAGCTCTGGAACGAGCCCCCAAGCACTCCCTCTTCAAAACAAGAGCAGCCCAGGCTGCAGAGAACTTGCAGGGACAGTTAAAGGCACAGCTCCGTCCCTTCCCTCCGGGGCTCAATAGGGGCACCCCAGGGTGGGCTGTGCTGCCCCAACGCCCCCCCAAAAATTGGGGAACTGCAGCTCCTCGTTGCCCAGGAGAGCTGAAAACTGCCTGGGAGAGTGAGCAGGGCTGGGCTGCTCCATCCTGGCACCAGGCACAGAGATCTGCCCCAATTAGGGGGGCAAACACCAACTTTTTGGGTTTGAGTTCCCCAGAGCAGAGCGTGGGAAACAGGAACGAGCCCAGCAATGGGGGGAGAAGGGCTGGAAGGGGAGGTGGATTTTTTTCCCCCCCGTTTTTCCCTCTCACATTCTAGTTCTCTAATGATAATGGATTAGTTCATTATAAATGTTTTCCAAACTGCTCTCAGTGACCACCAGCTTGTGAAGGGATGCCTACTGACCCACACTGGAAGCAGGCAAAGAGGGATGATTTTCCTTACAGCGAGTGCAGAGAGGTGATTCCCACCCAAGGGTCTGCTGTGGTTTCCTCAGGTGTGTCTCAGATGGAAATGTGACTTCAGGAGACTTAGAAAGAGAGAAGCCTGGGCACGAGGAGGGTGGTCACTGCCAGCAATTCCCCCAGGACACAGCTCCAGAAGCCAGTGCTGGGCTGGAGCTGGCCCAGCTCACTGCCGAGGGGGCTGGGGATGTCTGAGCTGCCTCACCCAAGGGGAATGGCTTCAAACTGAGAGGGAACAGGCTTGGATGGGGTATTAGGAAGAAATTCTTCCCTCTGAGGCACAGGGTGCCCACAGAAGCTGGGGCTGCCCCAGCCCTGGAAGTGTCCAAGGCCAGGTTGGAGGGCGCTTGGAGTGGAAGGTGTCCCTGCCCATGGCAGGGGGGTGGAACTGGATGAGCTTTAAGGTTCCTTCCAACCCAAAGCATTCTATAACACTCTGAGTCCCTGATGCTCTGATTTTAAACTCTGCACATTTCAATCTTTGTTCCCAACCCCTCACCTGTTCCCTTTGCCTTGACCTGAGAGTGTAATTTTGGGTTTAAAAGCCCCCCCTTGCTGAATCTGCACAGTGAATAGAGCCCCCTTTGCTCCTTCATCTCTCCTTTCTCAGCGCTCTGCCCATTCACAGAGCCCCCAACTTTTGTTCCCTGCTGACACGCAGCTGCCTTGGAGCTGCTGCTGCAGCAAGAGGGGCAATTCCAGCGCTCAGGTCAGCCCGGCAGGCTGACCCCTCACCTTTGACAGTGATCTTTATCTAGACTCCATCTTAATTATTTATCTCAGGAAGGTCAGAAAGAAAATGCCTCTCTCAGGACCCCCACTGCTCCAGCCTGCACAACTTGTTAAAATGCGAGTTCTTTGAGGACGGTAATTCAACCAAGCGGGGAAGAAACTGCTGCATCACTTTTGTAACCCTTCGGAAATGTTCAGAAAATTGCTCTCAGCTCACAATTACCATTTTTAAACCCAGCAACTGAGGGGCTTTTCTCATATAACTAAGACTCAAAAGGGCCACAAGAGCTTTGCTAACGAGATGTAAAAGATTTTACATCATTAACATGGTTTTGCCTGAAAGTTTGGCCAACACAAAAACCTCCGATGCAATAACATTTCAAACTCCTTGGAAAACACAGGTAACACCTATGTAAAAAATTCTTCAGAACTTCAGCACCATTAAGGGTGAAAGAGTTTTAAGAAAAGTTTTGATAAAGTTATTAAAATAACATGCAACAGTTTGTCTCCCTTGCAATAGTGTTTCACAGAATAATTTAAAAAAAAAGCCACACACAATAAAAGGAAGAAGAAGGCGGGGGGTGGGGGGGGAAGCTTGTAGTAAAAAACTGGGGTATAATTTTCTTCAATCAACTCCAGCTCATGACTGCAATTACCCCAAATCTTTCCGAACCTTGCTGTGATACACCAGGGACAGGTCTTGGAGCCTCGGTGGGTGGCAACCTTTCATCTGCCTCTCAAACTGTTCTTTATTGTAAGGTTTCAAATTAGTGCGAGCAGCAATGAGCAAATTTGATAATTCGATCTCAAATTAGTTAATGTAATGTGCCAGGAACCACTAACTAAGGCACGGCAAAGATGAAAATCTATCTCTGCTGGCTCGGGATGGAAGGTTAACCAGCCTGACAGCTCGCATTTGAAAAGTTGCTTTTTATTTTAGTTAAAACGAAATTTTGCTTTAAGTGCCTCCCTCCCTTCCCTTTTCTTTCCCCACGGTGTGTTTTTCTCATTCTGCACCAAAAAAAAACATGCTATAAACACGTGAGGCACATTCCTTTGTGATCCAACAGCAAGTGTGCCTGACCCAGATAGCTGTGAACTGGGTGGAAATCATTAGGATCGTGTGTTCTGATCCAGCCTTTGTAGACAGAAAAGTTAACGGGGATCTGTTTCCATGGCAGCTCTCAACGAAAGGAGCCAGTGATTCACATTTCAGATCCTTATCTCCAGTTTAGCCAAACTCATTTGTTCTGGGAATCATGATGAAATATTTAACCAAAAAAACCCCAACTAGACATTGAGTTTTCTGGTGATTTTTGGGTTGGACAGGTCGGGACTGAGGGCATTTTGTTGCACCCTGGTGGGTTTGTTTCTCTTTAAAATGAAGCCAGAAAGACCCAGTTTGATCTTTAAGTACTTTTGTCTTGGGGGAACTTCTTCTTTCCCACCTCTACACCCATTTTTTAGGGCCATGAAATGAGCCCCTGAGCCCACCCCTGTCCTTGAGAGTTTGCCCCCTGCTTCAACACCCATTTCTGTGTCTGCTGCTGATGCCCTTCTCCTCCACACACAGACAGCCATTTCCATTTTGTTCCAAGCTGTTATCCCCCTTCGGCCAAATAAAAACGTCATTATTTAGACAAAGTGAGATATTAAACAGAGGAGTCGGAGGCAGCCCCAGGTAGGAGCATCTTAAAGCCTTTGGGAAGGAAAAGTTTATTGGGAGAACCTTCTCTGAAACCATCTGTGGATTTCTGACATTTTAAAAGACATCTTTCAGTTAAAAATATTCATTAAAACGCAGCAAATTTGTGATTAGTTTCAGCTTCCCGAATGGAACTTTCTGGTGAATAAACAGTTTTTAACAATTGAAAAAAGCATCACAGCCTGCAGGACCAGCAGGTCTGTCTGCACTGGATGAGCACAGGTGGTATAAAAACTGCACAACTTCCCAAAATCTCAGATCCTCACAGCTGGGCTGATACACAAAGCTTCAGTTCTTGCCCAGGTGTAACTGGAAATTAGACTACAGGTCTCTGTCTGCACTGCACTGGTATTAACTGGCACATTTATACTGATCCACTTATTCCAATAGCAAAAATGATGTTTGAATCCAGATAGAACTCGAGATTACACAGACGGGTTGAGGAGCCATCCCAGAGAATGAACTCCCCATGCAAAACCTCCTTCAATTTTGGGTTTGGCCAGGATGGAAGGACACTTGCTGGAGGGAAAAAAAGTGAAGGGATGTCAAACCCATAACCCAGCAGTTCTGCAGGACACGGGAGTGACCCAGCCCAGCCTTCCCTGGGGAATTTGGGCCAGCAATGGAATAACCTGCAGCCTTCCCATGCTGGGCGCTTTGCTTTAAACTACAAGAAGCTGTGAAGCAAATTCTGGGAGTTCCAATGGAATGAAGGACTGGGGAGGGTTTAAAAAGCATCACTGTTGCCGTGGCCTCTGCACCTCAGTGGGAGCTGAGAGGCCTCCAGTCCGGAGCCAAGTGACAGATGATTCTCCCCTGAAATGTTTTCAAATGGAACAGAAGACGTTCTTTATCTGTGTGGTCTGAGCTCATTTACTCCAGGAGAGATCTCCAGCTCCTGCCCAACTGAAAGCCAGGTCTTGTTCTCCCATCTGATGGATGAATGGAATTCAGAAGTTTGATACTGTCCCCTGAGATGTCATTTAAATCCACAGATACATTCAGCCAGCAGGTAAAGTTATAATGTCATTCCACAGGCTCATCTCTCCCTCCCCACCCCCTCCTCTCCCTGTCTTCACTTCTTCTGGCTGCTACAAATCCCAGAACCTCTAAAATAAAATGCCAGGACCAGAGGGAATGGCTTCAAATTGACAGAGAGTAGGGTTAGATGGGATATTGGGAAGAAATTCCTCCCTGTGAGAGTGGGCAGGCCCTGGCATAGGTTATCCAGAGAAGCTGTGGCTGGCCCTGGATCCCTGGAAGTGTCCAAGGCCAGGTTGGATGGGGCTTGGAGCAATTAGGGATAGTGGAAGGTGTCCCTGCCCATGGCAGGGGGGGCACTGATTGAGTTTTAGGGTCCTTTCCATCCCAAACTATTCTGCCAACCTTCTCTGGGCAACTTATTCCAGGGCCTGACCACCCTCACAGGGAGGAATTTCTGCCTCCTATCCAACCTGTATTTCCCCTCTTTCAGTTGGAAAGATAAACTTGTCTCCTTTCTTACAAACTGAGCCATCTCTTTGAGGTTGCAACACAAACCCCAAGATTCATCCTAATCTCTCGCGAGGTATTTCTGGCAGTTTAATTTATTTTGCCTGTTCTGCTGCTGCTGCTGTAAATTCAAAACTTTGAAATTAGAAGAATGCAGCAAAGAGCAGCAGAACAGAAGCAAGTTTTCTCTTCTTTTTTTTTTTTTTTTTTTTTTTTTTTTTTTTTTTGAAAAAAACTTTTTTTTTTTTTTGAGCAAATGACTCATTTGCTGTATTGACATCCCCATAGATTCTTCCCCAGAACAGACTGTGCTCTGGGGTAACTACTGAACTTGATATAAAAGAAATTCTTCCCAGTATAGCAACATATAGACCATGAGGGGTTTTTTTGCAGCTGATTACCCACCAAAAATGTGCCCATTCAGCCCATCCCCACCCAGCAGCACCCGCCTGCACATTTCTCTCTGTCTGTGAGGTTACCTCTGTTTATCACAAAAAGGGCTCCAAGACAGTCGGAGCTGCTACTGTTGTAATCCATCCAAGATGGATAGTGGAAAAGCCTGAAATAAAACCCAAGCTTCCTGCCCCATGTGTCTGCCAGACTCTGGAGAAAGGTCAGGGGCATCCTCACTGCAGACTGGTAATTGCAAAAAATGAAGGAGGTGAACCCTAACCAGGAGATCAAAGGAGGAGAGGGAAGGAGAGGATTTTACAGGGAACAGACCAACTACGGGGGCAAGACATTAGGGGGGAAAAAAATATCTTGTAGTAGAAAAAAAGGCAGAGTAATTAGCATTGCCTCCATGAATCAGTCAGCTCCTGAGTAAAACTCAGCAGATAACTGGATGTTATGGTCACTGGCTGACTGTTTACTCCCATTAAAGGAGAACACCTCCATGTTTTATTTAAGTCAATTTTCTCTGTAAGTTTTAACAACCAGTCACGTACAAGCGCTGGAAAACTGGACTTTCATTTACTGGAGGAAAACAAAAGTGCTGCAAGATGAGGATCTTCACAGTACTATGAATATTTTGGGCACACAAGACTGGAGAAACGAGCTTTGTGCTGGGACATCCCAGGGGACTGTGGCAGCATCCTAATCCAGCCCTGCCTGATCCCAGTCCTGCCTAATCCCAGCCCTGCCTGATCCCAGCCCTGCCTGATCCCCATCCTGCCTGATCCCAACCCTGCCTGATCCCAGTCCTGCCTGATCCCACCCCTGCCTGATCCCAGCCCTGCCTGATCCTAGTCCTGCCTGATCCCAGCCCTGCCTGATCCCGGCCCTGCCTGATCCCGGTCCTGTCTGATCCCAGCCCTGCCTGGTCCCAGATCTGCCTGATCCCAGCCTTCCCTGGCACTTGTGCCTTGTTCTTTCTTGGACTCAGGGAAGGTACAAGAGATGCAGTTTCATCCCCAGTATGCCCAGTAGAATAACTCAGAGTCTGAAATGAACAGAAAGAGCCCACCAAGCCTGGCACCCTCCTTCCAGCCCTTCCCTGCTCCCATCCAGGCTCTGCCTCCGACGATGCCCATGTCCAGGATCCCCCTGCCCAAATTCTCTTCTGCTTTCATTCCTTTTAAAAAGCTCAGAAATTCCCTCAAAGCAGAAAATCCTTCCCTCTCCCAAAGCAGATGCAGCAGGGGTGGAAGTGTGAGCACTGCAGGGACAGTGCACAGTGCCTGCCTGCTCCGGCTGGGAGTTACAGGAATTCCCTCACTTTCAGGTCTGTGTATTTAATAAACTAATCCATTGATGACATTTCCTATTTAAATGAACAAGATTATGCAGCTAAACAATATTTTGCAACCAAAATGGCTAATAAATCATGCCTTTGGAAGTGCTAATGGTGCTCACATTTATTCCTATTAATGCTTCCTGGTTTTGAAAGCTGGGCCAATTCCAGAGATAATGTATTACAAACTTTCCTGCTGAAGGATTTGGGTTCCTCTAGGCTCGATTCCAGTTATAACTGGCAGCTAATACTTTCACACATTCACAAATCCCCAGCCCCTCCCCACGAGCAGAAGGGAGAGGAGAGGTTTTGGCTTTGGTCAGCACATTTTGGAGTGTTGCAGAAATGAATGGGAAGTGATGCAGTTCTCTTTGAACACTGGGCTCTTCATGAATGCATGTTCTTTACCTCCTACCCTCAGATATGCAGCCCTACACATCTGCACACCTATGTAATGCCCTGAAAAAAACCTTAAAATTAATGTACAGGATTCCAGCATTCCACACTTCCTTTTAGCCCTACAGAAGTCCCACTTTGTGCCTCTAAATAACGTGCTGCTGTAAAAACCAAGCAAGCTGTTCACAGCAGTCCTGCAGAGAAGGACTTGGGGGTGATGGCTGATCAAAAACTCAGCCTGAGCCAACAGGGTGTACTGGGAGCCCCCAGAGCCCCCCATGCCCTGGGCTGGTCCCCCAGCGTGGGCAGCAGGACAGGGGGGATTCTGCCCCTCTGCCCCTTCAGGTGAGACCCCACCTGCAGAGCTGCCCCAGCCCTGGGGACCAGCACAGGAGGCACACGGAGCTGTTGGAGTTCAGGGGAGGCACCAAGATGATCACAGGGATGGAGCAGCTCTGCTGGGAGGAAAAGCTGAGAGAACTGGGAACATTCAGACTGGAGAAGAGAAGCTTCAAGGTGACCTAATTGTGGCTTTTCAGAACCTCAAGGGAGTCCACAAGGGAGATGGAGAGAGACTATTTGTAAGAGCCTGGAGTGACAGGGCAAGAAGGAATGGCTTCACACTGACAGAGGCCAGGGTTAGATTCAATATCGGGAAAAAATTATTTACTTTGAGGGTGGTGAGACCCTGGCACAGGTTGCTCAGAGGAGCTGTGGCTGCCCTGTCCCTGCAAGTGTCCAAGACCAAGTCGGATGGAGCTTGGAGCAACCTGGTGAAGTGGGAGGTGTCCCCACCCATGACATCATTTGAATTTGGGTGATCTTTAATGTCCCTTGCAAGCCAAACCATTCCAGGATTCTAGAACTCCCAGCTGCACAGCATCCAGGCAATGTCTGCAACAGGCCCAAGTGTGAATGTGAAGTGGGCACCGACTGGAATTGCATTTTCCTGAGCCCAAACTACCTGATTCCAGGCAAGCCCAGCCAGAGCAAGGGATGCTCAGGGTTTGGACAGGGGTAATGTGGGAATTACCCAATGTCTACAGAGACCCTTGAGAATGGAAAGAGACAAATACACCATGAGGTTGAGGACAGCAAATAATTTGTTGATTCCTGATTGTAGTCAATTAAATGTCACAAAATATATTAATTTAACCCCCAAAAGGAAACTACACAGATGCCATCCCATATATACCCTACCCAGCATGTTCAGGAGAGACTTCAAACTCAAAGCATCAGTGAGGGATCATCAGATGCACCAAGGAAACCCTATCATAGTTAGTGAATTTATGGGATAACAGGTCTGTGGGGTGCGAGGAGGGATGTTGTTTCACAACGACCCACAACAAATTTCTCGCAAAAGCTGTTCCAGTTTCCCCAACCATCTCCTTGCTTCTCCAAGTACGAGCTCGTGCACACTGTGCATTGTCCAACCCTTCCCCGCTGTATCTGACAACACCTTAACCCGAGACCCTCAAGCATCTTTCAGAAGTTATTTCTGGAAATTCTGAATCTCATAACAGCAATAAAAGGAAAATATTGTTGTAGCCAAAATAAATGTCTCCTTGGAACACGTTTAAAAAGCAAGTGGGATATTTGTGCAAGCTGAAATAGTCGCCTTCACAGCAGAACAGTTTGGCTGTTGGGAGATATCAAGGAGCAAGATAAATTTATAAAGAGCTCAGAGCTGGTTTGTCTGTTAAAAGGAAATGCTCAGGGAGATGAAAGCCTGAATTCTGACTCTTTTGCAGTCAAATCAGAATTCTGCTCCATCCTCAACCAAATCAGTTACAAAGCATGAAATCAAAACCAACAGCTGAAAAAAAGCCTCAGTGCTGCGTGTTTTGATCAGGCTGCTAAAGACCAAGTTTATGTTGCTCGGGAGGGCAGGCAGTGAAAACACACAACAGACTTCATGTGGCACCCAAGAAACACGGGCACAGAGACATGACATCCAACGTGGATGTGCAAAATTATTCACAATTCAAGCAAAAGTGCGGGAGAAAACTGCATTTCTGAGGTTCCACTAAAAACAGGCTGGGTTGCAAAAAAAAAAATCTCAGTCACAGTTGTGGTCACTTTGCATCTACCCACAGAGATCCAGACCAAGGGTCCTGGTCTGTGCAGGGCCAGCCAGACCCAGCCCAGAAAAAGCCCAATCTCATCTTAAATCTGACAGTCCAACTGCGCTCCAGAAAGTAAATGTTTCTTAGGTCAAGGCTCCCTTTTGGTCGCAGGCTGGTGTGGGAGGGAAGTTCACAGACAGAGATGGATGGGGCTGATCGCAGGGGAACAACGTCTGCTTAGCAAAGTGAAATTCATTCCCTCCCTAAAAGTCCTTACACATGTTCCCCCCCAATTAAAATAAAAAAAAAAAAAGAACTCAAAAAAGGAAAGGGGGTGCAAGACTTATTTAAGACTCTAACTGGTGTTACTTCAGCTATTTTGTCTAAATTAATTCACACTCAGACCAACAGCACTGCAAAGTCCCTCCCTTTCCATTTTGCTTTGAGGACTCAGCATAAGGACCTGGAAAACAAAATTAACTTTATTTTTGCCTTATCCGGATGATAAAATACATCATCTCTAGAAATATAAGGTAGGGGTTCAGGGCTTTTTTTTTTTTTTTTTAAGGAGAAACAACAATACTGCTCCTCTGAAGCGAGGGTCGGTGTCGGAACAGTGGGATGATTGTTGGAGGAGTGAATCTGGTTTTCATTAGAGGGAAGTGATGGGTCCGGTTTCTGCCCGGGACTGTTTGCTCGCATCTCTGTTTGTGTTCTGTGTTGGCAGTTAACCCTTTCTCGGTGGGCACAGAGCCTGCCCTCCCCATCCCACCCACCCGGCACACGCCGGGATAACGGGATCACTCCTGCAGTCAGGGCACAGAGGGAGTTACTGCAGGCACTGTGTTTGCAGTCGGACCCTTCCCACCCAAACCATTCTGGGATTCTGTGATCCCGGGAAATAAGGAAAGCAGGTAAGATCATCAACACCAGCCTGATCTGATGCTACAGACTTTGGGTCCATAACATGAGAGACCCAAGAGAACCTGCGGTCAGTGCCTGGCCTGACGTACCGGATCAGGCACAGCCTGTCCATGCTGCCCAGGCTTTAGATGGTAGGTTTGATTCACCCCCTGGATGCACCAGGAGGAAATATTTGCTTGAAAGGTTTCCCAGCCTTGCCTGCCAATCCACACATCCTGAACCAGGAAGGCACCACGGAGGACATCACTCCCAGAGCAGATTTCAGACATGAACTGACAGTCTCACCCAGCTCAACAACCACCTCCCCCAACCCTTACCCTGCCCTGCACAACCCGCCCTGTTCCATTGCCCTCTGCTCTGTTCCTGACTGAGAAACACAGAGGAGACCCCTCCGAGCCTCTGCCCCCTCCATGGCACCGCCTCACATCCTCAGAGCACAGGTCTTATTAAATAAATAGATGAAAAAAATGACTGTCAAAAGGCTTCTGGGTTAGATGAACTCAGAGATAATGTTAGTCAGCCACCAGAGTATATCAGAATATAAAGAAGATTAAAAGAAACTGTCACCACCTATTGCTAAAATTGTTTCCCACCTCCTGTTACAGCCAGTCTGCCTGTCACTGGTTCTTTGGAGGGAGTTATCTTGGAAAGAAAATCCTGCTCTTCCTTTTATTGGAGGGGAACCTCTTAGACACTCCCTCCCTTTTTATGGAACACATTCCTGCAGACATTCGCCACAAAAGAGCACCGAGACCGCGACAGCAAAAGAGACTTTATTTGTGTCCTTGCCCTCGGCCCCATCCCCAGCTCATGTTTAGCATAACCACACATGTCAGGGCGTAAAGAATTCCTGGTGGCACGTCTGAGGTGGCATTTCCCCCGCTCTGGCCTATGCCAGCACTTTTCAGCCCCTCCAAAGCAATGTATTAAGTGCCTTTTTCTGCTCAGATGATTCCTTGAATTACTCCAAAGACCTTTCGCTGCACTCCATACATTTATTATAAACTTGGTGTCTTAAGCCAAAACATTAATTGCATCTTCTGGAAAGGAAAAAAACAACCTCGTTTGGTAATGTATTAATTAAGAGCCTGATTGACGCAGCCAGAAGCAGGGGTTTAAATTCAAGCCGTAGCGGAGGACGGAGCGCTGGGAGTTTCCAGCATTCAGCTCCAGTAATCTCACCTCTCTGTGGTTTATCTCTGCAAGTCGGATAATTTATCCTCCTCATGGCAAGACAAAAAGGGAACTTGGCAGAGGGGGCAAGACAAAAGTAGACATTTTGTAACTGCTAAGTGCTAACGTTTCTGAAGATAATTTTTTGCAAAAGGTTTCTAAACAGCCCCTGTCAGCCAAGTTGTATTTTGTTATTTCAAAGTGACTGTGGGAGTCTAATCCAGTTCAAGCCCTTTGTAAATTTTAATGGAAATGCTCACACACAAAGGACAAAAAAAATGTTTAGCTGCTGTTAGATATTCAGGAAATCTAAATCTAATTTGCTCTCCTAATCAGTGCTTCGATCTCAGCGGTGCCTGTTGTTTCTCTGTTTCCTCATTGCAATTTCAACTGCAGCATCTATTTTCTATCAAAATACAGTTCTGTACAGACAATTCTATATACAGCTCAAAATGCAGCTTTAACCATGGGGGAAAAAAGGGGGGGTTTTCTTGCAAAACAAAACGGTGGTAATGTTGCTTTGGCTTAAAAGTGTGTGGAAGCACAGAATACAAATAATAATAAAAAAAAGGGATTACAACCATCAACGAGCAAGTGGCCATTTGTTTCTACACTTAGAGGAGACGATAAACACCCTCGTGCAGATCAAACCACGGTTTCCCTGCAGCAGGTTGTGCAAAGGACCTTTTTCAGTGGAAAAGGAGGAATGAGAGCTGGTGGATCCTGTCTGGGAAGGACAGGGACACCAGAGCTGGGACAGAGCTCCCCAGTGGGGACATCACTGTGCCACCACTGGAAAGTCACACTTCTGAACAGCAGGTAGCAAGGACCACGAGGAATTCTGGGGGAGAAATGGGAATGCTTGATGCTTAAATGGAGTCAAATGCTCAGAGGCAGGAATTGAATGGAGTCCTGGTGCCAAAAGCAGGGCAGAAGCTCCGGTGCCCCCAGAGGGGACAGAGTGAGGGGCACAGGAGGACACGGCCCGTCGGGGTCAGGAACTGGAGCCTCCACCTACAATCCTTTGCTGGAAGCGCCTAACTCGAGTCTTCAGAAATTTTGGGCCTCACTAATTATGGATAATCCTACAAAAAATGAAGCTCCTCATGAACAAACAGAGGACCTCCTTCATCACCCAGCCTGGAGGGTTAAGCAGACTGCAAGATGTATGGGAAGACATGGAATAAGGCAATTCCTGTCCATTCACTGTTTAAATACAGAGCTAGCTTTAGTTAACGCATATTTTTCCAAAGTTTGCCAGCAACAGAGAGAACTTTGAGCAGTAGCCGTAACATTATTAAAATTGCAATTTATTAAAATAGTCCCCCTGCAGGAAAACAGTCTGGTGGATGAGGCTACAGCTGAAGATGGGATTGAGTTTGGTTGAGTTTTAGTTTGGGTTAAGAGCTAAGATTTCACAGTAAAAAATCCCAACTCTTCAAAGAAATAGAGGAGGAAGGTGGATGGAGAACACAAAGTAACTGGCACTCTGCGTTGCCATATGCACAGAATCCCTCAAAAACCTGGTCAACAGACTCTGAAAAATCTGTAATATCAACCGAGAGAAACAGTTCCCCAAACCAAACACTATTTATGAATTTACCTCAACTGCTTTGCCAGGCAATCACAGATCTGAACCTATTGCAGAGGCAATAATGGAATTAGATTTAAATCCAAGTTCAGCTCCTCTGATAAGTCTGTGCTCTCCCTTTGCCCCAAGCAATGCTGGGCCTCTTATTAAAGCCTTGTGCTGGGTCAGGGCTGGCTGAATCACTGCACAGGTATCAGTGGGCTTCAACCAGGCACTGTTATCAAACCCAGTGCCCACCGAGAGCCGGGGAGGTTTCATTATAACACATAATGGGCAGGACTGGGGCTGAGATGCAAATGTTTGTGCTGATTATCACGCTGATCCCTGCACGTTTTAGCTATTGCTGCTGTGAGATGGAGGAGAAAGGACCTGCAGAGACTCTCGGGGTGCCCCCCAGTGCTGGCTGTGCCATCCCAGTGCTGAGCCCTGGCACTGGGCATCCACTGCCACAACTCCAGTCCTGAGACAGGAGAAGGAATGAAGCCACCAACTGAACCACATGCTGGGGATCTAAATTTCCCCTCTTCCAGTCTGAAAAATTACAAAACTGTTTCTAAGAATATATAAGCAATAAATTTAATGACTATCTTTCAGCTACTTAAGTTAAACTATTTCTGTATACTTGTGTGTAGGATCTTTCTTAAGTGGAACTATGAAATTCTAGGTAATACATTTACCATAACAGAAAACACTTCATTTTAAAAATTACAAACATCTCCTTTGAAAAAAATTATTCTTTCAAGCTGTCTCATGACCAGAAAATTCTCCCCTTCCTTTGGCAAAGGGCACACAATTATAGATCAGATTATTATTATTAAAAATACCAAGACTGGGGTTCCCAAAAGGCGCAGAAACCAACCCCCACCCAGGGCACTCGCTGTGACACAGCAGAACTGCCGGGCCATAAACCCCACTGTCTGACGAACAACCTCAGCACAAGTGTCAGGGAAATACTCCTTCTCTTCTCCATCCCTGTTATCATGAGAAAATGTCATATAAAGTAACTCTTGTTCGTGTCCTTTATCCTCAAATTTATAACTGTCTCCGACAGTGCAGTCAAGGGTGAAGGTTATTTGTGTCATACTTGCCAAGAAAGTGCCCCTTTCAACACTTTAGGAACACAGGCAAACTACAGATAAAGAAGCAGACAAAAAAGATTCTGTCTTTCCCAAGTATTATTTATCTCCTCTGTGTTCTTTGTTTCCCTAATGGTGGAGATACCAGCCAGAGTAGGATCCACAGATGTAAATCCTTGAACCCAAGTGTGTAATTTAATTTTCCTTCATTTGAAACTAACATCAGATGGGGACACTGTGAGTCAGATTTGAAGCTCACTCTTCTGAAACACATTCTTTTTCCTAAGAAATAGGTCTTAAATCAATACTTTTAAAAATTGCTTGATAAAATTAGAAACAAAGCTTAATATAAAGTTCCCTATGGAAAGCTCAGCCAGCTAAATATTACTGTTTTTTAACTACGTAGGTAAAGTTTGTCAGGACAGAAGAGTTGTTACGGTAACTCCCAGGGTGTTAAACACAGAACTGACAGACCCTGGCTGTGTCCAGGGCACTTCCCATTTCCAGCCGTGCCCATCCAAAGCCGGCAGCAGCCTCAGGAACCCCCAGCCCCAGGCACTGAACACCTTCAGCTGCTTGCCCGGGATCCTCTCACGGTTCTCGCCCCTTTGTTCGCCCCCTGCCAGCCCCGTCTGGGCGGAGGGCTGGGCAGGAGCCCCTCAGTGCTCCTGAGGAGCAGCAGGAGCTCGTCCTTAGGGTTGTAACTCACCTCTTTCACAGAGTCACAGAGGGCTGGGTTGGAAGGACCTTAAAGCCCATCTCGTTCCACCTCCTATCATGGGCAGGGACACCTTCCACTAGTCCAGGTTGCTCCAAACCCCATCTAACCTACCCTTGGACGCTTCCAGGGATCCAAGGGCAGCCACAGCTTCCCTGGGCACCCTGTGCCAGGGCTCACCCTCACAGGGAAGGATTTCTTCCCAATATCCCATCTCCCCGTGCCCTCTGGCAATGGAATCCAATCCCTCTTGTCCTGTCCCTCCAGACCCTTGTCCCATGTCCCTCTCCAGCTCTCCTGGAGCCCCTTTGGGCACTGTACGGTGCTCGGGGGTCCCCCCCAGAGCCTTGTGGTGTCCAGGAGAAGGCCCCAGCTGTCCCCGCGTGGCCCTGCGGCCCGGAGGGTTTCCCTCGGTGGGTTCCCTGGCCCGACACTGGCACAGGGAGCGGGTCCTTTTGTCCCTCGTGCCGCGGTGCCCGCTGCGGGCCAGGGGGGGACGCGCGGCGGCGGTGCCGCTTCGGGAGCGATGTCCCCGCGCCCGGCGGGGGCCGAGCCCTCTGCTAATAACACCGGTAAGACAGTTAATAAGGCTCCCGATGAATGATTAGGATGGATTTCTGCACTGCTAATTTCCGTAACTATCACTCTCTGAAAGACAGCTGCAGGGATTTGGGGCGCGGGGTGCCCCCGTGTCCCGGAGCACAGAGCCGCATTATCCGCCGCGGCTCCCAGCGCCGGATCCCCTTTCACTGACCTAATGCGCTCTGCGCTTTAAAATGATACAATATTTTGAAACACGCAACTACTTTGCTGATACCGTCTGTGCCTAAAAGCCTCGCTGCAGCTCCGACAATGCCGCGGACCTCGTGCTTTGGGAGGTAACACAAAGCCCTGGCATGTGCCCGAGGCTTTTTTTGTCGGTGCCTTGGAGCCTTCAGGTGGGGATCTGCTTCCACGAGCACAGCAGGTCCTTCCTGCCGCGCAGGACTCCCTGCCACAGCCCCCGGAGCGGGACTGGCGCCCCGCGGATGCCACGGGGCGGGTTGTGACCCTCTGTCACACTCTGACACTGCCAACCCCTTCCCGCCCAGCCCCGGCACAAGGGACCGGTGTCCTGTCGGTTCCGAAGGGGTCCGGGGGGGTCCTGGGCTGTCCTCAGCGTCACCCACAGCCCCAAACGAGGAGCGAAGCATCAAGGGGGGGTCTGGGCAATGGAATTGTTCCTCGCAGTGCAGAGGGAGCACAAACTCCATCTCCCCACTCAATACCCACAAACACAGACACCCTCCCTCAGCTCTGACTTTAGCAGAACCAAAGCTGAACCTGCCTCCCTAAATTTTCCTTTTTGAAGATCTTTCCTACACCCCTGACCTCTCCGAAGCAGAATTCTCTGTAGTGGTCATCAGCCCCAGAATTATTATTAGGAATTTAACCTGGGATTCTGGAGACAAAGCAACTAAAAACCACCCTAAAGCCAACAACTGTATTAATTATTCAAACTGCTACTGCTTGGTTTAACCAGCCTTCCTGAATGCCAGGAAGAATTCAAGATTAAAGCACCAAGTCAAACTTGAAAGGGTATTTCTACCCATAGATGACACCATGTGCAAGCTACCTATGTATTATATTAAACAAAGTGTACTTTCATAACTTACTTATTGCTGTTTTCATATCCTGAGCTGGGATATGGAAGTGAAAATACCTGAAATCTTGAGACAATGTCCAAGTTTCTGTCAGAACGGAATGTAATTAGTGCAAATTAAGCAGCATCCTGAGAAGGAGGAGGTCAGGGAGAACTGGCAGGGTCGAACTGGGTCATTATTACAAAGCATTTTTATAGCCAGGCAAGCAGGAGGGACCCCGAGTCACCCAGTGCTGCTGAGGCTGAGCTCTCTCTGCATCCCAGATTTTCTGTGAAGAAATTCCCCCTGAAAAGCTCATACAAAAGCAATGGCACACAGAGCACATAATTCTCCCGAGCTCTGGCAGAGCTGCCTGGCTGTGGAAGCTGCACTGGCTGGACTGGTGACTGTTTTGGAGTCAGCCGAGCTAATTTTGACATGTGATGCTGAAAAGGCCCTTCATGGTGGATAATGTCCCTGGCTGCTTTCTGTGGAAGAGCACGAACACCAGGCTCTGCTCGCAGAGCAGCGACAGCTTCTGTAAATTATTTCTTTCCGTCTTACTGAAATTTTGCATCGCAGAAAAGTTGCGGGGTGGGAGGGATGGAGGTGAGGGAGGGAACTCTGAGCAGGTCACACGCTGTGTAGGGGACCTTTCCATGCCTCTCCAGCCAGCAGCTGCTCAGGCCAGGATCTCAGTTATACAGACTTTCTCTTGGGTCTGACAAAACACTAAAAACCCCTCCAGCATGACAACAAAAAATAAATATCAAAAGAACATTTGAAGAGCTCAATAAATTGATCATATTCTGCTGAACCTTCACCCTTGTAACGATAGTACCATTTAAATGCTAATGTCATTTTTAAAAAAGTCAATTACAGGAGTTTTAAAGTAATGGAGTCAGCAGTCTTGATGTAAATCTGTTATATTAATCTGCTCCGTACACTGTATCCATGGGCACTGATGCATTCACCCCCTTTCCCCTGGAGGGAATGTTCCCTCACAGTGGTACCAGTAATTGAATCAAGTTGATACAGACACCAAAAATATTGTAAGTCTTGTAGGTAATGAAAAGCATATGTTGATAAAGCCAGTTGCTGTAATTTTGGATAGAAGAGCACTGACATTTGGGAAGTTCAAAATTAGAATTAACCCCTTGATGATTAAGTGACCTGAAATTGTCTTTACAAACTCTGCTAATTTCACTGAGAAAAACTGCTTGAAATCTGTCACGAGACAGCTGAGATCCTTCGCCTCCCATTTTCCTGCCTATCCCAAATTAAATCACTTCCATAAAGATTTTTTCAATTATTTTTTTTCCATACTGGTTCAGACAAAACATACGAGGATCAGAACACAAACATTTCTCAGGTTCAAATTCATTTCTGCACCTTTTCTCAGTCCTAATGAACCTGGAATGCCACAGCAAAAGAAATGTTTGCTCCTTATGCAGGTAAATGGGACGCAGCAGAAATCTCCAGGTGCCAGTCCCTACTCAGCAGATTTTGGGAGCAGTTCTAAACTGGACAGACTCACAGAATCATCGAATCCCCAAATCATTCTGGTTGGAAAAGATCAAATCCAATTTTTGACTGATCTTTAATGTTCTATAACACCCAGTACACACAAATGGTGTTTAAAATCAGCAAATAAACCCAAACCAGAACAGATACAAGTATATCAATAGAAGAAAGACTTTTAGTTGTGAACAAATTCAGATAAAGCCCACAATTTTTGCAGTTCCTCAGCCCATAATGAACCATTTGAGTTATTATTGCAGTGGGTTCAAATGGCTCCATGTATGTACAGCCTTCCCTATTCCCACAACTTGTAGAAGCTGAAATATCCCTCATATTAACAGGTTTAATTTTGATTTAGGAAAACAGGAGATAACAAACATTAGGAGAGAGGCTGAGCTCCCTGACTGAGGTAGAACTATGAACCCCTACACATATCTGTATGTTTACCCACATGCAAAGATGTAGCATCATTTATGACAGAAGATAAAACCTTTTGAGAACTTCCAGACAGTAAGGGCTATCAAAAATAAAAGACTAAACAAATATATTTTTGCAAGTAGTAGTAACAAGGGAATTGCATTCACCTCTGCTCTGAGACAGAAAGAGAACTTCCAGATAAAATTGTCACAGAATCCATTCGACTTGTCACATAAACACAGGGCTGGTTTTGCTGTTAAGAAGGGGATAATTTATGCTCATCAAGATTTTCCTGCTTCTGCCCTTCGTGAATTGATTCTCAAGTGTAGGTCTAATAAAATTTCAGCAAATGTCACACACATGTCATAGAAATATTTCCAGTGCCATCATAAATCTGCACAATTTTGGAACAGGGCACTTGCAGTGACTTCGTTAACTCAGGGCCTTCCTCTGCCACAGCTCAGGGGTTAAAGGGATCCACAAATATCAAACAAGGTTCGAGTTAACCACAAAATTCAGAACATGTCCAACAGCGTTTCAACATTCTCCAAGCCTGGAACGTCTCCCAAAACACTGCAGGCTCGACTCTCTAGAGAAATCAATGCAGAATTTCAGAGTTCTGTTACTACCAGAGCACCCAATTCCTGTATCCCAGCCCTTCCCTCCACATTCCTGTTCTGCACGGAGCAAAAGGAGAAAGGGGCTGGAATCCCCTGGCCTGGCTGCCACTGCAGGGCACACCAATGTCACGGTGCTGTCCCCCCTCTGGGAGACACCCCAGGGTAATCAGGAATATGGGATCATCCTACAAAGCCAGAAACTCCCCGACAGCAACGCTGCCAAACCCCTCACGTGGGGATGCGACAAGTGTTTGGAATAATGGAATAAACAGATTTACAGATCTACAAGGCAACATTTCCCTACTTCCAGAGAAATCTTCTAGTTAAATCTGCTGTTTGGGCAAAATTGAAAATCTCTGTTCTGACACAAAATGGAAATATTTGAGTCCTAAAAGCATCACAGGGCTTTTTTTGGTGGGGTTTTATTTGCATGTTTTATTTTCAAACGTGGATGAATGAACTCCAAAACTGTATCTCATTCCAAACAAATCTTCCCCCACAACTCCACTCGCAATGCCCTGGAAGTCGTGTATCCAGGCACGGTTTATTTTACTGGAATAATAGTAACCAGAAAAGTGCTGTGATTTTTGGTGTAGTGTTCACAGACCCACTATTAGGAGCAGAACCACAACTATCATGCATTTGATAGAGACATAAACCCCTTCATGGCTCCTTTGAAACCAAACCCTCCTGGAAGTTGACACTTTGGAGGAAAGAGGGAAGGAAGGAAATTCTTCTTCCACTTAGAGCGTTTGGAAAGGGAACAACCCTTCCAATAAAAGAAATACCCGAAAGAAAGACTGGAATACATCGGTTAATAACAGTGTCTGACCCGAGAGGGGAAAAGAACTAAAAAGAAGGGGTTTTCCCTATTCCAGAGGCAGGAACAGGACGGTGGGATTGAAGCAGCTCCGCGGCAGCGTCGAGAGGGGGCGGCCTCGCCCAGGAGGAGCCGGATAACGGGGGGATAACGGGGGATAACGGGGGATAACGGGCGATGATGGAGGGAATACCGAGGGATGGGTAATGGGGAGACAACGGGAGTACCACGTCGGGAATAACGGGGGAATACCAGGGCAGGATAATGGGGGGATAACGGGAATACAACGTCGGGGATGACGGGGTAGGATAACGGGGGGATAATGGGGCAGGATAACGGGGGGATAATGGGGCAGGATAACAGGCGGATAATGGGGCAGGATAACGGGGGGATAACGGGTGGGTTCCAGAAGGGTAAGGGGGTGCGATAACGGGGAGGTAACGGGGGGATGAGGGTCCCAAGAGCCGCGGGGATGCTGCTGCGCTGGGCAGAGGGCAGGGCAGCACCGGGAGAGGGGGAAGCCGCCCCTCGGCAGCGGCCCCAGCCCGTCCGTCCATCGCGGCCGCCGCCGGCTCCCTCGCTCCGGTGTTCCAGGAGGAGCGCGGGCACACGGGAGCACGAGCCACGCGCGGGATTGGGGGATCTAACCTCACAATTTATGGGAAATGATGGAAAATATTCTATGATTCTATAATATTGGGTATTGTTCTAATTTAGGGAGAGATGCTCCCTGTGTCTTCTGCATCCATGTGAGTCCCCCACCCTGCACAGACGCCGAGATCCGCTGGGATTGTCACAGCGCTGGGATTGTCATAGCAGAGATTGAACGGATTTAGCAATAGTTTTGCTTAATCATAGAATGAAGCTCCTGTATCCTGACTTGTCCCTCCAGGAACACCACAGTCCGGGCTGGTTCGCTGCCCATTGGCCAGAGCAGCACCCGCGGCACCGGGCACAGGGATGCTCTGCAAGGGATGCTCTCCCAAGGGATGCTCTGCAAGGGATGCTCTCCCAAGGGGTGCTCTCCCAAGGGATGCTCTCCCAAGGGGTGCTCTGCAAGGGATCCTCTCCCAAGGGATGCTCTCCCAAGGGATGCTCTCCCAAGGGATGCTCTCCCAAGGGTTTCCCCTTCCAAGGGGCTGGAGCAGGTGTGGACAGGACTGGGGGTCCCACCAATGAACCCCAGGCCCGCAGGACACCTCACCCTGCCCTTCCACTTGTCTCCCTGCACTGTCCTTAAACAGTCATTAAGGAAATCCCAACTTTCAGCAGGAATCTTTCACAAGGGCAGTTCAGACCTAACAAACCCCATTTCAAAGACTGTTAAGAGACAACGAACTCCAAACTGTTCTGGAAGAAACGGGATGCAATGGGCTGAAGGGGTGACACACTCCACAGCCTACCCCAGCCCCCAGTTACTGCAACACCTCCCTCTCTGCACACAAACAGCCAAACAGACACTGGCTTCAGGAAGAAGGAAAGGAACAGCCTGAAACCAGGAAAATACAAACAGTTAGTGGACACTTTATGTTTGTTTGTAATTTTTTTTTCTCATTTTAAATTCGTTTGTGAAGTAACAAGTGAGACTAAGTGTGGACTGAGCCCTCCTGCAACCTGATGTATCTCAATGGACTCGATGGCCTTGGAGGTCTCTTCCAAAATACATGATTCTGTGATCTTCTGGCCCAGATCTGTACCAGCTGGGAATGGTTTTCCAACCATTCCATGTGTTTTGCCTGGCACAGAAACGTTCATCTTTCAGCAGTAGAAACCACCTTTTAACTGGGGTTTAAGAAATTAGGAAATCAGATCTGTGCAAAGGGGCGACTACTTAAATCTTTCCAACTCAAAGAAAACAAAAAAGCAGAGGGGTCATCCTGAATTCCTACCCCAGCCCCATCCCAAATCAACATTTTAAAAGAATGGATTTTGAGTTTTGCACCTTTTGTGGTTTTTTGATGGAAAACAAAGGCTACTAAATATTTCTAAAATAACTGCACTGGTCAGGGTGGGGAAAAGGTGGGAAGCAGGAGGGACATCCCTGTGCCAGCAGAGACTCTGCCACAGACAGAGCCATGCAGAGCCGAGTTCCACTGCCTGATGCTCAGCTGTTTTACACCACTGCAACACTTTGCTGAGTGACTTACAACCAAACTGCAATTACTTTGCTGTAAAAATTAGTATTTTTCATGGTTTTCAGTGGCTCCACATGCAAACACAGCCAAAGAAATGTGGGAAGAACACCCAGTCCTGTGGTGGTTTTGTCAGCTTCCTCTTGAGACAGATGCTGGATTAACAAATGCAGTCCCACTGAAATCCATGTGAAAACTCCTCCTTGCTTTGCTTGGGCCACAACTCTGCACCTGAAGTTTTGGATCCAAATACAACAAGCCCTACAGCACCATGTCACTAGTGCAGGTGGAGCAACAGGGATTGGTAGTTATTTTAAATGAAATTATTTGTAGCTGTTCCTAGAGGACCAAGTGCTCTGAGTTGCCTTGCAAATGTGAGGATCTTTTCACTCCTCTCTTCAAAAAATTGAACTCCTCTCATCTTCCAGTTGAAACTTGGTCATATTTGCTCATAGGAGCACATTTTCCAGTTAGAAAATTTTAAAAACAAATGGTTCAGACATTTTTATAGGCATAAAAATGAAAGCCAAGTTGCTTAGTGGTTTCAGATGCTTTTTATTTTCAAATCAGAGAGGGCTTCATTTATAAATTGAAATTGTACTGGCTGCTAATCCTGAAGGCAGACTCAGGCCTTTGGCTCTGCTTGGAGAAGTAGAAAAAGTGCATTTTAAAGACAAATTATTTCATTTGGACCAGCGAGTACTGTGGTTGGACAGGACATTTATTTTATAGCAAAACTCATATAAAGTGTTTTAGATTGGTGTTCCATTGACTTAAGGGCACTGCACTGTGGGGACGCTGCACTCCACGGTGAACCTGCACCACAGCCCTGATCACAAACGTGTAAATTGGGATTCTCAGGGACGATCCCTACTCCTGGTATTGCAGAGGAGCTCTGGGAGCACCAGGCTCTTTACACAAGGTGCTGCACCTCCACACTGCTGAGGAGCTCCCAGTCCCCATCACCCAGAATAAAAAAATTGAGTTTCCCCTGTTTTTAAGATGGAACTGATGAACTGAGACCATGAAGTTGCTGGACCCACATCCCTGAGGCTACAGCCTGCCTGCCATGCACTAACTACCCAAACTTAGGAAACTCTCTCCTTCCTGAAGCACAGTAATAACATTTAATACAGAATCACAGAATCATTTAGGTTGGAAAAGACCTCCAAGATCTTTGAGTCCAGCCTTTGACTGATCACCACCTTGTCAGGACACCAGTTCTCCATTTCTTCTGTGCTTAATTGCCCCCATCCCGATGTGTTCCCTGCAAGACAAGCCTGCTACACCTGCTGAGCTCAGCTCACTCACTGCCCATCCTGCAGAGTGTGACAAAGCAAACAGGCACCGTTTCAAGGAATTAGTGAGTCAAGAGCGAAGCAAGACATGAAAGAAACAGAGACGAGTGTGAGGAGGAACCAGCTGAACCATCATCCCAGCTCACTGACATTTTGCTGTTCCCTTCCCAAGTTCACCATGTACAGTTTCATGGCAGGGGACCACACCTGGTGGATTCCCAGGGATCAAGGTGAACTCAGGGGCCAAATTGTTGATCAGAGAAAATTCCTGTGTGTGCAGGGACGAAGGTGGCACAAAACCAACAGCAGCTGGAAAACGGTGGGCAAAACTTAAACCTTCTTTAGCAAACAGTTTAATGGTTGCATGAAACACACAAAACCCACTTGCTCCAGTTTTTGGTGGGTTCCCCAACCCAACTCAGAATGCATTTGTCTGAGTACCATCCTACTAATTCCCTGAAATAATTACTGGTGCTCTCTCTATGGGTGTGGAATCCAACCTCATCCTCCTTTTCCTTCTGTTTAACTGATGGCAAAGAGAATCCCTGGTGCTGATGGGCTGCTGCCCCTCTGCTTCCCTCGCCGCGCTGCCGGCTCGTTATCGCGCCCGCGCAGCCCTGGGCGCTGTCTCCTGCCATTGTTCCTGCTCAAGTCACAGTGCTTTTTTTTTTTTGGTGGGGAGGGTGGCGGTGCTGTTTTGTAATTTATAGCAAAATAATAATGATTTCTTATAACAGAAACTGTTCTGTTATTGCTGAGACCTTATTTAGCTGTGTTTGAAGAGAGGAGGAAAAGCTGTTCGGTCGCTCGCTCGCAGGAGCAGATCGAACCACGCAGCTTCTTTTGCTAACACCTCCCACATGCCACGTATCAGCCCTTAACTTCCTATAAATGATAAGAAGCATTCATTTTGATTATTCACTGTTGGTTTGGGGGCTGGTAGGCGATAGGCTTCTCTCTCAGTCTCTCACCTCCTCCCCAAACTGTCTGCAGCTCCTCCTGCCAACCCTGCCAGCAGGACCAGGGGGTTTCCTGCTCGGTGTGGAGCACAGCCATGAAGCTGGAGTGTTCCAAGCCCTCACCACAATGGTTACCACCATCAGGGGTTACAGACAGTTGCCTGTCAGACCCTTCATAGACCCAGTTCAGTGTTTGGAAGTGACCAGGATGCTGTGAGCATCCTCTGTGCCAGCACAACAGAGCCTGATGTGTATTTTTAACACCTTAAAAAATTCATCCTGAAATTTCGTTTCCCTCTTTGCAGAGGATTCCCTTTCCTGCTCCAGGCCCTCCCAGAAACAGATGAGTTCTCAGCCATGCTCTCTCAAGCCCCAGGTGCCCTCTGGCTGCTCCCTGCCAGGAACAGGCTGCCTTGCTTTCTGCTTTGACTCTTCTGTGTTGGGCAAACTCCCCATTTGGGCCCCAGCTCTGTTGGACAATCCCCTGCTAAGGCCATCCTTGGAGCAGGCATCCCCCGGGAGGGGCTGGGGCTGGCAGCGTGTGTGCTGGCTCTGTGTGAGCACAGAGCACCCCAATGTTCCCCGTCCCCAACCACAGCCCTGGGGAACACTGTCCCCCCTTATTCTCCACACGCCCACCACCTCCTGGCAGCTCAATATTCCTCTTCTTTCCAACCGCTTTGATCTGACCACATTTACCCAAAAACAAACAAACAACCACTTCTTGGGGGCCCCGACCTCAGACTGCGTCAGGATCATAGAACCAGGTTTGATTTGCTTCCACGTCCCACGAACCTGCAGAGATCAGGAGCTGCCTCCACACCCTGCAGAGCTTTGGGCACCAAACGCCGCCGGGGCATCCATGGAAAAGTTTCCCTCTCCCCCCGAGCCTTTCAAAGCACCCAAGCAAAAGTTCCCAGCGTGGCTTGTTTGGTTTTAAAACACTTCCTAGTCCACAAGTAGCTGCACTTGGTGAAAATTGTATTTTTGGGATTTAAAAGCAGCTTCCCTGAGAATTTTCCAGCTTACAGCCATCTCCAAGGATGCTTTAATAATTCCAGTAAACAAGAGACTGAAGAAGAGTTCTTGATTAAACATAAGAAAACCTGAACTGCTTTTATCATTCAAAAAAACCCTGAATATATTTTAAATCCTTGAAAGTGCATTAATTGGCTTAATAATTTATTAACAATTTTGCTTTTATGCTGTTTTCTTAGAACCACGTGTCTGATTTCTGCAGATATCAGAGTGCCAAGATAACCTAAAAATCTGGTCATGAGGTACTTCGTGTTCACTTCTAACTCCAAAGGACAAGTACTCTGACAGGTCTGGAGTGTTTGCAACCTCTTTGGTGTTTTAAAACCACCTCCGAGTCCTGGGAGCAGGTTCTTGGGCTGAAAGCTGATGGTGTAGGATTTACAGTCTTATTTTTCAAGAGATTTCAGATGTGAGCACTGCCTTGGTGGAATCCTCCGCTGCCTGTTCCCCTTAACAAACTAGCTGTACAAATTTTGGGCGAAAATACAAAATCTATCACTTCACAAATACCTGGGCAATGCTTTATTCCAGGGGCTCCTTCCCATACCTGTGGTGGTTTTTTCCCTCCCAGTTGAGTGTCCAAAGCCACAGAACAACCCATGAATCTCACAGGATTCTTGTAATGGCTTTTAAACCCTACATTGTGGGCTGTTTATGGTGCAGTTGCATTTGCTTTAGAGATTTGTTTTAATGCTGTTGGTGTTATTTAGAGAGATATTAAATTCAAACAGCTTTATGGTTGCTAATAAACATCTATTACCATTACAGACATTCTGATATAAAAGCCTCATACAGGTGCTTTCTCTCAACTATGCAGATTTGATTGATTAGGCCACAGTAGTTTATTTTACACTTCAGTGGTCACTAAATCTATCGTTAAGATTAAAAATTGCAGTTTGTGCAGTCTGGGAATAACTTCACATTTAAGCTGTAAAATAAAAGTCACTTTACCAAAATTCTGGGGGGAAAAAAGCACAACACACAGAGCAGGTTAAAAGAAGAAAAGTTTCGTAACCCTATTCAGTTCTTCAGAAGATGAATTTCATAGAATCATAGAATGGTTTGGGTTGGAAAGGACCTTAGAGATTACACAGTCCCATCCCTGCCATGGGCAGGGACACCTTCCATAGGCAGGGACATCTTCCACCAGCCCAGGTTGCTCCAAGCTCTGTCCAGCCTGGCCTTGGACCCTTCCAGGGATGGGGCAGCCACAGCTTCCCTGGGCACGCTGTGCCAGGGCCTGCCCACCCTCCCAGGGAACAGTTTCCCCCAATATCCAACCCAAACCCACTCTCTGCCAGTTTGAAGCCATTCCCCTTGTCCTGCCACTCCAGGCTCCTGTAAATAGTCTCTCCCCATCTCTCCTGTCAGCTCCCTCCAGGTACTGGAAGGCCACAATTAGGTCACCTTGGAGTCTCCTCTTCTCCAGGCTCAACGTTCCCAATTCCCTCAACCTTTCCCCATGGCAGAGCTGCTCCATCCCGCTGTAAAAACACTCTAAAAATCCTGGGCAATCCAGCTGCAATCCAGACAGGTCTGCTGCCATCAGGATTCTGGACAGCCCAGAGGAGCATCCCCTCCTGGCATGGAGAGGCTCCTCAGCGTTCCCTGGGGAGCAGCTCCGACCTGGTGCCGCTTGGAGCAGGACCATCCAGCCGTGGATCCCACGTGTGGCCATCGGAGCAGAGCTCAGGAGGGCAACTTGGCCGACTTGAGGCGTGACATTTGCACTAACAATCGTGCTCCCGGCGCGGTGTCATTTGTTACTGTCCCCTGCATGAGCTGCTCCACGGTGCCCACCGAGCGCATCCCCCCGTGGAGCCCAGCCTGCCGAGCCGTGCTCACACGGTGACCCACCTGGGAGCAGGGTGATGAATGGCCAGTTTATAATGCTGTCATGCCAATTTTGTCCTATGGGAAATGTGTGTCTCTCTCAAAACAGCTTATTACCAACCTGTGGCTGAGGCAATGATCAATCAAACTGATCAGATATGGCAAACATAGTAACTGATATAAAGAAGATTTCTTGCTACACAGTTTGAGGTTAACGTGACAAATGATGGAGTGAGAAAGAATAACTTACAGAGAAAAACCAGCCCATTAAAGGCTGAACTGAGGAGCAGCTTTGGGAAGCTGAGTTAACAACGTGTCCTTTTAACATGTGCTCGTATTCCCTGCTCATTGAGGTAACCCTGAATGCATTCTCTTGCAAACTGCTTCTATAATCCAGAAGAAATGTTTTTTTAAACATACAGTCTTGATTGTAAAGAGAAATTTAAACACCTACACCCACCCTCAGTGCCTGGATATGATGGGTCACTCTGCAGGTAATGCCAGATCCCAGATACATCACAACCTGTCAAAATCCCAAAATATTTTGAGGGATTTTATTGTCAGTCAGAGTTAGAGTTCAGAGTCAGAGTTCCTCCCAGAACTTCATCTATTTGCCTCCAAAACCAAAGAGAAAGAACAGTGGAATCCTCCACATACACAATCCAACTGTGATGCAATGGCTTTTCTAAAACATGCCCAGAGAAAGAGACTGTAAAACAAGACCTAAGGAGGGCTCAGTTTGATCCTTTTTACACTATCAGGATTACTCTGGATGCTCAGATTATTAAAGCACTTTCCTTCCTCACTGCCCACACAATTCTGAGCCCAAATCTGGCAGCACTGGCTCTCTAATCTGTCCCGTTTTCTTTTTGGGTCTGGAGCAGGGAACACCCCTCCAGGATCAGCACAGAGAGCTGTGGCTCTTGGAGAGCTGTTCCGGTGGCTGTGGAGCCTCTGGCAAGCATCTGAGATTATTCACTTGACTGAGTTTGTGAAAATGAAGCCATATTTGCTGGCAAAATTAATGAGAAAAGAGTCTTGAATGAGACATTAATTTATGGCTTCCACAGCAGCAGGAAAGGACAGGGAAACTCATCCCACTTGATTCTTCACAGGACAGGCAGGTATTATGGGGCCAAAGCGTGGATTTCTTTTCAGAAACATTGCCTACCATTTCAAAATTGGGTCCTTAGCTGGGTATTTTGTTTTATGAAACCCCTCTAAAATTGATGAAGGTTGAAATAAATGGCCCTTTGTTCCCTCCCCGAACCACTGCATTTAATGATGGCGAAATAAAATTCTACTCCGTGGCTGCATGCCAGAGATCAGATGATACAACCAACTCACAACATATTTTAAATTTTGTGCTACATTGAAAATTGAGACGCATTCAGATAGGTTTGGAACCGTACACGTCCAGCATTGTCTCCCATATACATGGAAAAGTGGGAGCTGCAAATCGTGTCCTTTCCCCTGAAACTCCCATCTCTAATCCGGCCATAAACACCAACTCTTTGCCTTTCAGACACAGAAAACTGCCAACAGAAAAGCCAGAAATGCATCAGACAATAAGAAGAGGGATAATGGCCACCAAACTCCGTTCTTCTCCCCCCTCTTTTTTTAACAGATAGGTTTTAGACTCTATAATAATCACGCAGCTAAGATACAAGGTCTCTTGTTGGCAATAACCTACATGACATGACTTAGAAGGCAGGTGTTACTGTAATTAGCTATTGTTTGACTATCAAAAGTCAGAGCTGATTAAAGCCACTAAGTACAAGTGCACTATTTTATTTCAAAGAATATTATGAACTGCATGCTGGGACTCTTTCACTGCGGCCCTACCTTCCGGAGTCTGCTAAGAGCCCATGCCAGCAGTAATCAAAACTAAAATCTGCATAAACCTTCAGGGTTTTAATTCAAGCAGAGCCCTTTCATTAGAAATATGTTACTTTATGAAATCTGGTCGCCAGCAAGGGGAGAAAAATGTGACTTCTTAAGAAAAGTGAATGGCATCTCTTTAGTGATTAACCCAAGATTAATGGAGGCTCCTACTGCTCGGCCTAAGTCCATTTTATTGCTAATTCATTTAGGTACTATTTCAGATGTACTTGATGAAAGTCACCTGCTAAGAAGTCATGTTTTGGCAAGCAAGGATAGCCATTATGGTCAAATCCCAAATAGAATTTTTATTAAAGAAGCTTTGAAAAGTGTCTTGTATTTAGTCTTTCAGAGACATACTATTTAATGTACTCAATTAGTTAAAAATTTGGGGCCCAAGTCACTAATCAAACATTCATACTGCTTTTTATATTTTTTTTTTCAGTCCACATGCATCTTTAATATTCCAGGTAGGATGAACACTGCACTGAACAGGGACATTTATATTCAGACAAAAGCAGCAATACTGAGACTTACCCAGAAGTGGGTGGGATTTGGGTAAGTGCACGGTGGGATCCAGGAAATGTTGGCTTGGCAGAGCATCTCTTTGTTCCCCGGGATGCTGTGGGGAGTGGGGACTTATGCAAATCCCATGTTCCTAAACTGTACCTAATCACTGAGCTTTGCCCTGGGTGTACGTTTAGAACACGAGCTTTGATCCCTTCACACAAATCATTTTAGTTTTCGACTTTTCTGCTGTTTGTTCTTTTGATGAATTAGATTTTGGGGGATTTAATGATTAGAGAGCACAGAAAACTGACTCGTCACGTACACTGTGAGATCTGTTCAATGCAGACAAAGCACCTCCATGGCCCATCCAAAGCTCAGCCCCCGTTTGCAGACTGGACAAGCTTTGATCCATGGACAATTCCATGATCTGCCATGACATCCCTGTAGGATTTTACACTCCTCCTGAGACACTGAGAGACACACGACGCTCCATCAGAGAGATCTTGGCTCTGACAGTGTGAGCTTTGCTTCCCTGCCCTGTTTAGATGCGAAATCCTGACAGTCAGGCCAGGAACACTCACTATGAAGAGGAAAAAATCACATTCTAGAGGTAGGTCTGGTGATCACAGACAGTCTGAGGTTCATATGCCATTGCTCCCTTCTTTCTCAAAAAATGGACAACGTCTGAAGGGGATAACAATGATCACAAGTGGGAAAGATCAGCCCTTCACCTGCCAGACACCTTCAGTGAGGGGCCTTCCCTAAAACCCACTTTACTGAATTATTGATAACCATTCGTGGTGACCATCACACATCTAAGCTTTGGGTGCAAGTCATCTGCTCATGTACAAAGCCAGAACCCCCAGCCTGTATGGCCTTATTTTCTGAACCTGCGAAGAACAAGACCATTTTAGTGATGGAAAGTGGCAAATCAATTTAAAATGTCTGTTTTGGGTATTCCAGTTTGTTTGTTCTGAGCTCTCTTCATGCTGGGGGTGATGAGTGACTTTTAACCTGAGGCTGGGACCCAACAGCACAACAACCCAAACTCTACCAAATCACACATTGGTTGTTCCCAAGAAGTGAAACATCCCCTATCAAGGAGAGCAAGAAGGTTTCCAACATGATGTTCACAGTTACCAGGAATGGCAATGCATTCCATGGCAGAATTCTGCTCCTGGGAGACTGTGCAAAAACCAGCCTGGACTTAAAACACCACACTGAGGGAAGGCAGCACTAAAGGAGCTGCCCTTGTTGATAACAAAGTTATCCTAATCGGTCCCTCTTGTGTGCCGGGGCACTCACACATGCAAATCTCGTCTCGTTCAACCGTGTTTGTTCACCTCCATAGTCCTTCCGTGATTCAAATCTGTGTCTTACCATCCTATAATACCCTTGTCTAACAGTTCTTTTTAAATGCATGTGTTAATTATCTTGCCACCGCTGTAATTTCTCCCTGTAGTCCATTAATTAAGAGGTCACAATCTAAGAGCATGTTTACCCAATAAGCTTTCTTTTTTAATTATCCTAATTGCTTGGATACTGACAAAGACTCCATCCCTCCCCTTCCTCTGAGTGGATTAGAAAACGACATTTCAAAGCCCCACACAATGATGGGTCTGTAAAACACACATATATGTATCTGTTTTTATAACCACAATGTTCAAACAACAAAGGTCAACAAGACACAAGGTACTGCATTTGTATGGCTGTATAAAATGTAGACACAAATTGCCCTCCATTAATTGATCTATTAGTCTGGAATGTTCTATTGGTTGGGAAAAATATAAGCAAAATCTTAAACCTTCTGTATAGGAACAAGATGGATGGACATAGCTTGGTCTGTCCTAGAGACCATCAGTGCCTCTTACAGCAGCACCTACAGGGTGCCTTGGGATAAAAGCAAGCAGAAAAATAAATAAAGAAAAAAAGGCACCAAACCTTCACTCCAGCAAAGATCAGTTATTATTCTCCCCCTATCCAATATTCCCTTCCCACAGGTCACATCTTGCCAAGCTGGTCCAAATACCTTTTTTACTGACTTAGCAAAACCCAACAGACAAAATCTCTACCACTTAAAAAATTTTAAGCCCCTCCTTTTGTCAAGTTTTTAAAAGGGAAAAGTAGCTATTTGAATTCCAGATAGGATTTTAACACAACAATTAGTAGAGGTTATGTCCAGAAAAAATTACTACTGTGACAGAATGTGAAACACCATTTGCTATGTCAAGTAAAGTGATTTTTTTTTGTTTTAATAAAGCAAATGTCTCATTCAGACTAGTCATCTCAGGAACTATATAACAGAAGTATAATTACTTAGAAATTGCTTAGGTAAGCGTGATTGATGCATGGTAAATAGATGTTTCCAGCACTTATTGTTTCTTCCTGATGGATTAGGAAGAGTTGTTTAACAGTTCATTTGACCAGTCTCTCCTGGTGTTTCTCGAGTCTGGCTGTGCCAGTCAGCACCAGCAGTTCCTGGTAGTTTAAGTCTCTTTAATAAAGATTAAGATGTCAGAGGTCCTGCGTTGCACAAAATCCCGATTTTATTAACTTCTCATTATCAGCTGAAATATGAAGTGCATTTCTTTTCATCTGAAGTGCAGCACTTTCTCAAGGGAAAGGACAGATGAATCATATACATTTATGATGGTTAAGGGTGGCTTTGCTCCAGCGTTCACTGATGCTGGGGAACATTTTCTCACCTGATGGGCACCACATACATGAACATTTCTCCCCAGAAAGCATCTGAATATCACAACCGTGGACCAACATGACAGATGAGTGAGCTGGCAGTGGTGAACGTGGGGCTGAGAACTTACACTCCAGCACTCAAGCCAGTGGTGCTTCCCTTAGAGAGCAGCAACACAAAATGTGCTGGGCAGGAACACTGAACCTCAAAAGCCACCCAACCAGGACTCGTCACACTTGGCCAACGCTCCCCTCCTCACGCTTGGCGGGTCAAGAAGAGTAACAGCACCACTGCCACCCATTAAAAGAGATCACAGAGGCACTCAAAGTCCACCCTGAGCAGCAGTAGATAAGTTCTAATACCATCGAGGTGAACTTCGGCAGCATCTGATAAAGGGAACCCTCTGAAGGGTGGCAGCACAGGCGGCACCGAAAGGCTCCTGGTCAATACCATGGGGTGAGATCATCACTCTCACCCCACAAACATCCAGGTCACCGGCACACAAACGGACACTGAGGCAGGAACACACTTTCCCTGGGTGAGACTCACAGCCGTGCTCTTAAGGGATTTTTGAAAGCTGACAAATTGATGTATTTTGCATATTTTAAAGCAAGTCTTTGACAAACTCCTTGTTTTCAGCCCTGACAATGGCAGGGAGCAAAGAACTGGCACTGTGTGCGTTTGAACAGGATGGCTCTTGCTGGGATTCGCTCCACAGAAAGAGTTAAGAGGGAAAAACAGTTGTTCTGGTGTAACCCACGTCCTGCACCACGGGATCAAACCCTCAGACAGGCTCCCAGAGCAGCTCCCGGGAGGGTTAAGCTCTATTACTTCTGGTCTCTGACACTGCTAATGGCACTCTCTGACTAATTGCATTTCTATACCTCCACATACGTCTAGGCAACAAATAAGCCCTTTAATCAAACAGCTTCATCTACTTCTAATTAATTCCATTTCTATGCCTTCTTAAGAGCACAGGAACATACAAAGATAGAGATGATCGAGCACATTCCGTGGCCAGCTGACGACAACTGCTCTGCTCAAGCCTCCTTCATGACTAAGACCAGTTCTGTGTGTCCCCACCTTACACCTTTCATGTTTCAGCTGCCTGAGTCCAAGTGGGCTCACGCTGAAGACCAAAAGTAACGCGTGCTGGCTGCTGGGAGTCACTTTTGATTCCCTCGGTGAGTGGCTTTTGCCTTTGCTCGTCCATTGAATCCCTTTTTGTTTCCCCCAGAACCTGCAGTGGCCTTGCCCTGCGAGTGGCCAGCCGTGCTGAGGGACGCCTGTGGCATCAGCTGAGCAAACACAGGGGGGTTGTTTGCACGCCCACACCGAACGGAAAGTCCACAATTTGAGGGCCACCAACTTCGAAGGAGATGTCGATTCCTCCCCGACATTTAGTTCTTTGATAAAACGGGTCGATGTATGGGGAAAATAAATCCCCCCTGGGTATTTAGGGCAGAGGAACACATCTGCCGTGGGCTGCCTTCTGCAAAGGTATGTATGTACAAAAGGCACGATAAGTGGGAGCTGAATACCGAGGAGTGGCAATTATCAGTTCCACATATCATTAGAGTCTCTCAGCTTTTCAAAAGCACAGAGTTCCTAATACCGTGTTTACTAGACCAGGTAAAAGGGGACTCTTAATACTGTGCAAATATGACTTGCCAAAGGACTTTGCTTTCTCACCTATTCTTGGGCTTTTCAAATCAACATTATTAATTGGCGGCTTATCTGTAAGTGCTGTCTGGCAGTTAAAGGATGTTTCCACCCATAGCCACGATACATAGAAACTCAGCAATGTCAGCCACAAGGACAAAGAACTGCCATGTTGGAACAGAAAAATGCTTCGACACCTTAAATCTTCTTTATAAAAGCATTCCAGTATTTATTTGCCATCCCTTACTTCAGCCGTTATTCCCTATTCTATCATCCTTGTTTTTCCTCAATATATGATTTCAGGACTCTGGCTTACAGTTGCAAATACTGTATTTTTTCCGGCCTCTTTCTTTTCTTTTCCTGTGAACTTCTGTTACCCAGGTGTGTATAAATGCTTTAGGATCTGGATCAGGTCGTTTCCATACTGGGCGACTCAGCTACATGGGATTTCAGGCGGTAACTTTCAGCCCTTCAGATCAACTTCCTCTCAACCTGCCAGCTCTCCTGAGCACCAAATCCACTCGAAAACAGAGGGAAAAAAAAAAAAAATGTTTGGCTTATAAGGGACGCTGAACACAAAGAGCACGACACCCAGCAGGCACCATTGAAGGGCAGGGGAAGGAGTGTGAGAGCAGCAGAAAGGTGCTCAGCGTGCCCAGCTCCGTGTGCCCTGGGCTGCACGTGCAGCCTGGCCGGGCAATGAAAGCACCGCCGGGCTCCTTTCGCACCGATCAACAAGATAAACCCCTGGGAGCGCCATAAAAACCCGTAAGGCAGGAAAGGAACTGATCCAGGCTCTGCCCTATTCTGATGCAGGGTTGGGGATATCCACTCCAGCCTGGCAG